>JAHRHZ010000002.1:433576-570191 GCA_024137785.1 Ginglymostoma cirratum
CCGCCTCCCCCTCTCTCCCTATTTATTTCAGAACCCTCTTCCCCTCCTCCATTTCTGATGAAGGGTCTAGGCCCGAAACGTCAAGTTTTCCTGCTCCTATGATGCTGCTTGACCTGCTGTGTTCATCCAGCCCCATGCTTGTTATCTCGGATTCTCCAGCATCTGCAGTACCTTTTATCTCTGATACTATATCGATGATGGTTGAAGGTTGTTTCTCGGACTGGAGGCCTGTGACTCGTAATATGCCACAGGGGTTGGTGCTGGGACCTTTGTTACTTGTTTATATAAATGATATGGAAGTAAGTGCACTAGGCATGGTTAGTAAATTTGTGGACAATTCAAAATTAGGAGGTATTGTTGATAGCGAAGATGGTTTTCAAAAATTGTCGAGGGATCTTGATCAGATAGGAAGTGGGCCGAGGATTGGCAAATACAATTCAATACAGATAAATGTGAGGTGTTGCACATTGGACAGTCAGGCCAATGTAGGACTTATAGAGTAAATGGTAAGGTCCGGATGATTGTTGTGGAACAGAGGGACCTAGGAGTACAAGTACATCGTTTGTTTAAAGTGGACCGGGTGGTGGAGGCATTTAGCATGCTGGAATTCATTGGTCGAGGCACTGCGTGTCTGAGTTGGACGCTATGTTACAGTTGTACAAGTCATTGGTAAGGCCACACTTGGAGTATTGTGCACCGTTTTAGTCACCCTGTTAGAGGAAAGACATAGTTAAACTGGAAAGTGTGCAAAGAAGATTTATGAGGATGTTGCCAGGACTATTAGGCCTGAGTGAAAGGGAGAGGTTGGCCAGGATAGGACTTTATTCCTTGTAACGTAGGAGAATGAGGGGTGACCTTATTGAGATGCATAAAATCATGAGGGGCATAGATAGGATGAATGCCTATAGTCTTTTTCCCAGAGATGGGAATTGAAAACTGGAGGGCATACGTTTAAGGTGGGAGGGGAAAGATTTAAAAAGGATTTGAGGGGCAACTTCTTCAGAGAGTGGTGCGTATATGGAACTGGCTGCCAGAGAAATTGGTTGAGGCAGGTACAATAGTAACATCTAAAAAACATTTGGATAGGTACATGGATGAGAAGGGTTTAGAGGGATACGGTAACAAATGCGTACTAAGAGATTAGCGAATGTTGTTCCTTTGTTTAAGAAAGGATGTAGGGATAATCCAGGAAACTAACGGCCGGTGAGCTTGATGTCTGTGGTGGGGAAACTCTTGGAGAAGATACTGAGGGGCAAAGATATATGTGCATTTGGAGGAAAATGGACTAGTTAGTGACAGGCAGCATGGTTTTGTCCAGGGCAGGTCATGTCTCACCAACCTGATTGAATGTTTGAAGAGGTAACAAGGATAATTGATGAGGGAAGGGTTGTGGATGTAGTTTATATGAACTTCAGTATGGCATTTGATAAAGTTCCACATGGCAGGTTGGTACAAAAACTAAAATCACAAGGGAATTGGGGTGGCCTGGCTAGATGGATAGAAAACTGGCTTGGCCGTAGCAGACAGAGGGTAGTGGTGAAAGGATGTTTTTCAGAACGGAGACTGGTAACTAGCGGTGTTCCGCAGGGGTCAGTCTTCGATCCTTTGTTGTTTGTAGTATATATAAATGATCTGGAGGAAAATGTGGGTGGTCTGATAAGCAACTTTACTGATGACATAAAGATTGGTGGAGTTGCTGATAGTGCCAACAATTGTGAAAGTATACAACAGGATATCGATAGATTGGCGACTTGGGAACAGAAATGGCAGATGGAGTTTAATCCATACAAATGCAAGATGATGCATTTTGGAGGATCAAATTTAGGTGTGATTCATATTGTAAATGGCAGAGCCTTTATGAATACTAACATTCAGACTGATCTGGGTTTGCAGCTCCTCAGTTCCTTCAAAGTGGCAACACAGGTAGCCAAGGTGATTAAGAGGGCAGATAGAATGTTTACCTTCATTGCCTGGGATGTGGAGTACAAAAGTTGGCAAAACATGTTGCAGCTATATAAAACCCTTGTCAGGCTGCATTTGGAGTATTGTGTAGTTTTGCACCACACTACCAGCAGGATGTGGAGCTTTGGAGAGAGTACAGAGAAGGTTCACCAGAATGTTGCCTGGTCTTCAGGGCATTGACTATGAGGAAAGGTTAAAAAGACTAGGATTGTTTTCACTGGAAAGACAGCAGCTGAGCGGTGACCTGATAGAGGTCTGCAAAATTATGAGAGGCATAGATAGGGTGGATAGTCAGAGGCTTTTTCCCAGGGACAAAATTTCAAATACAAGGGTGCACAGGTTCAAAATCAGAGGGGGCAAGTTTAAGAGAGATGTGCGAGGGATGTTTGTCACACAGAGGGTGGTAGCAGCCTGGAATGCTCTACCAGAAGAATTCTGGAAGCGGGCACACTGAATACATTTCAGAGGCACTTAGATAGGTACATGAATAGGAGGGAATAGAGGGATACAGATCAAAAAATGGCAAGTTTGTTTTTAGATTAATTAAGGCATGATTGTCAGCACAGGCTTGGAGAGCTGAAGGGCCTGTTCCTGTGCTGTACTTTGTCATTTATTCAAATACAGGCAGTTGGAATGAGATGAGTGTGCACCATGGTCAGCATGGACCAGTTTGGGCTGAAGGGCCTGTTTCTATGCTGTTTTACTCTATGACTCTCAATTTCTCCGCCTTCACTGCATCTGCTCCCAGGATGAGGCATTCTACTCCAGGACATCCCAAATATCCTCCTACTTTGAGGATGGTAATTTCCCCTCCGCTGTGTTAAGGATGCCCTCAACCGTATCTCCTCCATTTCCCACACTTCTGCCCTCAAACCCCTTCCCCCCAACAGTAATAAGGATAGAGTCCCCTTAGTCCTCATGTGCCACCCACTAACCTCCAGCTCCAATGCATCATCCTCTGACATTTCCTCCACCTACAATCAGACCCCACCATCAAAAAGATATTTCCCTCCCCACCCCTGTCCACTTTCCACGACTCTCCCTCCTCAGCTCTACACTCCTCACCAATTTCTCCACCACAGCTGGTATCTTTCCCTGCAACCGCAAGAGGAGCAACACCTGCCCCTATACCTTCCCATCACCTCCATCCAAGACCCCAAACAATCCTTCCAGATCAGCAGAGATTCACCTAGACTTCACCCAACCTGATCTATTGTATCCGTTACTCCCAATATCGTCTCCTTTATTCTGGGGAGACCAAATGCAGACTTGGGGACTGGTTTGTGGAGCATCTGCGCTCTGCATGCATCTACCAGCCCAACCTTCTGGTTGCCATCCATTTTACAGCACCCTCCCACTCCCCTGATCACATGTCCATCCTTGGCCTCCTCCACTGTCACAGTGAGGCTAAATGTAAGCTGGAGGAACAACACCTGATATTTTGCCTTGGAATCTTACAGCCTAATGGCCTCAACACTGACTTCACTGGCTTCAAATTCCTTCACTCCTTTAAATCTGCTGTTTTCACTTCATAGAATCCCTGCAATGTGGAAGCAGGCTATTCGGCCCATCTAGTCTACACTGACCCTCTGAAGAGCATTCCACACAGATCCAGCCACCTACTTGTAACCCTGCATTTCCCATGGCTACATCACCTCAACATTATGGACAATTTAGCATAGTGAATTCACCGAACCTGCTCATCTTTGGACTGTGGGAGGAAATCACAGCACGCAGAGGAAACCCACACAGACACAGGGAGAATGTGCAAATTCCACACTGTTGCCCAAGTGTAGAATCAAACCCAGGTCCCTGGCATTTGGAGGCAGCAGTGCTAGCCACTCAGCCACCATGCTATCACTTGCTTCCCCAAAATACCAAACCTTGACCTCTCAGTCCATGTAAACAAGTGACCCAGCTCCAGCCTCCCTTACCCAAGTTCTTCAACACAGTGTCATCTCCAAATTGTGAAGGGGGATATTTGTCAAGTTGAGAGTGGGGGGGGGGGGGGGGGGGGGAGGTGCAGAGCGATATGTCATTGGAAAGGGTGTGTCGTTGGGAAAGGATTGCAGAGAGACCTGCTGCACAGTGAGAGATCATTCCGCAAATTGCTTGGCAAGTCACAAAGTCAATCTCAAAGTGACTGCATATACATGTGTTTCCCAAACACAGTCACTCTCACAGTCCTCTGTCTCCTTTGCTCCTCACTGATGTACATGTGCTGATCTCACCACTGCATGTTATCGCTGCCTTGGATGCTGTTGGTCTTCCTCTTCTGATCTGCTGTCAAACACGTGAGGATATACATTCCACACCGAGTGCCTCTGAAGATGAAGAATGCTATTCCCACACTATAAAATCTGTCAAACATTTACCAAGGGAACTGACACAGCAACTGCAATAAGTGAGGTTTTATTTAGATGGGTCCATGACAAATTTAAATCCCCACCTGATTTGGTGCTCAGTCGCCTCCTTTTTACCGGTCACTTTCCCAAGCTTCAGGAAACTCATGTTCCCCCAGTAGAATTTGGATTGGCTGTGAGAGACGTCAATCAGAGAGCCCACCCACTCAGCCCAGTCCCTCCTCTTCCTCTTCTAGAGCTGGTTCACTTCCTATAGGGACTGAAAACCAAGTGAGGAGATGGTGAGTGAAGGAGCAGCTTTTATACAAATTGTATCCCATAATATCCACACCAGTCTTCAGGCAGTCTGACTATCCTGTGGGCAATCAGGGGTGGGAATGTCCCTTATGCTGTGTGAGAAGATCCAGCTGAGAGAGCTGTTTACTCGGTGCTTTGTGCTGAACTGTTTGACTGGAGCTGTGTGTTGGATATTGAGTGTGTTTATTGGAAGCATTTCCCTTCTGATTTCCAGGCTGGGTTTTGTTGTTGCCTCATTCCTGAATATGAGAAGGTGCATAGTATTTGACGATTTTTACTGATTTCTTATTGTTGAGTTGTGTGTGTGTGTGTTGGGAACTAGTTAGTATCCTGGAGACTGGGAATGGTCAGTTCTGTATGTGTGTCTTGGGACTTGATTATAATCCTACGGACAGTAATTTATGCAAACTGAGGAACTGTTTCCACAATGGAACTGCAGTACTGAGGGAATATTGCCTTGTTGGGTGACAATACATAGAGACAGGGTTCTGACCTATACCCTCAAGTATATTCCATCATTCAGTGAGATCATGGCATATCTGTGATCGATCTTCATATTCTGTCTTTTCTGTGATGTCCCTTCAAACCGCTGGGGAACAAAAATCTCGACTGAAAACTAACAATTGCTCTCTCATTGACTGTAGTTTGCGGAAGCGAGTTTCTTCTTCCACTCTTTATGTTTCCACATTTTACTTCTGAAAGGTCTGTCTCTAGTTTGTCCTGGATTCCCCAACCAGTGAAAATAAATTCATAACTTTAACACTTCAAACAAATCAATCATAAATTTTTAATAACTCTGACTAATAGAACCTGTGTTTGTTTGATCTCTCCTCAATTTAAGCCTTGCAGTCCAGGGATTATTCCACTAAACCTACACTGCATTCCCGCCATAGGATTTTCCTTCTAATTTTGGGTTTTGTCGTGATTGTTAATCATTGTTTGCTCAGGCAGTTCAGAGTCAACCATGTTGTGTAGGACTGGAGTCACATGTAGACCAGGCCAGACAGTTCTAACAAAATCTCTTCCTTGAAGGACAACGTTTTAGTATTTGGGGCAATCAGAAAGTTTTCGCATTTATGTTTGGATTCTATTCAACTAATAGCCATATTTATTAAATTCCCCTTCACAGCATAGAGTGGTTGAGTGAAGGCATAGATGCCTTCAAGAAAAAACTAGATAAACACATGAGGGTGAAAGGAGCAGAAGCATCTGCTGATAGGGTGAGATGAAGAGGGTGAGAGGAGGCCTGAGTGGAAGATAAATGTCAGCATGAACTAGTTCGGCTGAATAGACTGTTTGAAATGTAATTCTATGTATGTAACTTTCTGTGGTTAAATTTGAACTCTCAATCTCTGGGTTGTTAGTCCAGCACCAGGGCAGTTCAGCTGCTAAACCTGGAGACAAATTTATTGAAATGCTTTTTAATGCCTTCTTCAGAGATTTTAGCTGAAGGTCTCAGCCTTTCCAAAAGGCCTGGGCTTAGAATTGATGGCTTTTGACCAGAGCTGTGGCTGAGGGCTGAATTTGAGATGTGCAGTCTGAGCGCGTGCAGTGTATCTAATTTCCCAGAATAAACCAGAACCCTTCAATCCGCTTCTGGCATTTTCTGTATACTGTGTTTGTTCAACTAATTTTGAAAAACATGGGGAGAACCTTCAAAATCTCCATTCTGTTATTATTTCCTTTGAATATCTTTTAAAAGAAACAGATCCTAGTTTTAAAATGAAATAAGCTCATAGTGAATTGATAACCCATTTTATACCCCACCGACTGTCTTTTCCATTACCGTCATGGTGCCTGGGAGATGGGGTTCCGAGCCGAGAAAAGAAAATAGTCATGGTGACTGGTCCTGGCCACTATCTAGTGTGCCTGCTGGAAACACAGTGTGCGTGAAAGTCAAGTGAGGAAAATGAAAGGACTTGTATTCCCCCACACAGGGGAACAGCAGACTGGCACTCACTGTGCAACAGTCTCTTACTGAGGAGTCAGGCCCTTCAGCAAAGAAGAGAGAGTTGGAGGAAATCATGTTTCCTTTTCCTGTTTTACAGAAGGGTTACACCATACTACACCGAAGAATACAGAGAGAATAGATACTACAGATAGATCCTGACCATCACTCAAGGATCAACTGCACAACTGTGGGAAGACATCCAGCTACTTCACACGTTGTTTAACACAGAAGGTTGGATAGTGAAACCATCATCTGGAAATCAGTTGGATCAGGGGAACTTTAACATATCATCAGATCTGAAACTGCTCGGTTGTGTGCAGCCTTTCTGAAGGTTTGGCCATCGGTGATCAGTCAGGGTGAAGCTGGGAAAAAGTGTAAGCAGCTCCAAGTGTGTTGATAGCTACAATCATTCTTTGAGCCTCATGAACCACCGACTCAATCGTAGAAGTGAGAGGCTGTTCAAGTGAGGGGTGTGTGAGAGGAAGGCTCACAAACTGGTGAGATCTCTTCCACACAACATATATCCATTGTAAATCTGTTTTCATGGAAGAGAAAGTTTCAGCTGAGATGTGCGATCAAACTTTGGCAAAGTCATCGATGCTGATGAATCAGCAACACATGCACACTCGGGAGAAGCCATTCAAAGGCGAGATATTCAACCAGGATTTTGGAGGGCGATCAGACCTGGTGAATTATCAGCACTTTCGCACAGGGAAAAGGGCATTCACATGTGACATGTGTGAAAAATCTACTTCCTCATCATCAGAACTCCGCATACACCAGCGTATTCACACAGGGGAGAAACCATTCATGTGTGAAGTGTGTAACAAATCATTCTCGTCATCATCAAACCTCCGCAAACACCAACGCATTCACAAAGGAGAGAAACCATTTCAGTGTGAGGTGTGTGACAAATCATTCACACACTCAGGAACTCTACGCAGACACCAACGTATTCACACAGGAGAGAAGTTGTTTAAGTGCGAGGTGTGTTGCAAATCATTCTCCAATTCATCAAGACTCCTGCTGCATCACAGGATTCACACAGGAGACAAGCCATTCACATGTGAAGTCTGTGATAAATCATTCTCAGACTCATCGAACCTCCGCAGGCATCAAAGCATCCACACTGGGGAGAAACCATTTCGGTGTGAGGTGTGTGACAAATCATTCCCCAGTTCATCAAGACTCCTGCTCCATCAGAGCACTCATACGGGAGATAAACTGTTCACTTGCAAGGTGTGTTACAAATCATTCTCCCAGTCTTCAAGCCTACACACGCATCAACGCATCCACACAGGTGAGAAACCATTCACATGTGATGTGTGTATCAAATCATTCTCAAATTCATCAACTCTCCGCAGACACCAACGCACTCACACAGGGGAGAAACCGTTTACATGTGAAGTGTGTGATAAATCGTTCTCAAGGTCCTGGAACCTGCTGCTCCATCAGAAGATCCACATAGGAGAGTAACCCTCAAATGTGAGGTTTGTCATTAACCTTTCGTGGTGTCTTCAACCACCGGATAATCCATAGTATTCACACATGGGAGAAAATCCTTCAGGTGCAATTTTGTGACTGTCTTTGTACAGTCGCTGTATGTCGTGGTTCAACCAGACACTCAGAGGGGAGAAAGAACTCACTCTGAAAGGCTATCATAAATCATTTACACAGTTGTTGGACTGCTTGGAACTTTGGACCTTTTGGAACATCAGTGAATCCACACGGTACACCAAATGTTTCCAGTGTGATGTGTGTCAGGATTCTTCCACCTTCTCCTTCTCTCTCACGAGATACAAACTTCTCCATTCAGACTCTGGACCTGCTTCCATTGCACGGAGTTGTCTGTTTTGTTTATCCTCCAATTTTCACAGAGGGGAGCAGTCATTCCAAAACTCTCCTGCCATCAGTCCAATCATTTCAAGGTTAATTTAACCTTTGAGCAAATCACCAAACATCACCAAAAGAATGTTCTTGCAGAGGATCACTTCAGTTGTAACGTTTGCAATGAGCTCACGGTGCAGGGTGTTCAGTGGGACTGGGACACGGAAAGAGAAGCAGCTTTCACTCCCATCAAACACCTAGTGATGACATCACCAGTGCTGAGGGACTATGATGTCAACAATGGAGCCACCCTGCAGTGTGATGTCAGTGACACATGACTTGGAGCAACCCCCATGCAGTGAGGGCAACCTGTTGTGTTTGTATCCAGAGCGTTAACATATACAGAATAACACTGTACACAGACTGAGAAAGTGAGCCTGGTCATTCTCTTTGATTTTAAGCATTTTAACCAATATCTCTTTGCTAGAGAGAATATAATGGTGCAGTCTGGCCATAAGCCTTTTCAAAGCATCTTTGTCAAACCACATCTATCTGCTGTGAAAGGTTTATAAACTATGTTCCTTCCGTTGCAGAGATATCACTTCGAAATGAACCAAGAGAAGCAGATAAAAATCACTAACAAGCATTCAAGAGCTTCACTCTCTTTGAAGGAAGGTGATGCTGGTACAGAAAGTTAAATCTTTCAGATTCAACAAGAAACAACAGCACAACATACTCTGGAAGACATCAATGCAGAAAGAGTCACTGATGCAGATCCTCTGGTCCCTGCATCATCAGACACTGAACATCCAAATGTACATTTTAAGTTGTGACACAATGACTTCAAGTAAATCGCCTGAGAGGTTGCAACTTCTGACACAAAACCAATTGGCTCACTTACACCCTCTGAAAAAAATGTCTGACACTGAGTTAGATGCAGAAATTTTGGAGAATTCTGTCGTATTTAACTGAACAACTACCCAGAAAACGTTAGTCAGGAAACTACCTAGTTTAAATCCTGGATAACGACACAAGTGAATCCTCCAATCACCCACAATGATTTGCCAACTGCCTCCTTAATCCCCCAATTGTCCCCCACACACCAGGCAACCTCGCAAACCCTACCTGACTGCCTTCTCTATCAACCTGACTATTCTCCATCTAGTCTCCCCCATCCTAGTCTCAGCCTCAATCAGACTAACCCCTGATTTTACAACTTCCCTACTGGCCAGCTGCGTCACCCAGTGAGTACTCTGCCAACTTAACAACACATACCTCCCATTCCTACTGAACTATCAGCCCACCCACTTACCACCTCATCACCTGCTATTTTACCTCACCATCACTGACTGCCCACCCACTTGGCTCACCCATCTACTCACCCTGTCATCTGACTCAGATGTTATCAACAGACCTTGTGTTCAAGTACACAGTTCTTTGAAGTTGGTGTCACATGTAGACAGGGTGGTTAAGGAGACGTTTGGCACGCATGCCTTTGTTGCTCGGACCTTTGAGTATTGGAGTTTGGATGTTATGTTGAGGTTGTACAGAACGTTGGTGAGGCCTCGTTTGGCGTACTGTGTCCAGTTCTGGTCTCCCTGTTATGGGAAGGATATTAATAAGCTGGAGAGAGTTCAGAAGAGTTTTACCAGGATGTTGCCAGGCTTGAGTTGTAAGGAAAGGCTGGATAGTTTGGGTCTGTTTTCACTGCAGCGTAGGAAGTTGATGGGTGACCTTTTGAGGTTTATAAAATCACAAGGGGTATAGATAAAGAAGGCAGTTAGTTCGGTGTCTTTTCCATCGGGTGAGGGATTTCCAGACTAGGAGGCATATTTTTAAGGTGAGAGGAGAAAGATTTTAAAAAGACATGACGGGCAATTTTATTTTTTACACAGAGTGGTTCATGTGTGGAATGAACGTCCACCGGAAATGGTGGATGCAGGTACAGTTACAACATTTGTATAAGTACATGAAAAAAAATATTTGGAGGGATATGAGCCAAGTCCAGGCTGGTGGGACTCGTTTAGTTTGGGATTATGGTCGGATGGACTGGTTGGATGAAAGGGTCTGTTTCTGTACCGTATGACTCTATGACTCATTTAGCAACCCACCCCCACCACCCACTCACTAACATTCACACTGGACATTTACCTCACAGCGTCTCGTACAGTTAAAGTGGGTACGGCTTCTTTATTGAATGCTGTCACTGCTCTCTGTGTGGATTCCTTAATTGGTTCTCCTCACTGCTGTCTGTGTGATTCCTGCACTGATTCTCTTCACTGTTATATGGGTAAATACCTGTACAGAGGAAGATCTGGTTGCTATACTGGAATGCACTTTGAGGGAAAGTGTTCTTTGATTCTTGGGGGCTACTGTTTAATTCTCACTTGCTGTTTTATGATTTGCAGTTATGTGGTAACATTTTGTTCTGTGTTCATGTTGAAGGAGAGGTTCCTTGAAGTCAAACTGGGGGAGAATTAGAATAATTTATCAATATCCTTAACATTATTAATCCTATTAAACCTGAAGACACAACATTCACGGAAGGTATCAATTTCCTAAATACTGTAGTACTTAAATTGGCATAGGACAACATGTACAAGTTAACAACAAGTCTTTTCTCTGACTGTCATATACTTTGACAGACAAAAAGCCATTTAACATTAGCACAGCTTCCAGAGACTAGTGAGGCTGCAACTAATGTTTTAATTGGAAATGCAGAAAACTGGAACATTTTAACCGACAGTTACTACTCTTTTCATTACATCACAAATCTCAATCTCAGATTTAAATGTAATAATTGCCACAATATTCATTTAAATCATCCACTACTTTTCCTTGTAGCGCCTGAACATATGCAGTCGTAAGCTAGAGATTCCACATTTGTTTTTACATCTTTGTCATTAACTGAGTGATTTCAAGATTTCCTAGTTCACAGTTAGCTTTGTTTCTTCACTGACAGATTTGAAACTATTCTCTTTTCTTAGCTGCTTCTGCCTCTGCCTCTGCCTTGTCTGTCTGCCTGTCTGTCTCTCACTCTCTCTCTCTCTAGGAAGGGGAAATAAAAGCTGGCTCATGAGTGATTGAATAATAAATAAAAGAAGTCTCTCCATCTCTGCACCACATGACCTTGTAGTATCCTTGTCTCTGCTCTCCACACACCTTTCCATCTCTGCCCACTATCCCCACACTGTTCTCATCTCCCAATCTCACCTAGCCCCATTGTGGCCTCCCTCTAGTGCCAGCAAACCCCAGGCTCCAGCAGGCAGATGTCTGTCTTGGGAAAAGTCAAATTCTCATTTTCCCTTTCACTCCTGGCAAAACAGCAACTAACTCTCATTTCCTATCTTCATCCACTTCTTCCAGCCCCGACTTTCTCCCCTGCTGTACTGCCCCCTTCTCTCAATCCTGCAGCCACGCCTCCAGTTCCTGCTTTGGGCATCTCCACTCCCATGGTCCCCCTGGCTCCGTGCCATTGCCTTCACCCCTCTATACCTCCTGCTGAACCCCTCCAACCACTGCTCCTTCTCCTCCTGGCCCTCTGTTCTCCCATTCTCTGTCACTGTCAAAACCAGCCCCTTGGCTCACGTCACTCCCAGGCTGCCTGCTTTTCTAGTTCCCACTCCAAGTTCATGACTGCCTATTCTCTGGCTCCCTGCACTTTTTGTAGCTCCTAGCTGCAAAGGCTCCTAAGTGAAAATGGCCAATGAGACCTATTGTGAACAAGGCACGTAACAAATCTGAACCAATTAAAGAGCAAATTCTACTTCAAAGACATTTTTTGATAAAATTTTTGAACAAGTTAATTTATAATCTGTAATGTTTATAGACTGTAATGCACTGAATCTCCTTCAATGACTGTATAATGTCTTGTGACGTGTAGTGCAATGAATACTCTGCATTATTTCAAACTGTTGCTGCTCAAAGAAGCTGTAGGATCTCACATTCGCCACCAACACCCTCCCCCATCTCAAAAGTGTTCTCTGTAACAATTATTGGCAGGGTGAATGTGTTGATGAGGGTAAAGAACTGGTTGGCAGATAGGACTAGAAAGTTGGAAAGGTGTTCTTTTCAGAATGGCAGGCAATGATGACTGGGGTACTACAGGGTTCAGTGCTTGGACCCCAGCTGTTCACTATATATTAACAATTTGGACAAAGGAATTGAATCCAGATTTGCAGATGACACTAAGTTGAGTGGCAGGGTGTGCTGTGAGGAGATGCTAAGAGGCTGCAGGGTGACTTGAACAGGTTGGATGAGTGGGCAAATACTTGGCAAATACCAGTATCATGTGAATAAATGTGAGGTTATCCACTCTGCTCACAAAAACAGGAAGGCAGATTATTATCCGAATGGTGGCAGTTTAGGAAAAAGTGAGGTGCAATGAGACTTGGATGTGTGGTGGAACAGTCACTGAAGGTTGACAGGTGCAGTGTGCAGTGAGGAAAGCTAGTGGCATGTTGGCCTTCATAGTGACAGGATTTGATTACAGGAGCAGGGGTGGATTGCTGCAGTTATTCTGGGCCTTGGTGAGACCACACCTTGAGTATTGTATGCAGTTTTGGTCTCCTAGACTGAGGAAGGACATTCTTGCTATTGAGGGAGTCCAGCGAAGGTTCATCAGACTGATTCCCGGAATGAAAGACTGGATCAACTGGGCTTGTACTCACTGGAATTTAGAAGAATGAGTGGAGATCTCAAAGAAACATATAAAATCCTGATGGGGCTGGACAGGCTAGATTGGGAAGAAGGATATCCAGAATTAGGGGTTACAGTCTAAGAATAAAGGGATAGGCCATTCAATACTGAGATGAGAAAGAATTTCTTCACTCAGAGTTGTGAATCTGTGGAAATCTTAACCATAGAAAGCTGTTGGAGCCAGTTCGTTGGATACATTCACGAAGCATATGTCCCTTACGGCTAAAGGGTTCACAGGGTATGAAGAGAAAGCAGGAGTGGGATACTGAAATTGCATGATCAGCCATGATCATATTAAATGGTTGTGTCATTCAAACGGCCTGCATCTGCACCTATTTTCTACGTTTCTACCATTTATTTCCCAAGCCTAGTTACAACCGGAAAGGTTGGTGGTGAGCTGCCATTACTCTCCTATTAGTGACTACTTCTGAAAAGAACACCTTTTCAACTTTCTAGTGCTGTCTGCCAACCATTTCTTTACCCTCATCAATTAACAACAGACTCATCATTTCAGCAACTCCAAATGTTGCGAGGTTCTGTGCAATTCACCCAAACACAAAATTCCTTGTAATTAGTGTTAAAATGTTTTATATTGAGACAGTTAAATCTCTAATTGAAGAATAAATATCACCGTTTAGAGACAAATAAAAAACTGCAGATGCTGGAATCCAAGGCAGACAAACAGGAACAAAAACAAAGTTGCTGGAAAAGTTCAGCAGGTCTGGCAGCATCTGTGAAGGAAAAAAAACAAGAGTTAACGTTTCGGGTCCGGTGACCCTTCCTCAGAACACGGATTTCCTTCACAGATGCTGCCAGACCTGCTGAGCTTTTCCAGCAACTTTGTTTTGTTCCTGATTCACAGCATCCGCAATTCTTTCGGTTTTTATTTAGCAATCAGGAGGCTGGAAGAACAGAGCAAGCCAGGCAGCATCTGGAGGAAAGGAACACTTATCAGTTCTGTCCTAAAATCTTGTGAAAACCTCAAGAAATATCAACGACATTGCAGCAAAAAACTCTCACAAAATTTTGGAGAGATTTTCCCTGGAAGTGCCTACCTTGTTTGATGGAGTGAGGGACGGGCCATCTCCTCAAACATTAACTGAATTGCAGCTCCCAGCCCAGAAGGCTCCCCCTTCACAGAGGTTGTTTAAAACATCCACAGGGACTCCGGTCAATTCACCCAAACCCCTCATAATCCCGCTCCGAACTACATTACCCATGTTGCATATGAACGATGCAACCTGCGCAGCGAGGGGCAGTAGCATGGGAATGGTAGAGCCAGCTCGCGGTGCTTTTTGGGAGATGTAGTTCTTACTTGCATCGTGGCACTTGGCCCCTAGTGTTCTGGAGTGCGAAGCTGAGCGCGCGCGAGGCCGGGCGGCTGTCACGTGGCAGTTTTGGAACTAGAGGTGCACCCATGTGCATGCTGCCCCCTAGCGGTGGCAATCGGGATCGCAGCCTCCAGACCCGAAACGTCAGCTTTCCCGCTCCTGTGTTGCTCCTGTGTTCATCCAGCTCTACATCTTGTTAACAAGGTGTGGGGCTGGATGAACACAGCAGGCCAAGCAGCATCATAGGAGCAGGAAAGCTTGACGTTTCAGGCCTAGACCCTTCATCAGAAAGTACTCTATATCGGATTCTCCAGCATCTGCATCTCCTATTATCTCTGATACAATTTTAACCCCATTGCGAAGCCTCTTCTAAGGATGCCTACCCTGAAGAAGTTACCCTCCTCCCTCCGGACAAACCTCAGGGGATCTCTCTCCCACTGCAACTCTCTCATAACCTCTTCGGCCTTGAAACTGCCCTCCTCTGCTCTTGTTCACATTACCACTGTGAACCTGCACAAAAACGTGCAGCGATTTTGGACAGTTCCACTTTGATCAGCTTCCTGCCTCCAGTGAATCAAAGCATCTTGGAATAAATATCTCACGTGACTTTTATTCATACAAAGGTCAAGGTTGCACAAGTGAGGAAGCACAATGTGAAGGGCTGAATGACTTTCTCCTGTTCTCTGTTACTCTGGTATGGTCTGATGAGTGCAAGCTGATCTTTAAGATGGGAATTAGATGACACAGGGAGTGGCTAGTGCCTGTAAAGCACCCTGACAGTGACAAAGAAGCAGGTTCAATCGCGTCAACATATTCAAAAGGCAATTAGGTGGGTTACGTAAAAAAAGTAACAACGTGCAGAGTTACAGGGAGAAGGCAGTGAATGACCCTGTAAGAGATACTCAGTTGGAGAGCTAGCCCAGACACGGTGGGCTCTAGGGCCTCTAACTGTGACAATGGGTGGAATCAGAGCTGAACCAACAGAATGTGGGAAGTTAGACAAAGTTCATATTTACACAGTCAATAAATGTGGAGCTGGAAATGCACAGCAGGTCAGACAGCATCTGAGGAGCAGGAAAGTCAAACTTTCAGACCAAAACCCTTCGTCAGGACTCGCGGGAACACATCTGTACCAATATTACACAACAACAGGGAAGGTCTCTTAACATCATTCTGTACAGTACATGTCACAGCAAGGATAGTGCTGGCTGAATGAGTGTAGGGTAATAGTATACAGTGTACTGTGGATCAAACACACTGTACTTTACTGTTCAGGTCATTACAGAGTGAGAGAGCTGGAGAAGGTCATTCATTTCATCATATCTGTGTTAGCTTGCAGGGTGACAAAGGGTGTTTGAAAGTGAAAACACATGATTTCTGCCAGTTGCAGCTCATGTCCAAGTTGGAAGGAAAATCATTTGAGGGATTTGTTCCGGAATGAAGTGTTTACTGGAAGCTGAGGAAGATATAGGGTAAACCAATTCAGATGTGGCTGCAGGAGCAGCAAATAGAACATAGAACAGTACAGCACAGTACAGGCCCTTCAGCCCACAATGTTGTGCCGAACTTTTGCCCTAATCCTAAGGTCTATCTAACTTCCACCCCTACCTTATACTATCATCCATCTGCCTATCTAATAGCCGCTTAAATGCCCCTAATGAGGCCAACTCCACTTCCCTCTCCAGCAATGCATTCCATGCTCAACCTTTCCTCATAAGACCTTCCCTCCATTCCAGGCGACATCCTGGTAAATCTCTTCTGCAACTTTTCCAATGCCTCCATATCTTTCCTGTAATGAGGCGACCAGAACTGGACGCAGGCCGAACCAGGCTTTTGTATAGCTGGAGAATAACTTCACGGCTCTTGAACTCGATCCCTCTATTAATGAACGCTAACACACCATACGCCTTCTTAACAACTCTATCCAAATACATTGTACAGCACAGAGGAGGGTTCCAATGCATTGAATTTGGGTTGATGAGCCCAGCATGCTTTCACTAGGCCATTCTGCTTCCAGAGATAGTATCCTATTGTCTCTTCATGTTGTGATATAGCGAGCCAAATATTCAGCTCCTCATCACAGATATACAGCAGGAAATTTATTTTTACAACGTGAGGGTGAGTCTTGATATTACGGATGTTATATAACAAACACTTTCATAGAAGTAACCACTCACTCCATCTCAGATTGTTTCATTTCTCCTTGGCACATTGTCTATCATTGCATGTGGCCTGATGGTGCTTTCCTCCTCTGTGTTTGTGTTTGCTCTACTCTTACATGCTGAGTGGTGTCACACACTTGAATTGTGAAACCAGAGCTTGGCTGCCAAAATGTGTAATTTCCTTCAGAAGTGCTGGGAAAGTGAACATTTGCGCACGATGGAGAGGGAGCAGTGCTCCTACCTGCCCAATTTCTGCCTCACTTTGGCAGTATGCTCCTCCCAAGTTGTGGCGCATGCACCAGCCTCTGTGAATCATATTCACAGCATCTTCAGGTGATCTGTTCTGACAGTGAAGGATTGGTCAGCCAGCTCCCAAAAAACATGGCCTCATTCTTGCCTGAATTTACCTTGGCTCCTGAGGCCAGTTTGTACCGGTCACAGATACTCATGAGTCTGTGCACTGACAACAGATCAGAGCAGAACACATCAACATCATCCATGTACAGGGAGGCTCTGACCTGCAGGCCTCCACTGCCTGGAATGATCACTGCTCTCAGGCTCACATCCTTCCTGATAGAATCGCCAAAAGGCTGTATACAAGGCACAACCAAGGGAGCAAAGACAGGGGATCCCAACTGATACCAGATCTGACCAGGTTACTTTCGGACTCCCACCCATTGATTGACACTGCACTACTGTTGTTGGTGTAGAACATTTGAATCCAATTGCAGATTCTCTCTCCAAAACTCATTTTGGAGAGCCTGTCCAACATGGGTTCAATTCCACTCTCAGGCGACTGTCTGTGTGGAGATTGCACGTTCTCCCTGTGTCTGCGAGGTTTTCCTCTGGGTGCTCTGGTTTCCTCCCACAGTCCAAAAATGTGCAGGTTCGGTGGATTGGCCATGCTAAATTGCCCGTAGTATTCAGGGATGTGTAGGTGCGTTATAGGGGACGGGTCTGTGTGGGATTCTCTAAGGGTCACTGTGGTCTTGTTGGGCCAAAGGGCCTGTTCCCACACTGTCGGGATTCTATGATTCTATGTAGGTTTGCGATATCCTCCCAAAGGCCTTCTCCTGGTCCAGGCTGATGAGGCAGGTGTCCACCTCCCTGTCTTGCACGAAGACAATAGTATTTCTGAGAAGCACAAGGTGAATCACCGATCCCTGAGCTGGTTGGTGATTTCCTTAGACAGGATTTTGTAATCTGCATTCTGCATTAAGACTGGTTGCCAATTTCCAACTTTCTACTTCTCTCCCTTCTGTTTCTTGACGATGGTGATAATACCTTTCCTCATGGATTGCACATGCCTCTGGCCAGAAGTATTCTGTCATACACCTCCAGCAGGTCATTGTCAATCAAGTCGCACAGAGCTGAATACTACTCGGCTCCTACTTCTGAGACATCACTTCCAGGAGTTTCACTCTTTTCCAAAGACTCAAGGGCCTTGGTCAGCCCTTACAGAGAAAACAGCTCGTCCAGCCTCTCCCATGTTTTGTCGTCGAAGATAGATAGAGAACAGGATCAACAGGAAGGCCCCGCTGTCTGTGGGCTTCATGTCATAATCTGACACAAAAGGATTTGCTGATCCTTAGGATGTCAGACTGAGATGATGTTCCCAAGCCATCTTCTTCCTTCAGGCTGCTGATCACAGAGCCCTCCCTGTGCACCTTCTGGAAGAAGAAGCTCAAGCACATCTCATCCTGCTCCATGATGCAGACCCTGGACCCGAAGATTACCTTGAGGTTTCCGAGGCAAAGAGCGAGGCTTGCTGGCTCTTTACCTTCTGGAGATCCATGCTGGCTTGGTGGTTAGCCCTCCTGCCTTACAGTGCCAGGTATCTGGATTCAATTCCAGCTCTGGGCAATTATTTGCACATTCTCGCTGTGTCGGTAAATGCGGGGTAGTGGCAGAGTGTGGGGGCTGGGTTTTGTTCAACACTCTTAGGAGGGTTTGCGTGGGCTGAATGGCCTCTTTCTACACTAGGGATTTTGAGATTCCACTGACATCCTGATCACCTGCAGCAGGAGTATGTTCTCCATGCTTTTTTGGAGTTGACAATTCTACCCGTCTCTCTTTCTGTCTTACTGTCTGAATGCCTTTGAGGAGGAAAAACTTCTTGATATTCATCTTGACTGTCTCCCACCAGTCTGCTTGAGACTCAAAGCAGGGTTTCATGGTTCTCCAGCCTGTGTAATCCCTTTTCAGTTCCTATTATGTGTTCTGGGGTCAAAAGTTTCCTATTTAGTTTCCATGTTCCCTTGCCGGCCCACTGGTCGTCCTGTAGGCAACAGTGAGTGATCAGACACTGGCTTGATTGTCGGTTGATGTGACGAAGAACGCTCAGGACACAAACAGGAAATCTGTTCTTGATTGGATAGACCCGCCTGGCCACACCCAGGTGCATCTACGCTGTGTTTCATCTGCAGGAGTCATGTAGCTTGGTGACTTTAACCGTTTCATTCAGTGGCATCTGGTTTGATATCAGCCCCTCCAGATTGTCCACCTGCATAGACGGTACAATTGAAGTCAGTGGCTAGAATGACCAACCTGGGTGTCATCAGCAGCAGTGGGCATTGCTGCAGGATGGCCAGCTGCTTGTTCTTTGCCACCAGGATGTACATATTAATTAGTCTTAGGGGAGCATTTCTATATATTACGCCTGCTGCAAGGAGGAACCTGCAAACACTTCCTTAACTTCGAAGATGATGAAGTTACCTCCTCGCAGCAGAATACACAGGCCGGAGGAATGGCAATCATTTCTCTCTGTTCAAATCAAAGGCCCGTGGGCCCACAAGCTCGACTATTTCCTGCAGCTGCTGAGGTGCGGTATCCCATACTCCTGCAGAAACAGGAGGTCCACTTTGACATTAGCAATGTGTAAATCCTTCAGTTTGCTTTTGGCAAGTGTTAAAAATAGAAGATACAATGGAGGGAAGTTGCTTCAGAGATAGTAGGAACTGCAGATGCTGGAGAATCTGAGTTAACAAGGTGTGGAGCTGGATGAACACAGCAGGCCAAGCAGCATCAGAGGAGCAGGAAAGCTGACGTTTCGGGGTTGTCTGTTTAGGGAGTGCTGTGAGTCTCCTTGTGTGACCTTCAGTACTGTATGGGTGCGATCAATCACAGTCAGCACTTTGAGGAAGCAGCCATTCCATAAAACTCCAGAAAGCTCTGCCATTGTGATATTAAATGTAGTAAAGTTGTTTATGCAACTGAGCAGTTTACTCTGCAGCCTTCTCCAGCATTGTACAGCCGAACAAAATATGCATGATTTTAAAACCAGTCATAATTGTATAAAACGGAAAGTCCTTGCAATAAGATTATTAATATTATAACAATGACTGTATTTAGACGTGTGTCTAAACAATAGAACTTTAGTGAATATTGAATCAAAGCAGAATGGTCCATCAGCAAAACTGATTGAAGGCAATCCCTTTAAATGTCCATTCTAGCTGACGCCAGGGACTTTACCACCTTTCACAGCTTCAGGATCCCAGAACACAAGACAACACTGACATCTGCAGCTCTCACTAGTTACCAGTTTAAACCAAATCAAACTTTCAGGCTGCCAGTTTACAGGAGGAGAAAAATTCCGTACCCAGCCTTTGTAATGAAAAGCTTAGAAACTGAATCCAATTGACAGAAATTTTGTTATTGTCAGCTGCACCCTACCATGGCTGAGTCAAAAGATTGCAGTTTCATGTCACACCCCAGAGTCTTGAGCATAGAACATAGAACAGTACAGCATAGTACAGGTCCTTCGGCCCACGATGTTGTGCCGGCCTATTATCCAACTGTAAGATCAAACTAACCTGTATACCCTTCATTTTACTATCATCCATGTGCCTATCCAACAGTCGCTTAAATGTCCCTAATGTATCTGACTCTACTACCACCACTAGCAGTGCATTCCACTTTCTGTGTAAAGAACATACCTCTGACATCTCCCCAATGCCTTCCTCCAATCACCTTAAAATTATGCCCCCTCGTGATAGCCATTTCTGCCCTGGCAAAAAGTCTCTGTCTATCCACTATGCCTCATCATCTTGTACACCTCTATCAAGTCACCTCTCATCCTTCTTTGATCCAAAGAGAAAAGCCCTAGCTCACTCAACCTTTCTTCATAAGACCTGCCCTCCAGTTCAGGCAGCATCCTGGTAAATCCCCTATGCACCCTCTCTAAAGCTTCCACATCCTTCCTATAATGAGGTGACCAGAACTGAACACAATATTCCAAGTGTGGTCTAACCAGAGTTTTTTAGGATTGCAGCATAACCTCATGGCTCTTAAACTCAATCCCCCTGCCAATGAATGCCAACACACCATACGCCTTGTTAACAACTCAATCAACTTGGGTGGCAACTTTGAGGGGATCTATGGACACGGACCCCAAGATCCCTTTGTTCCTCCACACTGCCAAGAATCCTGCCATTAGCCCTGTATTCTGCATTCAAATTCGACCTTTCAAAATGAATCACTTCACACTTTTCTGGGTTGAATTCCATCTGGCACTACTTTGCCCAGCTCTGCATCCTGTCAATGTCTTGTTGCAACCTACAACAGCCCTCCACACTATCCACAACTCCACCAACCTTTGTGTCATTGGCAAACTTACTAACCCACCTTTCCATTTCCTCATCCAAGTCATTTATAAAGATTTCAAAGAGCAGAGGTCCCAGAACAGATCCCTGTGGAATACCACTGGTTACCGAGCTTCGGGCCGAATACTTTCCATCTACTACTACCCCCTGTATTCTATTGGACAGCCGATTCTGTATCCAGACAGCCAAATTTCCCTGAATCCCATGCCTCCTTACTTTCTGAATGAGCCTACCATGGGGAACCTTACCAAAGTCCTTGCTAAAATCCATATACACCACATCCATTGCTCTACCTTCATCAATGTGATTTGTCATATCCTCAAAGAATTCAATAAGGCTTGTGATGCATGACCTGCCCCTCACAAAGCCATGCTGACAATCTCTAATCAAACTATGTTTTTCCAAATAATCATAAATACTATCTGTCAGAATTCTCTCCAATATTTTGACCACCACAGAAATAAAGACTGATTGGTCTGTAATTCCCAGGGTTATCCCTATTCCCTTTCTTGAACAAGAGAAAAACATCTGCCACCCTCCAATCATCTGGTACTACTCCAGTGGACAGTGAGGATGCAAAGATCATCGCCAAAGGGGCAGTCTCTTCCTTCACTTCCCGTAGTAACCTTGGTATATCCTGTCTGGCCCAGGGGATTACCTATCCTCATGTTTTTCAAATTTAAGAACAGTGTGCTTGAAACTTCAGTGCAGTACTGAGACAGTGCAGAACTGTTAAAGAAATAATTAATGTTAATCCAAGGTACTGTCTGCCCTCTCAGGTGAATGTAGAACATCTCTGGAGACGAGAAGAGCAGGGAATATATCCTTGATATCCCGACCAGTGTGGATCCTACAATTAATCACAAAAAAAAGATAATCTGGTCAATATCACATTAATATTTTTGGGAGCTTGCCAAGTGAAAAAAGGCTGCCATTGATGCTAAATGACAAAAACTGGTTAAACTTCACTAAATGCTTAATTTTCTGGAAGATGCTTTCGGCCATCCTGAGTTTTTTAAGCTATTGCACAGGACGCAGCTGGGCAATTCGCAGGCAGGTGCCAGTGCTGTCACTTATGACAGTTCTCGATTTTGACTCATCAATACTACAGCTGAGAAACAACCCTTGCTGTGGTCTGTGACATTTATTGATATTATGCGGAGTGAATCAAATTGAACGAAAACTGAAATAAAAGCAAATATTGTGGATGCTACAAATCTGAAATGGAAATGCTGGGGAAACGTAGCAGGTCTGGCAGCATCTGGGAGAAAGAAACAGATTTCAAGTTTCAAGACCAATATGATGTCTTCTAACCCAGTTCTAAAGTGTCATATCAAGCTCAAAACATTCATTCTGTTTCTTTCTCCATTGACGCTGCCAGAAATGCTGAGTTTCTCCAGCATTTCCTGCTTTTTTTTTGTTTTATGACTGATGTGGATTTGTCAAAAAGAGACTGAGAAGGCTTACATGTGACTCTAGACCCTCAGCAATGTGACTGACTCTTAACTATCCCCTAAAATGACCTAGCAAACAAGTCAGCTCAAGGGCACCTAGGGACAGGCAATAAATTCTGGCTGACAAGTGAATTAAAAAGAATCCACTCAGCATTCTAGTTGAAGATGCTTCAATGCCATCTCTTTTCCTTATGTTCAGAGCTCCTCTATCACTGAGCTGACAGTTCACTGACTGAAAGGTCAATGATGACCGAACTCACCAGTCCTTTGTTACCACTTTTCGCTCAAATCTGGAAGCATTCTACGCTGGTAATAGTTCTATGGTCGTCATTAGACTCTTATTTCCAGATTATTACTGAATTCTATTATTATTGAATTGGATTTGAACCCAGGTCCCCACAACATCATTAGAATCTCTACAGTGTGGAAACAGGCCCTTCGGCCCAACAAGTCCACACCTACCCTGGAGCATCCCACCCAGACCTACCCCCTATAACCCACACACCCCTGAACACTATGGGCAATTTAGCATGGCCAATCCACCTAGCCTGCACATCTTTGGACTGTGGGAGGAAACCGGAGCACCCAGAGGAAACCCACACAGACACGGGGAGAATGTGCAAACTCCGCACAGACAGTCACCTGAGGCTGGAATTGAACCCGGCTCCCTGGTGCTGTGAGGCTGCAGTGCTAACCACTGAGCCACCGTGCCGCCGAAACCTGGGACTCTGGATGAATTGTCTCATAATAGTATCATTAGGCCATCACCTACATTCACTTGGTTCATCGATCATTTTTATTGTCAATCTAATATACAAAAAGGATACAATTCAACATATCAGATACTGTGTAAAGCAATTACACTGAGTGCTGTTCCTGTGGAGCAATGGGACTAGAAGAGAGAAAAAGTGTACTCTTCCAATCTTGGTCATAACAGTAAAAGCCTGTGCAAATACTTTGTTAACAAAGAAATAGTTAGAGACAGACACTTTGAATTAGCTTGTGGTCAGACTCAACTATCACTTTCCCTCTCCCAAACAGGTCCTGTTTAAAATGTTCACAATCAAAGGCAATAGCCAAAATCTTTCTGAATCTGTGTGCAGTGTTGTTCAGTTTCTGTAAACTGGATACAAACACAACAGGTTGCCCTCACTGCATGAGGGTTGCTCCAAGTCCTGTGTCACTGACATCACACTGCAGGGCGGCTCCATTGTTGACATCATAATCCCTCAGCACTGGTGATGTCATCACTAGGTGTTTGATGGGAGTGAGAGCTGCTTCTTGTTCTGTGTCCCAGTCCCACTGAACACTCTGCACCGTGAGCTCATTGCAAACGTTACAACTGAAGTGATCCTCTGCAAGAACCTTCTTTTGGTGATGTTTGGTGATCTGTTCAAAGGTTAAATTAACCTTGAAATTGTTGGACGAATGGTGGGAGAGGTTTCAGGCAGAACTTGCTGAGACCGACAGTGCTTTGGAATGACAGCTCCCCTAAATGAGCATTGGTGGGTAAACAACACAGACAACTCTCAGTGCAACACAAGCAGCTGATGCAGTTTGAAAGTCTGTGTGGAGACATCAATGTGTGGTGAGAGATAGGAAGATGTGAAACAATCCTAGTACACATCACACCGGATTCCTTGTTTGAATCGTACACATTTCAATATGGTTGAAGATATCATGAAAGCTTGAATACAAACCTCACACTTCAAGTGTTATTCCCCTGTGTGGATCCTCTGATGGAGCAGGAGGTTTCACGACCTCAAGAATGATTTCCTGTACATTTCACATGTGAATGTAACCTCCCTGTATGAATATGTTGGTGACTGCGATGAACTGATGAATTCAATAATGATTTTATGCACGCATTAGATGTGAACGTGCTCCCCTGTGTGAATATGTTGATGCTTCAGCAGGCCTGGTGACTCTTAGAATGATTTGTCACACAAATTGCAACTGAATAGTTTGTCACCGATGTGAATCCGCTGATGGAAAAGGAGTCTTGAAGAAGTGGGGAATGATTTGTCACACAGCTCACACTTAAACAACTTCTTTCCTGTGGTTTACATTGGTGTATGTGGAGATATCCTGCCTGTGTGAATGAATTGTCACACACCTCACACCTGAAGGATTTCTGTCCTGTGTGAGTGTTCTGGTGTATACGTAGGTATCCTGAGTGTGAGAATGATTTTTCACATATCTCACATCAGAATGGTTTCTCCCCAGTATGAGCCCTCTGATGGATCAGGAGTCCTGATGATGTGGTAAATGATTTGTCACATACCTCACACTTAAACAATTTCTCTCCTGTGTGAATATGTTGGTGTATGCACAGATATCCTGACTGAGAGAATGATTTGTCACACATCTTACACCTGAAGGGTTTCTCCCCAGTGTGTACAGAGGTTTGATGATGATGAGAATGATTTGTCACACACTTCACGTTGGAATGGTTTCTCTCCTGTGTGAATCCTCTGGTGGAGCAGGAGTCTTGATGAAGTGGGGAATGATTTATCACATTTCTCACACTTCAGCAACTTGTCTCCTGTGAGAATGTGATTGTGTACATGGAGTTGTCCTGACTGTGAGACGGATTTGTCACTCACCTCACATTGGAATGGTTTCTCCCCTGTGTGGATTTTCTGATGGGTCAGGATTCCTGATGAATTTGGGAATGATTATTTTCACACATCACATTTAAACAGTTTCTCAAAAATGTGGATGCTTTTGTGACTGCAGAGGGCTTCTGCTTGTGAGAATGATGCGTCACACACCCGGCACTTAAACAATTTCTGTACTTTGTGAATACATTGGTGTAAGTGGAGGTTTCCTTACTGTGAGAATGATTTGTCACACGCCTCACAATGGAAGGGTTTCTCCCCTGTGTGGACACATTGGTGTCTGAGGAGTTTTGATGACTGGGAGAATGATTTGCCACACTGCCTGCACATGAACGGCTTCTCCCTGTGTGAATGCATTGGTGGATGAGGAAGGTTGATAATGATGACAATGATTTGTTGCATACATCACATGTGAATGCTTTTCCACCCATGTGAATGCATTAAGTTAATCATCAGATGTGATAGTCTTTGAAAATCCTGGTAAATGTCCTAGGTGTGAATGTTTCCTTCCCAGAATGAATGTGTCAGTGCCGAACCTTCAGAAAGGTTGGTTCTGATGGAACCACAGCCCTGACCAGTTTACGATCTCATGAAAGTTTAGGCTCTCCTAACCTGACTAATTTCTAGTTGATGGTTTTGTTGAACTTTTGATTTGTTGAGCAATGCTGTGAAGGGGCTGGATGTCTTCCCACAGTTGCGCAGTTCTTCCTTGCATGATATCTGCAGTGTCTACTTTCTCTGTATTCTCTGGTGTCATACAGTGAAATCCTTCTGTAAAACAGGAAATGGAAACATGATTTCCAAAGAAACTTCCTCTCATCTGTAAATTGCTGAATTCTCAGTTATTTCTTCTTGACACATTTACAGGATGTGGCTATCGCTGACTCAATGAGCATTTGTTGACCATTCCTAATTTCCCTTCAGACTGTGATGCGACCCATTTGAAATATCACACTCTCTTGAGATGGGTTCGGCTTTTAGGGTACGGCGGGGGGAGTAGTTATACAGAAATTACATCCAGAATGCACCCAGGAAGGATTTTGGCCCCAGAAACAATGCACAGTTCCCAGGATGATGACCAGTTTTCAACACACAGAAATCAATGTTAGCAAATCAGTAAGAATCCTCACACACTCTGCACCTCCCAGAAAATTACACCTCACCTTCTCATGGAGAGGAATTAGCCATCAACAAAACTCAGGCTGGAAATCAGAAGGGAAATGCTTCCAATAAACACACTCCAACACACAGCTCCAGTCAAACAGTTCAGCACAAACCACCGAGTAAACAGCTCTCTCAGCTGGATCTTCTCACACAGCATAAGGGACATTTGCACCCCTGATTGCCCACAGGATAGTCAGACTGCCTGAAGATTGGTGTGGATATTATGGGATACAATTTGTATAAAAGCTGCTCCTTCACTCACCATCTCCTCACTTCTCCTGTTACGAGTGTTCAAATAATCTAGTGAGGAGGCATTAGAGCCAACTTTTAGGTTCAGTGAGCACTCTAATTTTACTGCTGTTCGAATACAGGGACGGCAATGCCGATTTGAGTTAGTTATCTGTCTCATTGTGATAATGGTTTCTGCCCCCTCGTTCCATCCTTAAAGCGAGACCGGCGAGAATGGCAGCTCCAGACATTGGGATAACCATTGTTATATGACCATGCTGCCTCGGTCTGAAAAACGCTTCAAGCTTTGTCTCCCAGTGGGAATCATTCGCATTTTACACAGAACATCAGCTCTTTGATCAGTCAGGTGCCCAATTCGCAATCCTTTACAGCCGACAAGTCACAGTTTATGGTCGGATTTCTGAATCATTCACTAGGCATACTGTCATCAATTTCCACCTCGATTGCCGTATACTGCTTCATCTGTTGTTCTTCCGGATAAACCCACACCCATAGCTTTTTGCTTCAGGATTTCTGTTCAAAGGGCGGGCAATCGGAACGACATTCATTTCTTGACAATATAGTGGGATACAATTCTGGTAAGATTCTCCGTAACAAGGTTATACGTAAGGATTGAGGGACTGAACACATGGCTGTGGAATAGGTATAGAAAGGAGGCATCGCATTTCTGAGGCATTGCGACAGATTTGGGAGCAGGTGGAACTTGTACAAGCACGACGAAGTACAGCTTGAAAGGATCAGGACTGATGTGCTCGGAGAAGGCTTTATAAGTTGTTTTGACAAGAACTGTTTGTGTTTGCGTGTGGGGTGCGTAACTCTCAACTAACACGTCAGATGGATCAGACCCTGAAGGGTTCCTCAAATCCCAGAATGTAAACTCATAACAGGAAGTGGAAAAACGTCAAGAGAAGTTAGAGCGCGGACGAAGCGTTATGTGTCAACTGAGATTAGAATGCGGAATCATGTCAAAAGGACGAAGTTAATGGCACTCTTGAAGAATTCCCACATTAACAACAGGGTAGTTGATCTTAAAAATACAATGAAAAGTAATTGGGTTCAATATAACTGCTATCACGGCATCATGGCTGCAGAGTTACCACAAGCAGGAACTAAACATACCCTAGGTCAGGGGAACAGGAAAAAAATATTGAGAAATAGTCGCCGGATTTTCTGGTGCACCCTTTGCAATAATTTTAATGAAATATCTTAATATCTTCCTTAGAGATCACACAGCAGCAGAGGGCACTTGCGTTCACCCCCGAGTTGACGTCTCTTTTGGGAATTTTCACCATCGCAAGTGCAAATTACGTATCCACTTCCAGTTTATCGACCAATTTATAAAGTGGATAGCGGAATGTCCTTGTCGATCAGAAAAAGCCATTGGAGCTGCAAGAATATTGTTGCAACACTTGTACAGAGAACCCGATACTGGATTCACCGGTGCAAATTGACACGCGCAGAAAAGTTACTGTTGGAAACATCACTGCTCATTTCCAGACATACAGGGAAATCACTGCTGGAATCATAACTGCTCATTGACGCTGGTACATTGAAATCACGACTGGAAACATCGCTGGTCATTGATATCGAGAACTGATGGCTGGAAAAATCACTGCTTGTTGACGCTGGCGCGCAGAAAATACTGCTGGACATATCGTTGCCTATTGAGAGATAGTAAGAACTGCCGATGCTGGAGTCAGAGATAATAGTGTGGAGCTGGAGAAGCACGGCAGGCCGGACAGCATCAGGGGAGAAGGAAAGCTGACGTTTCGGAAGGGTCCTGAAACTGAAAGGTCACTGCCTCTTGAACATGGTACAGAGAACTCACTGTGGGAAACATGACGCTGATAAAGCGAAGTCACGTGCTGCAAATATAAACATAGAAACATTGAAACATAGAAAATAGGAGCAGGAGGAGGCCCCTCAGCCTTTCGAGCCTGGCCTGCCATTCTTCACGGTCATGGCATGATCGTCCAATTCAAAAGCCTAATTCTGCTTTCTCAACATAACCTTCGAATCCATTCGCCCCAAGTGCTATATCCAGTCGCCTCTTGAATACGCTCAATATTTTGGCATCAGCTACTTCCTGTGGTAATGAATTCCACAGGCTCACCACCATTTGGGTAAAGAAATGTATCCTCATCTCTGTCCTAAATCGTCTACCCCAAATCCGCATACGACAATCGCTGGTTCTGATTATACCCACCGTCGGGAACATCCTCCCTGCATCTACCCTGTCCAGTCCTGTTAGAATTTTATAAGTCTCCATCAGATCCTCCCCACCAAACCCCACCCCCTCACCCATTCGTCTGAACTCCAGAGAAAAAAATCCCAACCTGGTCAATCTTTCCTCATACATCATACTCATTGATAATTGTACAGTGAACTCACCGCTGGAAATATACCTACTCATTGATATTGGAAGAGACAACTCCCTCCCGGAAACTCTACTATTCATTGATACGAGTACGGAGGCCACATGACAGGAGAAAGAACTGTTGTTTGACCCAAGTACCGTCGACTCCATGCTGGAAATATCATTGCTTACCACCTTAATTCACAGATTTCACTGTTGGCTATACCACTGCACACTGACACTTGTGCTGAGAATTCACTGCGAACATCACTGCTCGTCTGCATAAGTACAGGGAAATCATTGCTGGAAACATAACTGCTCATTGACACTTATGCAAATAACTCAACGCCGAAAACAACAGGGCTAAATGACACTGGTAAAGTGAACTCACTACTGGAAGCACCGCAAACAAAAAACAGAAGTCGCTGGAAAAGTTCAGCAGGTCTGGCAGCATCTGTGAAGAAAAATCAGAGTTACCGTTTTGGCACCAGTGACCCTGCCTCAGAACTTGTACAGAGAACTCAGTGCTGGAAATCTCAGTGCTGGTACAGTGAACTCACTGCTTTAAACATCATGCTCCTTTACACAGAGGTACAGAGAACTCCCAGCTGGAACCATTAAAGTTTATTGATAATGAAACGGGGAATTCAATGTTAGAAATACAGCTGCTCTTTGACATTGGTACATGGAAGCCATTGCTGGAATATCACTACTGTGAAACTACCACAGAGAACTCATGGCTGGATATAACAATGGTCATTGACGCTGGTGCACAGAACTCACTGTTGGAAACATCACTGCACTGAAACCAACACAGAGGACTCATTGCTCGATGCACCATTGCTTACTGCCACTCTACTGGAAATAGCACTGCCTACTGATACTGGCACAGAGGACTCACTGCTGGAAACATCACTGTTCACTGGCACTGGTCCAGTCGACTCACTGCTTTAAACTACACTGCTCATTGACTTTGGGAACTCACTGCTAGAACCATTAATGTTTATTGATAATGATACAGGGAATCCAGTGCTAGAAATACAACTGTTGGTTGACATTGGTACATTGAACCCCTTCCTGGAAACATCATTACGCAGTGACAATTGTACAGATAACTCACCACTAGAAATAACACTACTCATTAAAACAGGGACATGGAAATCACTGCTGGAATCATCAGTTGTCATTGATACAGAGAACCCACGACTGTACACATCACTGCTGACTGGTACCTCACTGCTGGAAACATCACTGCTAGAAACATCACTGCTTATTGACACTGTTACACAGATTTGTCTGCTGGAAACAACATTGCCCATTGATACTTGTTTTTTTAATTATTCCTTCATGGGATGATGGCGTCGCTGGCTCGGTCAGCATTTATTGCCCTTCCACAATTGCCCAGAGGAACAGTTATGACTCAGCCACATTGGTGTGGTCTGGAGTCACATTTAGGCCAGACCAGGTAAAGGTGGCAGTTTCCTTCCCTAAAGGGGATTAGTGAATCAGATGGTACTGGAACTAATGCAGGTATGGAAAAGTCAATGCTAGAAGTACAACTGCTCATTGCCAGGAGTACCATGAATGAACTGCAGGAAGCATCACTGCTCATTGGGACGAGTAAAGAGAATCAATGCTGGAGACATCATTTCTCATTGACACTGGTTCAGAGAACCGACTGCTCGAAATTTCACTGGTGGCTGAGACTGGTACAAGGATCTCACTGCTGGAAACACCATTGCATATTGGCACATGTGCAGAAAGTTCACTGCTTGGAACATCATTGACCATTGACACAGATACAGGGAACTCACTACTGAAAACATAATTGCTCATTCACACTGGTACATCATCACTGATCAATGATGCTGATACTGAAAACTCACTTGCTGGAAACGCCGCTGCTAATTGCCACTAGTACAGAAAACTCACTGCTGGAAGCACCACTGCTCATTCACACATGCACTGAGAGCTCACTGCTGGAAGCAATACTGCTCATTTACACATGTACTGAGAACTCACTGCTGGAAGCACCACGGCTCATTTACACATGCACTGAGAGCTCACTGCTGGAAGCATCACTGCTTATTTACACATTTACTGAGAACTGACTGCTGGAAGCACAACTGCTCATTTACACATTTACTGAGAACTGACTGCTGGAAGCACAACTGCTCATTTACTGAGAACTCACTGCTGGAAGCATCACAGCTCATTTACACATTTACTGAGAACTCACTGCTGGAAATTATTATTGCTTATTGCCTTTGGTACAGGTAACTCAGCACGGTTCAATAATATTGATACAGTGAAGTCAATACTATAAATACAACTGGTCATTATCACCACTACAGTGATGCAATGCTGGAACCATCACTATTCTTTGACACGGATGCTGAGAGCCCAGTGCTGGAAAATTATTGTTACTTGAGACCAGTATAGTGAAATCAGTGCTGGAAAAATCATTGTTCATTGTTGTAGGGAGAAATGTCAAAGAGGAGTCTTGAGTTCTGTGTTTTACCTTCATTCGGAGCTCTTCTACCATACGTGTGGGAGAGGCCAGAGACTGCTCCGAACATAAATGTCACATAGGACCAAGTTGCCCTCCTAAACACGGCTTAAATCGGAGGTGAGGTCAGTGATACTCTGGGTTCTTCAGCTGAATACAATATTTTTATACCTTTCTCGTCACAATAATTACGTGCAGTATTGATGTCATTATTAGGCACATCCTCCTAATCTGTACATCCAATCCTGTAAACACATAATCAATGGCTGTCAACCCGATGGATAGCCCAACGTCTTCCCATAATCTCACGATATTAAACAGATGCCTCCATCAACTTTCTTTAAGATCTTACAATGTATCTGACAGTTATACCACTTCCTATTTGCCAGCCAAAACATGTAAATTGCCAATAAAACTAAATACTTGCTTATCACTAAGAACTCTTCCAAATTCTATAAGCAAATTTATGGTATTGGTTAACATTATTACAGAAGGTTAGGAAGGATGATACTCTCCACCGATGTTATAAAGTCTTTAAAATCAAATGTCAGGTGACTACACTTCTGTGACGCAGTATGAATGAGGTGATGTGATTTGAATATTCCCGTGGCTAGAATTGTCCAAGTGAAGGGATATTAATTAAAGGCAAAATATGAATGTTAAATGCGTAAGGTTTGAAGAGAAACAGCACCGAATCACGGCAACAAATGATCTACTATTGTGTTGTGAGAGTTTCGTCATCGGGTGTGAGCATTCAGAAGGGAGTTAGACTGGTTTCTTTAGATAGTGTCAGACAGGAAAGAAATCTTATCAAAATTTCAAAGGAATTCTCGATGACAGCTGCGGAGCAATTAGTATGATACCGGTATTTTTATGTGAGGAAATATAGGCTTGTCAAATGGGCGGGTGATGGTGGGCAGTGGAAAGGGATGCTGAGAAGCGTGCTTCCAATTCATGGAATGATTGTCTTTTATTAAGTCACTGAATATGGGCGTCGCTTTCTGATCTACAGTTGCCATGGAAAAGTAAGGTACCTTCTTGAACCACTGCAGTCCCTGTGCAGTAGGTAGTCCCCAAATGTTGTTAGTGAGGCAATTGCAGGATTTTGTCTGAACAACACTGAGGCAACGCCGGTACCATTCGCGTTAGTATGGTTGCGTGGCTTGGAGGGGAAATTGATGGTGTTACCATGTATCTGCTGTTCTTGTTCTTCCACATAGAAAATGTTGTCTGCGTGTGGGCGGAAGATGCTGTCTACGGAACCGTGGCGAATTTCTGCAGTGTGGATAGTACACACCGCTGCTACTGAGCATCGGAGGTGGAGGGAGTGTATTTTTGTGTTACAAATGTTTCTTGTTACGTTGAATCCTGCCTGAGAAGTGACGGTGACGTTTAACAGTTCGAAGATCCAGTGATGGCAACACCATTGAAAGTCAATGGGCCAAGGTCAGGCTGTGTCTTCTTGAAGATGATCACTCCAGTATGACTTGCTGCTTTTCAGCCTAAGACTGAGGGACTGAGCATTAATGTTCTCTGGAGCTCAGAAAAGTGAGGTGTGATTTCATTGAAATGTACCCATTTTTCGGGGAATTACACATAACCACCTAAAGTGTTTTCCCCAGCTGCGTAGACTACCAACGGGGTTCCAAGTCAGAATAAGGCAAGTATTTATGCAATAACTCAGACAAAATTTGAGGAGGAGCTGAAGAATGGAATGCAATATCTGATCATTTTAACATTTAAAATGATCGAAACTCGAAAAGAATCAATGAATTCTTAGCAGTTAATGTGCGTTGGATCCCGTTTCCCATTCTGCTTTCCCTCTGTGTTCAGCATGAACCATCATATTCCATCTCAGCCCAACTCTGCTCCAGTTGTAACGCTGACAGTATCAGCGAATGTCTCTGAATCCGTCCATATTGATTCATGACTAGGGTTCGAATGGTAACGTTTGTCAAAAGATTTAATTGTCACTGTTTGAATTAAAACAAACACTGGACCCAAAGACACACTGAGCGAATGCACAGATTTCGACTCATGATGAAATAGGTAGTTCGTCTCGCATGTGGTGAATGACATGCGAATACAACATGATGATGTTCCTGCTGTCATTAAACTGTTAGCTGGTAGCGGAAAAGTTGTGTTGTTGAAAGAAGAAAGATTTTGTGAATGTTTTTGGTCTTTGACCAACCATGATATTGCAAAAGCATAAAATTCAAAGCAACACCCAGACTCAGGGACACGTGGACAAATTGAAATTGGTACAAGCATTGCCATGTAGAATTCAGACCCCAGTCCTGAATAAACTTTACAGTCAGGCTTTATTTCTTGTATTGCAGACAAGGAGACTCAGACTGAATCAAAGACGACAAGGTGTAGAGCTGGATGAACACAGCAGGCCAAGCAGCATCAGAGGAGCAGGAAGGCTGGCATTTCGGGTCCGGACCCTTCTTCAGAAATGCTGTTTCTGAATTTCTGAAGAAGGGTCCAGGCCCGAAACGTCAGCCTTCCTGCTCCTCTGATGCTGCTTGGTCTGCTGTGTTCATCCAGCTCTACACCTTGTTATCTCAGATTCTCCAGCATCTGCAGTTCCTACTATCTCTGAATCAAAGACACCTGCTTTGTCAAAACTTAAACAAACTATCTGTTAACTGTCAGTCAATATCAACAGGACCATTTCAAATGACATCGTATCTACTAATCAGAATCCACTGTAAAACCAGCCAGCGTTCTGAGCTTATGTGTATAACTGTACATATCTCTTCAATTTGTATTTTTTCATAAGCCAAAAGTCTCCTTTCTTTCTCAATATTCTCAATTTGGAGAAGAAGCATCCAGCATGTGTGTTTTGTCACTTTGATGTGGAAGATACCACAATATGAGCAACAAATACAGTAATCTAGATTGAATGAAGTACAAATAAATCAGTGCTTCACTTAAAAGAAGTCTTTGGAGAATGGAAATGTTTCAGGGAGGTTTATGGATTGTCAAAGGAGGCAAGGTCAATGTGCATGTTGACCAGGAAGAAATTCCACAATTCTGATAGGCCTGCCCTGTGCTATTTTCCTTATCAGCAAAAGTAGAGGCAGAAATCAGAACACTGCAAAGCGAAGGAATTATCAAACCAGTTCACTTTCCAGAGCAGGCAGCACCAGTCATACTGATTGTGAAGCCCAACATGTTGGTTCGCTTTTGTCAGGATTTTAAACAAATGGTAAACCCTTTTCTCACAGCTGGATAAACAATCAGTCTCATACATTGAAGATTTATATGCAAAATTAGCCGAAGGGGCTGTCTTTCATGATATGAGCTACGCATACTCGCAAGTGTGGTACGGTGAGGATTCCCAGAAGTATGCTGCAGGTAATAACCATAGGGGTTTGCACCGATATACAAAACAGCCGTCTGGGATATCATATGCATGTGCAATCTTTCAGTGGATGATGGAGAACATTTTAAAAGGTCTACTCAAGGTCGTCATTTCTACAGATGATGTGCTAATAACAGGGAAGACCAATAAGGAGCATTTGGAGAACTTTGACGAAGAACCTAGGTGCTTCTCCCGGGCGGGCATTCAGCTTAGAAGTTACAGGCACCCCAAGTGACCTACTTGGGCTACAGCATCAACAAGACTGGGTTATACCTGTTGGAAGATAAAGTGAGGGCAATCAAAGTCTCCCACGTCTGTACCAGAATTTAGGTCTTTCTTTGGGCTGGTGAAATATTATGGAAAGTTCTTACACAACCTGGCTTCCATCCTGGCACGTTTGCATTAACTCTTGATCAAAGTGTGTCAGTCTTGGAAATGGTTGGGTAGTCAAGCCATAGCTTTCAGAGAAGTGACGACGCTGTTAGCATCCTTTAAGATGTTGCCACACTATGATCACAAGCAAGATCTAGTATTATCATGCGATGCCTCCCTGTATGACATCAGGATAGTATTAGCTCATTGGTGTCCGAATGGAGGGGAATGCCCAATTACATTTGCATCCAGAACTTTGCCATATGCTGAGGTAGAGTATGACATTTACTGGTCATATTTGGAGTCAGAACATTTCACCAATACCTCAACAGACGTAATTTTGTAATAAAAATGGATCATAAACCCTTGCTAGGTCTATGTAAAGAGAACAAGGCAGTGCCATCCATAGCTTCAAGCCGGATTCTGTGGTGGGATTTAAGTCTAAGTGCATGTAATTACAAGTTGGAGCACCATCCGTGAGGCCACGTAGCAAATGTAGATCTGATGAGCCACCTCCTGCTGACAGTTACGCCACTGGTGATACCGCCAATGGAAGAGTCCACAATGGTTTTAAATTTTCTCACACACTTCCAGTCACAGCTGAAAACATCAGACTTGCAATGCTGAGAGATCTGGTCCTGGCAAAACTGAAACAGCTGGTGGTGATGGGGGAAGAAAAAAGATGTTCACAACCAGAACTGAACCTTTCTTGAACCAAAGAAATGAGATCATAGTTGAGGACAGCATATTATTATGAAAAGCAAAAGATTGATGTCCCGGGCAAAGTTCATTGCCAGATACTGACGGAATGACTCCAGGGTCATCCAATGGTTTCCAAAATGAAGATGATGGCAAGAAGTTATGTTTGCTGACCAGGATTGGATCGAAACATAGCCCTTTGGTGGGGCAGTGTTCAGTGTGCCAGTAGGACAAGAACTACCACCAGCAGCTCCCCCACAATCATGGGAATGGACGAGTAAACCCTGGACTTGAATCGAATATTCAGGTCCTTTCATGGACCCTCAATGTTCTTAGTCATTGTGGACGCCCACTCAAAATGTTTGGACGTACAGAGAGTTCATTCATCAAACATAAGGATGACAATAGAACTGCAAACATCTTTTGCAATACACAGACTCCCAGAAGTATTGGTCATAGATAAGGAGCCGTCGTTTAACAGAAGGTCATTTGAGTATTTCTTAAAGGTGAATAGCACTCAACATATAAGGACAGCTCCATACCATCTATCATGCAATTGTCTGGCAGAAACAACATTCCAAACTTTGAGGGCAGGCTCAAAAAACAGCCAAGTGTTTCAAACTGTCCGGGTTCCTGTTTGATTATAGGATCACCCCTCATGCAACTACATGGACACTCCTGAAGAGTTGCCAATGTGAAGAAGGCTCTGTACCAGGTTAAACCTGATCATCCCTGATGTGGGGAGGGGCTGCTGCATCTGGGAATCAGGAACGCCAACGCCGGAAACGACACTTTGTTAAGCCAATGAGACAGTTTCCTTCAGTGGACGAAGTTTGGTGTAGGAACAATGGGAATGACTCCCCATGGATACAAAACGTGTTTAATGTGAGGTCAGGTCTGTGATGTATGAAGTTCATATTGGTGCAATGGTTCTGAACAAGAACGTGGACAATATGAAAGCTGTAAACTCTGCAAACAGTGCAGGAGACAAAACGGTGCAGGCTCCTTGACAGCCTTTCCGACTGCTCCAGAACCCGTGGTCTCCCCCTCTCCTTCAAGCGTTGAAGATACCTCAGAATCTGAGATAGATACAGTGGATGTTTTGCTGCCTGAAGAAGAGAATGAATTCCTTCCGTGATGGTTTGGGTGCAAGAGGCGAGTGTGTTACACATTGCCCACATCAGAGGCACAATTCCAGGAACCTGGCGCGATGCTAAAATGGCCCAGGAGGAACTACAAAACAAAAAACATACATATGTCCTTGGACTGAGGTGGAGGGATGTAGTGATTGGAATGAGGTCAGCCAGGTAGACCTCCTAGAATATGAGTTCCCTGATTGGGGCTGTTAATCTAGTCCATTCAAGGAACCCTGACTGACAGATAAGAACAGGAGTATCACACATACTGTTCATTCAAGGAGTTGGCTCTGAGGGAGATAATCTGTGTCGAGGACTCTCTGCATGTAAATAAGGGGTGACTTGGTGACGGGATACCGGCTCTTTAGAGTTATTTCACTCACCTTGAAGAAGTTCTGCTTCTCGCTCTGGCAGGATTTCTGTTGAAATATTTCCTCTTGATCACAATCATTGCTTTCTATGTTACTGTGAGTATTTTCCATAACTTGCATCCACAGCAACATTACATTGCTCAGTGACTGCTTCTAGCTGACATTCACTACTGCACTCACCCTTCCCCCAAATGTGGATTCAAGTAGAAGTCTCATTCTTCAGTTTTGGATCCAACCAGGATCACAGGTGTCTCCGTGATGTAAAATGCTCCTCTGTCAGCTGCTTTTGACTAAACCTGAGTACCATGCTCATGCTGTATATCACCATATGCATTCTCGACCTCTCTCTGCATCAGCACTACTTCAAGTTGTTCTAGAGCTGTCCTGCTGCCAATTCTACCTAATTTCCCATATCACTCATCATCATGACAGAAAACTTTTTTTTCTTATTTTTGGGGTTAAGGAAGGCAAGCTCCAACAACTAAATAATACCCACACTTTCCAGAACCTTCCTCCCCTTTCCTGACAATATGATTAAGAGATGAGAGTTTCAGGATCATGTGATTCAGACCAGCATTAACCGCAGCCCAAATGTTTGAAGCAGCGTTGACGTCTGAATTGTTGTGCCACTATATTTAAAGCAATATAAAAACAGATCCGAGATAACAAGGTGTAGAGCTGGATGAACACAGCAGGCCAAGCAGCATCAGAGGAGCCGGCAAGCTGATATTTTGGGTCTAGACCCTTCTTCAAGCTTCGCAGTGGGGTTAAAATCAATTCAGAGATAGTGGGAGTAGCCAATGCTGGAGAATCTGGAGAAGGGTCTAGACCCGAAACGTCACCTTTCCTGCTCCTCTGATGGTCCTTGGCCTGCTGCGTTCATCCAGCTCTACACCTTGTTATCTCAGATTCTTCAGCATCGGCAGTTCCCACTGTCTCTATAAAAACAGAGCATTTGCCCTGTCAATGGAGTGAGGAGTGAGCCTAAGAGATGAGAGAGCAGCGTCACCAGATGGAGAGGATCCAAATAGCAGACAGCAATCCAGGAGGGCGGGACATACAACATAGAATATAGAACAGTACAGCACAGGAAAGGACCCTTTGGCCCATGATGTTCTGCCTAAATCTGACGTATTTTGCCCTCCTTCAATTTAGTACTTGCCCACGAGATCCTGACTTATCCCTATCCATGGGCATCTTAAAACTTAAGAGGAAAATAAAACAGAAGTTGCTGGAAAAGCTCAGCAGGTCTGGCAGCATCTGTGAAGGAAAAATCAGAGTTAACGTTTCGGGTCCGGTGACCCTTCCTCAGAACCGCACCCGAAACGTTAACTCTGTTTTCTCCTACACAGGTGCTGCCAGACCTGCTGAGCATTTCCAGCAACTTCCGTTTTGTTTCCTGATTTACAGCATCTGCAGTTCTTACATTTTTTTTATTTAAAACTTAAGGAGTTGTAATCACAGTTTCCAAAAAAGCTCTCCCAATGAAAGACCAGTCGCCTGGCCAGGCCCATTAGATGATACAACGTCCAGTATGTTTCCACCTCTAGTTAGACTATCTGCACACTGTTTCAAGAAAACTTCTTGGACTTACTTTACAAATTCTGCTCTGTCCAAACTTTTTGCTGTACGGGAGTCCCAGTCAGTACTGGGGAAGTTAAATTCGCCCACAATGGCAGTTCTTTTATGGCATCTTTCCACAACCTGCCTATATATTTGCTCCTGAATGTCTCGGTGGCTGTGGGGGGTGGGGGACGCTATCAGATTGATTGCACCCTGCTTATTTTAGAGCTCTACCCATATTGCCTCAGTGGTAAACCGTCCACTATGTCCTCTCTGAGAATAGATGTGACATTGCCACTGATTAGTAATGCTACCCTTCCACCTTTTACGTTCCTCACTATCTCGTCTAAAGCAACCAAACCCCGGTAAATTTGAGTATCCAGTCCTGTCCCCGTCTCAACCAAGTCTCTGTAATGGCCACAACATCATAGCCCCATGTACGATCTAGGCCCGAAGTTCATGTACCGCATCTGTAATACAGGGGGTTCCGCTAATAATGTGCGTTCCGACATCGTGAATTGACAATAATGCGATTGAAAAACAGGGGAACACTATTTCTAAATTGCGAACTAAAATGTATATAACATGATTCCATCGAGTCCACTGGGCTTGCTTTTTTAATAAAAGAATCGAAATAGTGCCACTTCAACCTATTCATGTTGTTGCAAACTATGTATCTATTCATATTGATAGTCTAACACACCTGCCTTTCTCACCAATATCTCACTGTCATATACTTACAAGTTGCAGTTATTTTCAGCAGCCACTCATCTGTCTCTGCTTATCTTTGACATTAAATTCAAATCCTAACCTCTCCATTTGGTCTGAGGCGAAATAAATATGGAGCACTCAAAAGTTCATGAGGTCTGCATGCAAGATTTCATGGCCGCTGTCAAAGATAGCCTATGGATCGTGTATGAAAATAGTCAAAGCACCTGTTCTTGAAATATTAGTCCTCTCTTCTGGAACCTCTTATTGTACTACAGAGAGGAGAAGTTTGAGCTTGGTTGGCTGTGGAGAAGGTGGCTAACCAACATTCACAGTCAAGTTCTACGTGGAGAACAGTCACTTGAGCAGGACTGGGATAGGTCAGTGGGTCCAGTAGAACAGGCCAGTACGACAGGTGGACGATGGGCCGGACTCTGAATATCACTTCCCAGCCATGGCCATTCGGCTGCCACATCGCCATAATGACTGTCAGATCATATTTGTTTACTGCAGTTAATGCTGTTATTTCAACTGCCTTGCTGCAAATGCAGGGGGTGTTTCAGTGATAGCGGGGGTTAAAGGGATGGATAGAGGTTACAGAGATAGGGAGGTTCATACCAGCTGTGGAAAGCTATGAGGATAATGGGAACTGAAGGGACTCGTAGAGTTCGACTTAGGGAGGCTGACAGGTGCTCGAGAATGTTACAGAATTACGTCGTTATGCGGAGTTGCAGTAGCAGGGGGTACTGTAGTTATAGAGATTTATGGGGCTGGATTAGATTCCAGAGATAGGAATGGATATAGGGAGAGAGAAACACGTGTGTGCAGTACGAGAGAGGGACACAGACAAACTCACGGAGCTTGAGTGTTTCAGTGTTGAGTGATTTTTTTTTGCTGCTCTGCTCCGAACCCGCTTTTCCCATAGACCACATTATCTCTTTAGCGCGATTTTATACGACAGAATATTGCACTGGAATAGAACAATCACGTTATAGCAGACCCTTCTGTACCACTTGCCCATTAGTATCATCGTGTTTATTTTCCTGTCTCTGCCTGTCCTTCCTTTCTGACTTACTGGTCCGAACTTCCCCTCAATCCCTCCCCTTGCTGACCTGATGCTCCTGTTCCCAGTCACTTGCCACTCCAGTTTAAACGCTCTGGATTAACACTGGCGACCCTCTCTGTGAAGATACCTGTTCCCCATCCAGTTTAAGTGCAACACAAACCCTCTTGTAAAGATCACCGCCTGCCTCAGAGAGGGTCCCAATGACCCAAGCAGCTGAAACCTTGCGCCCTGTACCTGGCTCTTAGACATGCATTCATTTGTCCTACATTTCTATTCATTACCTTACAGGGTATATTAACCCAGAGATTACGGTCCTGCTTTTCAGTCTCTTTCCAAACTCCCATTCCTTGACACCGGGTTCTTTTACGATCCACTGCTCAGTCATGGTGACTGAGATGACATCTGCCGGGACGCTTTTTAGTGAAGTCTCTATTCCTCCCTGTATTGGTTTAGTGTTGCTATCGTTTTGATTCCAGAGGAAAATGTAAACAAGAAAATAAGGTCCTACCTTAATGAAGTTCCTTATCCAGAGGAGTAACCAAAGATCTGCCATCAATGGAATGAAATTACAGATCTAAGCGCACAACAGTTTAAATATGGCGAGGTTCTGACTGTTTAGACTGCCTTTTTGTGACTGGTAAGAGGAGTGCTTGATTGTGCTGAGAGTGAGTGTGAGTAATTACCTGAAAAATTTTGAGGCAATGGTCAGGGTCAGGGCTTTTGTGGAGGAAACAAAATCAGATGAATTAATTCTCGATAAAAGATCATCACCTTAAATCATGTAACATGTACAGCACAGGAACAGGCACTTCAGCCCGTGATATTGTATCGACCATGACAGATATTAAAATAACCCCTTCTACCAGCCCTTAGTTCATACCCCTTCATTCCTTGCATACTCTCGTGCTTATCTGAAATTCCCTTAAATTATCCTATTGTATCTGGCTCCACCATCACCCCTGGCAGCGCGTTCCAGACTCCTACCACTATCTGTGTAAAAAACATACTTGCGCCTCACATCTCCCTTGAATATTTCCCCGTTCGTCTGAAATGCATGCCTCCTAGTATCAGACATTTCAACTCTGGGATAAAATGTCCTGACGGCCAACCCTATCTTTTCATCTAATAATTTTAGAGACTTCTGTGAAGTTTCTCCTCAACCTCTGCCATTCCAGAGAAAACAACAAAAGGTTTTCGAGCCTCTCCTTATAACTCATGCCATCCTGATAAACCTCTTCTGCATCCTTTCGAAAGCCTCCTCATTCCTTCCTCTAATGTGGTGACCAGAACTGAATGCAATACTCTAAGTGTGGCCTATCCAAAGTCTTATAAATCTGTGACTTGACATCTTGACTCTTGTACTGATTTTCACGAACAATAAATGCAAGCATGCCATATGCCTCCTTTACCACCCTATCTACTTGTGCGGTCACTTTCAGGGAAGAGTTGACTTGAACCCCAAGATTCCTCTGCACATAAATGCTATTCAGGATCCTGCCATTAATATATATTTTCCTTAGCATTTGCTTTCCCAAAGTGCAGCACTTCACGCTCACACAGATGAAAGTCCACCTGCCATTTCCCCACTCATATCTGCATCTGTTCTGCATACCATTGTATCTTTTGGCAGCCTTATACACTATCAACAATTCAACAGATCTTTGTATCATCGATATTTCACATTATCACATACAGAATAGGTTCCAGTACGATCCCTACAGTACACTACTAGCCACAGACCTCGAGCCAGAAAATCACCCTTCCACCTCTACCCTCTTTATGGGCAAGCCAATTATGAATCCAAGAGGCCATGTCACTGTGGATCATGCATCTTAATATTCTTTATGAGCTTACCATGAGGGATCTTGTCGAAGCCTAAAAAATTCCAAATGGACAACATCCACTACTCTACCCAAATCGATCACATCATTCATCATCTCCTTGCAAAATTCAGTCAAGTTTGTGAAACATGGCCTACCTTGTACAAAGCCATGTTGACTGTTCCTAATTAGGCCAAGCTTTCCAAATGTGCATAAATCCTATCCCTAAGAATTCTCTTGGATAGCCTCCCAACCACTCATGTGAGACTCACTGGTCTGTGGTTTCCACGCTAATGCTCTCCAAAAGACACAACACCACTTCTTTCCTGATCTCAAAATGCGCTAGCCTATTGCTATGATCCACAATAATCTCACAATCCTTCATACCCTTCTCCTGGGTACTCATTTAGGATTTTGCTCATATCACCTTCCTCCAAGCACAAGTTCCCTTCTTTATCATTGAGTAGTCCTATTTTCTCCCTTAGTTATCCTCTTATTTTTAATGTATGTATATAATTCCTTGGGATTCTCTTTAACCTTCCTTGCCAGGGTCTTTCCATGCCCCTTCTTGGTCTCCTAATTCCCTATTTGATTTCTTTCCTGCTTTCTTTTGTGCACCTGACAGGTCCTGTGCGATTTTAGCTGCCTAAACCTTATATTTGCTTCTTTTTACCTTTTGGCTAAATTCTAGCCTCCTTCGTTATCCAAGGATCCCTTACCTTGCCATCCTTCTCTTTCCTCCTTATTAGAATAGACCTGTCCTGAATTCGATCAGCAGGTCTTTAAACAATTCCCACATGTCAAATCTGGACATGCCTGATAAAAGCTGCTCCCAATTAACTATCCCTATGTCTTGTCTAATGCTGACATAGTTCACCACGCCCCCAATTCAGTAACTTTCTGCAAGTTCCTGACTTGTCCCTATTCATGGCTTTCTTAAAACTTAAGGAGTTGTGATCACTGTTTCCAAAATGCTCTGTCACTGTAAGGTCAGTCATCTGGCCAGGCTTGTTAGCATATATAATGTACAGTATGGCCCCTCCTCATTTGGACTATCCTCATACTGTTTCAGGAAACCCTCTTGTGCACTTAACAAATTCTGCCCTGTCTAAGCCTTTTGCCATAAGGGTGTCCCAGTTGATATTGGGGATGTTAAATCCATCCACTATGACAACCATAGATAACAAGGTGTGGAGCTGGATGAACACAGCAGGCCAAGCAGCATCATAGGAGCAGGAAAGCTTGACGTTTCGGGCCTAGACCCTTCATCAGAAATGACAACCATGTTGTTGTTGTATCTTTCCATAGTCTGCCCACATGTTTGTTCCTCAATTTCTCGGTGCTGCTGGAGAGGTCTTTTGTAGAATTCGATCAGAGTGATTGCACCCTTCTTATTTTTGACCTCGACCCATATTGCCTCAGTGGTTGAGCCCTCCAGTATGTCCTCTCTGAGCGTAGATGTGGCATTCTCCTTGATTAATAATGCAACTTCTCCACCTTCATTTCACCTTCTTCTCTATCTTGTCTAAAGCAACGAAACCAAGTTCTGTCTCTCTCTAGACAAAGTCTCCATAATGGCCACAACATCATAGTTTCATGCACTGATCCACAGCTCATCTGCCTTACCTGTAATATTCCTTGCATTGAAATAACAACATTTCAGCCCATTAATACTGTCTTTACATGTCTCTGCCTGCTCTTTCTTTCTGGCTTACTGATCCTAACATTTTCCATGCACGCCCATGATGTCTCTGCCATCACATCCTGTCCTCATGAGAAAACCATCACACATCACCTTCTGGAGTGCGTTTTTTTTACAAGGAAAAAGATCTTCAGAGAGATGCAATGTTTTTTATTCGAGGTTTTTCTCGAATATCTCTGAGATGCAGGACTCTGTGCTCAGTGGGCTGATCCCCAGGATGCGCACTGAGGTAGAAATTGACTGTGCCTGGAGGACTATCAACTCAGTGAAAGTTGCTCTTTGGTTTGACCAAACCTTTTTCACTTCATTTCTCAACAAAAATCAATTCCTTGAAAATACTAATAAGCTGACCTCCATAGTCTTCCTTGAGAGCGAATTCCACATCCTCTGAAATGCTTCTGCATCTCAGTCGAAATGTCTCCTCCATATCCCAAGACAGTGATCCTCATTCCCGACTCCCCATCGAGGAGAAACATTTTCCTCCTATCTAGTCTGTCCAGTCCTACTGCAATTTTACATGTTTGAATAAGATCTCATTTCGTTCTTCTTAACGTTTCTGAATACAGGCACAGTCGAATTAATCTGTCCTCATTTTGCAGTTATTCCTTCTGTGGTATCAGCTGATTGAAACATTCTTGCACACGTTCTCTGGCAAATGTCATAGAATTTAGAATTTTAAAGAAGAATAGCATTCAACCCATAGAGTCTGTACCAAAACAGAGATCAGAGAAATGCTGAGCCATTCCGACACTCTGCTTCATTTGTTTTTAGGCAACTTCTAATTCATGCTTTTAAGGTGCCCATCAATCCCAAACGTTTCTAATTTGTTAACCAATCTGCCATATGGCACTGTTTCAAATACTGTCTGAAAGTCCAAATAGACAACATCCACAACACTACCCTTATCCACTGCCAGTGTCAACTTGCCAAAATACCAAATTAAATTTATCAGGAATGACCAGCCCTTGACAAACTCATGATGAATGTCTAGGATTAACTTAATTTTCTACAACTATGCATTAACCTTACAACCTTCCTCAATTCTGAGGAAGGGTTACTGGACCAGAAACATTAACTCTGTTTTCTCCTCCACAGATGCTGCCGGGCCTGCTGAGCTTTTCCAGCAACTTTGTCTTTGTTCCTGATTTACAGCATCCGCAGTTCTTTTGGTTTTTATTATGTATTAACCTTATCCTGTTTTATGGCCTCCATCATTTTTCCCACCTTCAAAAGCAAGCTGACAGTTGTGTAGTTTCCTGGATTATCATTTGCCACTTTCTTCGTCAATGGCGTAGCATGTGCAATCCACTGCCCGCAGGACTAATCCTGTTTCAGAGAGACATGGAAAATTTCTTTCAAGACTCCGTGATTTGCTTCCTTGCCTCACTCAGCAATCTTGGATGTATCTTGTCAGATCCCAGCGATTTTTTCAGCCGGCACTGCTGCCAGTCTTCAAATCATCTCTTATTTACCTATCACTATTTTGTTCAGTTGCTCAACACCCACGTTTTCAACTAGGGTATTTTTACCATCTTCAAGTTGATAAAGACAGAGGCAAAGTATTCATTTAGTATCTTATCCTATGATTCTGTGACCAGAATAACCTACTTCTTCTTTCTGGTTCCCATCCTATTCTTCACTAAACTTTTACTATTAATTTGTTTCACGAACATTTTACAGATTGTTTTCACTCAGCCTGCCATTCTGTGTTCATGTTTTGTTTTTGCCTTCCGTACTCCTGCCTGAATCATTTTCTAGCATTTGAAGTCTTCTTCCTGACTTTTATTGCTGTTATTATTCCAGTATGCATCAGAATCCCCCCCTTTCCCTTCTTATTTCTCATGTATATGTATCTAGCTTGCACCCTAATCATCTCTCTTTTGAAATTCTCCAATTTTTCATTCACTGTTTTTTCCACCAAAATGCACTTCCAATCAACTTTCTCCAATTCAACTGTTTAGACCCCTAAAACCTCTCCTTTTCCAGTCTGGGATCTTAATCCTTGACTGACTTTTATCCTTTTCCAACTTAATATCGAAACTTATTCTGTTGTGATTGATATTTCCCAAATGCTCCCTCACTCTGACATTCTCCAATTGACCCACCCCAATTCCTAGGAGCATATCTAACACAGCATCTTCCCTGCAGAACTGGAAATGTATTTTTCCAGACGTTTTCCTACTCACATTGCAGGGATTCTCCCCTTCCATGTACCACTCTCTAGATCTCCCCCCATCTACACACGGGCAATTTAAATCATCAACTAATGCAATCCTACGTGTCCAGCAGATTTCCATGCACTGCTTCTAAATGTTCATTTCTAATTTTCCCAACTATTTAGAGGTCTGTAATAACGCTGAATGCGGTAATTATTCCCTTTCTGCTTCTCACCTGCAACTATATAAATTCTAATTCAGGATCTGCATCTCTTTGAAAGGAAGTAATACTATCTTTGGGAAAGACTGTTACATGCGTTCTGTTTTTACTCAAACTGTATTTACTAAAAGCATTCCAACCTAGGATGTTACATTCTAGTCCTCTTCTAACTTGAGCAATGTTTCTGTTTATGCTACTATGTCATACCCCGGAGAACAAGTTCTGCTTCCAATCCCCCAGTTTTGCTCGCCATACTAGGTGCAATTACATGTATCCAATTTAGTCATTCCTTTATCTTTTTCTTGCCCATTGTAACGCGACCATGTTTTTGTTCATTGTCAACACTCAAGCTTCCTCTCTCTTCTTATTCTCAGTTTTGCATTAGATCTGATTTACTCTCTCTATTACGTTGACACTAGTCAACCAACTCCTAGCTTACAAGTATAAACTCTAGCCCCTACAATATTTTCTCTTTCGTCCAGGAGATGAATTACTTTTCTGCTCAGATGAAGGTTATCTCCTCTGAACAACTTCCTCCTTTCTCAGTGGTCATCTCATTGTCCTAATATCTAAATGCTTCCTTTCAAAATCGTCCTTCAAGCCAAGGATTTACCTCCCTGATCTGCCTTTTCCTAAATGATGAAGCTCAGGATGCAGAGAGTATTTCAAGATTACTATTCTTGATGTCCTGCGTTTCAAACTACTCTGTAATTCTTGAACCTGATCCTGCAATTCCTCCATGTTTCATCTCCCTATGTTATTGGTTTCCAGATAAACCACAACCACTGACTGTTCACTGTCCCTTCGCAGAAGTTTATCCTGACATTCTGTTATGTTTTGAACACTTGCACACAGGAGTCAACAGACCATATTGTTCTCATGATCTTGGCTGCAACCTCGACTACTTATCCCTCGAACTATTGTTCCCACTACAACTACCTCACTAATCTGCCAACCAGCCTCTTTATCCAAAATATCCTCCGGCACCATGGTATTATAGATTTCCCTCAAGGCATTCACGCCTACTCAGTGGTTTTGCTCACTAAATAAGCATTTAATTTCAGAACCGTTAGACAGGACCAATGAGTCCTGGGTTTCTTGGATCTGCTGTCCCCTTTCTGTTACCGAATGGTCAACTACTCACCTGATACATCTACACTTCTCCTTGCCGGCCAGCTTGATATAGGCTGAACACACTCTGGTAACTCTGATCTTGAAACCTCTCTACTTCTTGGGCAGGAATACAAAAATTGAACCTGATTCTCCACTTGTTGTTTTCTCAAGGCCCCGTATATCTTCAGTAAGACTTGGCTACTGCTGAACTCAAGTCATCTTACAGGGAAGGCCAATGTATCATTACCTTCATAATTGCTCGCTGCACTTGACTGTTTACTCTCATTGACTGGAGCAGGAGACCGTGATTGCTTCGTACGTCCACGTCCGTGAAGGACAGTCAATAATCAGCTATAATTACTAAGAATTGAGATGTTGGAGTGGCTACAGGGGTACATTGCTCCCTCAGGCTGTTCAACCAATTATGTTTCTTGCGAAGTAAAATGAATGCAGTGATTTTGCTGGAAAAGTTTAGTGATGAGTTGTGTGTTTAAGAAGGATTTCTTCTGTACTGTTTCTTTAGAAGAGGGGCATTGTAAATCTGGTTCCCAGGCATCTGCAGCACGAAACACAGGGCAGTTAGGCTTAGTTCTTGTTTTGAGCTTAGGCAACAAGCATGAATGGGTGGAGTCAGGCTCGCACAGACGTAAGGTTTTAGTTTTTGCTTTCAGCTGTTGAAGCTTCAGGTTTGGAGGTAATTGCTAGATAAAGCTCTCTCTCACTCTACTAGATTCGTGCTTTTGAGTTGTCCGTTTTCCTTTACGCCTGAACTGGAGAACATCACAAGTGAGGGAGCACTGTTCTGCGGAGCAAAAACAAAGTTGCTGGAAAAGCTCAGCAGGTCTGGCAGCATCTATGGAGGGAAAGAACAGAGTTAACGTTTCGGGTCCGGTGACCCTTTCTTAGTACTTGATCACCAGACTCGAAATGTTAACTCTGGTTTTTCCTGCCAGATCTGCTGAGCTTTTCCAACAACTTTGTTTTTGCTCCTGATTTACAGCATCCGCAGTTCTTTCAGTTTTTATACTGTTCTGCAGAATAACTCTGCCAAGGTAGCGTTTCGATAGAGTTCAAGTGATACTTGGTATACATAAAGTGGGTTTTGTTGAAAGTCTGGTAGTTTGACCAATGGAATTGCACGTGGAACACAGTGCCTTATACTTCCTTTCGAATGAAATAAAAGTCAGGGCTTAGGTTATTTCCCTGATATATCTTGACGGGGTTTCGTCTGATCCCATAACAAACTGGGGGCTTTTGTCTATATCAACATCTCTCTAAATGGGGTTAGAATAATCGGACGCAAGTCAGATTTTGCATTTAGTGGATTTTAATCAGATGTGTATCGTGTAATAATGGCCCTTTTTTGGCTAAAATTTTCCTGGGTTTGGAAGTAGTCATTTGGCGTGATTTACAAAAGGTGAGCAAGGCAGAGCTTTCGGAATTGACAGTCAAGTTGGGGTTGGCAGACAAGTTGAGGTTTCCTGTGCCCATGAGGAAAGTGGAGATAATTGCTGTAAAAGTTCAGCATTTACATTTGCCAGCAATGCAAGCGGAATCATTAGAAATGGGTTAAAAAAAACTAACTGCAATTAAAGCAGTTTGAATTAGAAGGAAAATAAAATATCCGTTGCAGTACAAAGACGGGAAAAAAGAGAGTAAAGAGGTAAAAACAAAAGAGGAAGATATCCTTACAGTGGAACAAAGAGCAAAGGTATTAAAATTGCTTGAACATGAGTAAAGAAGTGAAACAGTTTCAATTACAATTAAAAACAAAAGAAAAGATTACAAACAGAGAAGAAAAGGGAGAAAGAGAGAGCTTTTGAACTTCAGAAGATGGCAATGAAAAATGGAAGTCGGCTTAAAATGGCGGAGGTAGAGAAAAATGTGTAATTACTAATGAGGACCATGATGGAGAGAAAACCCAGCGTATCCAAAGGTTTTAACTGTATCCAAGCGCTGACAAGGTTCGACAAGAAAGACGTAGAAGACTTTTTCATTTCATACGAGAGGGTCACTAAGCAAATGAGTCGATAAGTGGCAAGGTAGGAATTTTTTCGTTTGGTATTACGTTAGGATTGGACTGGTTGGACTGAAGTGTCTGTTTTCGTGTTGTATGACTAGTTTGAAAGTATCAAATAAAATAACTGATATGAGGATAAGAACCTTGAAAATTGATCAATCGTATGATGCTCTGAGCAAAATTATTATTTTGGAGGAGTTTGGAGAAATAATAGAGAAATTCTCAATCCCAGAAGGACAGTTTATTCTTGGTAGTGGTGTAACTCGATCAAAGGCGGAAGTGACGCCGACTGTGGTTGAAGAAACAGCGGAAATCAAACAACTGCGATACTACAGGAACTGTATGCTGGGATTTTTCTTTACTGCCTTAAAAAATTCGCAAAACTAGTTTTAAACAGGAGGCGAAATCAAGGAATAAAGATAAAGAATTTGGAGTTCAGTGGTCAGAAACTATGTTTAATCAAATGGTTGGAAATAAAACACACAAACAGGTGGGGGACAAAAGGATAACAAGCATGGGGCTGGATGAACACAGCAGGTCAAGCAGCATCATAGGAGCAGGAAAACTTGATGTTTCGGGCCTAAACCCTTCTGATGAAGGATGCTTGTTATCTCGGATTCTCCAGCATCTGCAGTACCTTTTATCTCTGAGGACAAAAGGATCCGATTTTGATCCGATTGTATCTCTGTGGGTAGTCTGTATCTACTAAAACAAAACTGAGGAATTCTTCTGCAATACACTTAAACGTGTTACTGCACAATGGATTGCCATCTGGAAATCGAGGAGACGCATACACTGTGTTCAACCAATATTGATTCCGACTTTTTGTTTTAGAGAGGGCTTTTAGTTCAGAGTTAGTTCAGTTAGTCAGTAACTAGCAGTTAGTTCAGAGAAGTTAGCTGAATTACAACGGAAAGATGAAACATAAAACAGTTATATCAAAAAAAAGTACACAGAGGAAGAAGAAGGATGAATCCCAGAATGTTACTCTCTTAAAATGAAGTCTTGATTAGGAAATAGAGACCATCACATATTCAGCACAGTGTAAAATAGGCAGACGTTCATCAAGTTGTATGACTGGTGGATTGTAGAAAGGATTTGTTGCAGGTAGCCCATGAGTTACGAGGAGAAAGTCATTTAGGAGTAAGGAAAATTCAAGCCAAAATACAAAAAAAAAATTGTTTTTGCTTGGACTGCATAATGACGTGGTTGAATTTTCCAGACACGTCGTATATGTTAGGAAATTTAAATAAACCTCAGGCAGCGTTAAAACCAGCACTCTTAATGCCATTTCCAGCATTTAAGGATTTTTAAAACAGAATTTTAATTAAATACATAGAAGCCCTCTCTAAAACAAAAAGTCGGAATCAATATTGGTTGAACACAGTGTATGTGTCTCCTCGATTTCCAGATGGCAATCCATTGTGCAGTAACACGTTTAAGTGTATTGCAGAAGAATTCCTCAGTTTTGTTTTAGTAGATACAGACTACCCACAGAGATACAATCGGATCAAAATTTCCATCGAAGTATTTCGGAATTTATGGCTAGCTTAGGAGTAAAACAAATCAAATCTGCTGCAAACAATCCAGAATCTCATGGAGCATTACAAAGATGGCATTACACTTCAATGAACATGTTGAACACCTACTCTGAAGACGATCCAGGGGATTGGGGTAAGGGAATTCCATTTGCATTTTGCAATTGACGATAAACTCATGAATCAACTAATTTCAGTCCATTAGAGTTAGATTTGTGGCATAGAGTGAGAGGACCACTGCAATTAATTAAGCAGAAATTGGTGAATCAGAGTTTAGCAACCAACTATTTGGACTAAGTGTAAAATGTTAGGGAGAGGTTAGAAAGAGTGTGCGAGTTTGCTAGATAACATTTAAAAGTAGCATAGCTTGTAATGAAACGGGAAGTAGACAAAGATCAAAACCTCGTAATTTGGCTAGTGGAGATAAAGTGTTAATGATTCTACCAGACGGAGGTGAACCTTTGAAGGCAAGGTTTAATGGGCCTTATGAAATCATAAGGAAGTTGAATGAGGTTTATCACTTGATGAGAACACCACACAGAAAGAAAACTCAGAGTATGTCATGTGGGTTTGCTCAAACAGAATTTTGATGAGGAAGGAAAGCAAAAGAGAGGGTGTTACTGGTTAGAAATCAGAGGGAAAAAAAAAATTCCGGATGATTCTGAATTTTACATACCATAAGCCAAATTAGACAATGAGGAAGTTTTCAAGCAATTGGATAAATTATTGAGTTACATTCCAGGGGAAGATCAAAATGACCTCAAATAGTTATTATAATCCACATGGGAACAAGTTGGAAAGTACTAAACTGATTACGTTGTTCTAATTTAGCAACATCCTTCTAAGTTTTATCCTCTAAAATTGGCTCAAGTCCGAAAACAAGTTGAAAGCATTTTCTGTGACTGGAGTAATGATACCAAAACCATGTGGTACCCAACGATAATGTGTGGACTATCGGAAAGTTAATGCAGTTGCGAAATCTGATGCATATCCTATTCCACATTGTGAAGCTGGAACAAACAACTTATATTTCTAATTTGAAATTACTCCGAGGTGAATGGTAGGTAGCTTTGTCCGAAAGAACAAAGGAGACATTAGCTTTTGTGACACCAAGTGGACTTTAGTAGTCTAAAGTCATGCCGTTTGGTATGAAGAGTACACCAACCACATTTCCAGAGACGAACCAATATGGTAATTTCAGGATGTCAAAATTCTGTGTTGTACGTCGACAATCTAGTGATTTTTAGTCACAAGTGGAAGAAACATTATTAGCATCTAGCAGAATTCCTCAATTGACTTCTTGAGGCTTGCTTGTTAATAAACCTGGCGGAGTAAGTTTGCAAAAGACTAAGTCACATTTCTAGGCCGTTTCGTTGGATATGTGCAGGTGCCCGTTGGGATGAAAAAACAAAGCTTATCGGGGAGCTTCAAATGCCGTTGACGAAGAGGGAAGTACTACAATTCCTGGGAATGAGTGTATTTTTCTATTGAAAATCTGTAACGAATTTTAGCAGTGTGGTTGCTCCACTGTCAAACCTGTTGAAGAAGTGCTGAAAATTCCAGTGGACGGAGGAGTGTCAGAGGCATTCGACCTGTGTTGACATTTTCTCCCTTGTGAGCAGCACTATTGTGTATTTCTCCCCATAGTTCAATATTCATCAAATAAATATTCCACCATTGAGAAAGAGGCCTTGCGTTTGCTGTTGGAGCTGTAACACTTCAACATTTTTGTTGCCAGTAATGTGCCTGATATAGCTACATATATTGATTTATAACAGCTTAACGTTTATGGAAATTTTTAAGGTCAAAATTACCTGTTTAGGTGGAGTTTATTGTAACGGCAATTCAATCTGAAAATTATACTTGTGGCAGGACGAGAGAACGTACTTGCCAATGCGTTGCCATGGCTTTGATGAAGGAAGACTGAGGTATTTGGTGGCAGAAGAAACAGACTGAGGTGAATCGGAGCATTGAATGTCGGGTTTAATGTAATGCATTTCCATAATGTAGCATATTAATAATATGAGACGAAAGTCTTTGAAAATGAAGTCATCTTTGTATATTGATGAAACATATATTTTAAGGGGGACGTGTGACAAGATGTGTCTTTAAGAGGGATTTGGCTAGTATTATTTTTCTTGAAGGGGTGTGTTCTAAATCTGACGCCGTGGCGTCTACCATATGAAAAGAGGGCAAATACTTTTTAAAGCAATCAAAAGAAGAATGAACCCGTTGGGTCAGGCTCACAGAGACCCTAGGTTATAGATTTTGCTTTCAGTTCTTGAAGCTGGGCTTTTAGAGAAAGCTACCAGATAAATCTTCCGCTCTCTCTATGTCTCTGCTACTGCTGCTGCTGCGAAAGCCTGACGTCTTTCTTTACTGCTAAATTGATGCTTTCGATTTTTCCTCTCTCCTGGAGTGGTGACGTAAATATGTTTCGTTGAATTTTTCATTGCCAAGCATGTGTTTATGGGACGCTGCTACATTAGGACAGCTGACAAAAAGTAATGAACTGGCACTTTATTTCGGTAAGTATTTCGATAGAATTAAAGTTTTGCTAATTATTCTTTCTCTTTGCTTGCATTTAACGATGGTAAGAATAAAGGCTAAAAGCCGAGTAGGTTGAATAATTGAAATGCATTTTGAACACAACCCTTACCTCACTGATTTAAAGTAGATCAGTTAGCTCCAGGCAATGTCCTCGATCTGTTTTGAGGAACTTTCATCCGGTACATAACACTTGTACTCAAACCGTTACTTGACTGATCTAAGCAGATCAGCTAGCTCTAGGCAAAGTCCTCGATTTGTTTTGAGGAACTTTCATCAGGTCCACAACACTTGTACTCAAAACCAAGTCTGGCTAAGTAATCCAACAGAAACAAATTCAACCCAAAACGTTAAGATGCACCATGTTTTCCAAAATCAAACTGAGCAATTGTGTTTGTATCATCCATTGATTTATTTTATACCATTCGACAATAATTTTATCTTTTAGCTGATGTAATCTCCAGAACCCTGGTCACCAATTCACACAGAGGGAAGGCAAGGCTTTCCCATCAGAGCTATAAGTGGAGCAGTGTGGTCTAAAATGGTCTCCGTTGAGTTCAGGCTGGACACAGAGAACTCAGAAAACGAAATGGGATTGTGTTCAAATTCAATGCTGAGAATTCCTCAGTGCTTCCATAATTTAAACATGATTCTAAGTGGATATTTGAACACATTCTTCAGTTCCTGTCTGAATTTGGTCTGAGTCACTGTATAAATGCATGTGTTTGTGCAGCAGCTCAAAAGCAGCAGCATAAAGCTGGTAATATCGACAATCAGCAGCGGGTCATTCCAACCTGTTGAATAATAATGCTTAGTAATTTTTAATAATATGAAACATATCACGTACGTTATCCATAACAAAAGGAAGTTACCAGATATTGTGAACAGTAAGACGATGGATTTCCTTCGCTTCTCCATCCCAGGATCTTTCTGATCCAAATTATATTTGCTTCCTCTCAATCTCCTACGGTTTCTACTGGTTGTTAAAATGTTTCCGACAGTTAGAGCATTGAGCAGCAACATAAGGAACGTTGGGAGAACTGGGTTCAAGCAGCGGTCAATCCAGCTAAATGCGACCCATGCAGCTTCACTGTAATATTCCGTTTTCCAATTGCATCCCCAGGCTACAAATTCGATTGTAATTCTTGGTTTGAATGCAAAATAGAAGGGAACGTTTTTGAAGCAGAGCAGTAGCCAAATCGTTCCTATAACCACAGCTGCCATTTTCTCAGTGCAATATCTAACTCTCAACCTCTGGCAGCAAATAGTAATAAAACGATCAAAGGTGAAAGCGACTGTTAACCAGACAGAAAAGTCAGTGGCTGCACGAGCTAGCAAATAATTAACAGAACAGACAGGGGTGAGTAACAGGAAGGTAATTGGGAAATATAAATCGTTAATCCTCCAAAATATCACGTCTGTGATAAGAATCATTAGATCTGCCGATGCCATTGCTAGCAGGTATTTAGTGATACATTTGGAGAGACCACAATTTCCCCGGGACAGGATCACAATATTTATGACATTACCTGTTAAAGTATTAGGAAAGAGAAACATGGAATTACTCATTGCAATCATAAGAAACAACTTTGCTAAAAGTATTTTACTTTGAAATGTAATTTAGTTCTCAATTTGGTGATGAGACCTGGGGCAGCATTGTGGTTCGGTATTTAGAATGGCTGCCTCACAGTTTGATTCCAGTCTCGGACGACTATCTGTCCCCATGTCCATGTAGGCTTCCTCCCAGTGCTCTGTTTCCTGCTACAGGCCAAAGACGTGCAGGTTATGCAGTTTGGCCGTGCTAATTGCCTATATTGTACAGGGATGTGCAGGTGAGATGGATTGGCCATGGGCATACAAGATATGGGATGGCGGGCGGGATGCTGTTCAGAGAGTCTGTGTGGAGTCGATGGGTTGAATGGCCTGCTTTCCCACTGTAACAATTCTATGTTCTGAATATTTCTGTGACTAGAATTGGACAAATGAAGAGCTATTAATATCATGTTCAAATGAAATGAAAGTTAAATTCTTCCCCTATAACTGAAGAATGTGATGTAAATCCAATGGAATTATCATGAAATCACCACACAGCTTTCTCCGTTTTTGAATGTCGATAGTTTATTGATCTTGAACTGCTTTAAAGAAAGCCAAAAAATAAATAAGAAAAGAAAGGTAATTTAATTGATTGAAAACACCAAGACTTAAATCAGAGATAACAGGAACTGCAGATGCTGGAGAATCTGAGATAACAAGGCGTAGAGCTGGATGAACACAGCAGGCCAAACAGCATCAGAGGAGCAGGAAAGCTGACGCTTCGGGCCTAGACCCTTTCTGAAGAAGGGTCTAAGACTTAAATCAGTCAGGGTAACTTATAAATGTAAAATGTGACTAAGAAGGATGAAAATAAACAACCAGAATTTCTGGATCATAAGTTGCAGTGAACATTTGAGAAGGACAAATGCTTCGATTTATCAGGCTTTATCACATACTAGTGGTTATGACGAGAAGTTGTAGGGAAATAATGATCATACAACATATTACTAGTGCCACAGGCCCATGAAACGGAAAGCATTTCCCTCAGTCATCTTCCCGAGAAAGCTTTTGTTACGTCCATCTAATTTGCCCTAACTTAACCGCAGGTTCAACACAGTGTGGACCTCGAGAAACACAGCAGGTCAGGCAGCATCGGAGGAGCAGGCAAGTCGACATTTCCGGTTTACACCCTTCTTCAGGAGTGGGGAGGGGCAGTACTTTACTGCTTCCTCCGCATGCGATTGTAAGAATTTAGGAGTAGGCTATGTCCTAGTGGTATTATCGCTAGACTATTAATCCAGAAACCCAGCTGATGTTCTGGGGACACGGGTTCGAATCCCACCACGGCAGATGGTTGAATTGGAATTCAAAAAGAAAGTCTGGAATTAAGAATCTATTGATCACCATGAAATCACTGCCGATTGTTGGAAAAACCTATCTGGTTCATTAATTTGCCCTTCAGGGGAGGAAATCTGCCACGCTCACATGGTCTGGCCTACATGTGACTCCAGGCCCACATGTGGTTGACTCTCAATTGCCCTCTGAAATGGCTTAGCAAACCACTCAGTTGTACCAGTCACCACAAAGACTCAAATAAATGAAATTGGATCGATCACCTGGATTCGACCGAGGCACTGGAAAAGACAATGGCAGAATCAGCCCTGTCGATCCTGCAAAGTCCTCCTCACTAACAGTGGGGGTTAGTGCCAAAATTGGGAGAGCTGTCGTACAGACTAGTCAAGCAACAGCCTGACATAGTCATACTCACAGAATCATATTTACAAACAATGTCCCAGAAACCACCATCACCATCCCTGGATATGTCCTGTCTCATCGGCAGGACAGACCCAGCAGAGGGGGCGGCACAGTGATATAGAGTCGGGAGAGATGTCGCTTTAGGAGTACTCAACATTGACTCCGGACCCCATGAAGTCTCATTGCTTCAAGTTAAACATGGGTAAGGAAACCTCCTGCTGATTACCACATACCGCCCTCTCTCAGCTGATGAATCAGCACTCCTCAATGTTGAACAACACTTAGAGGAAGAGCTGAGGATGGCGAGGGCGCAAAATGTACTCTGGGTGGGGGATTTCAATGTCCACCACCCAGAGCTACTCGGCAGCAGTATTACTGTTCGAGCTGATCGGCTCCTCAAGGACATTGCTGCTAGACTGGTGGTGAGGGAACCAACAAGAAGGAAAAGCATACTTGACCTCATCCTTACTAATCTACTAGCTGCAGTTGCATCTGTCCATGACAGTATCCGTTAGAGTGACCATCGCACAGTCCTTGTGAGATGAGGTCCCGCCTTCACTTTGAAAACAGCCTCCATAGTATTGAGTGGCACTATCACGTGCAAAATTGGACAGACTTCGCAGAGATCTAGCGACTCAAGGCTGGGCATTCATGAGGTGATGTGGACCATCAACAGCAGCAGAATTGTACTCCAGCACAATCCGAAACCTCATGGCCTGGCATATCCCTCACTTAACCATTACCATCAAGCAGGGGGATTAACCCTGGTTCAATGAAGAGAGCAGGAGGGCATGCCGGGAGCAGCACCAGGCATACCTGAAGCTGAGGTATCAACCTGGTGAAGCCACCAAACGGGACTACTTGCACGCCAAACAGCGAAAGCAGCAAGTGATAGACAGAGTTAAGCAATCCCACAACCAACAGATCAGATCTAAGGTCTGCAGTCCTGCCGCATTCAGTCATGAATGGTGGGAGACAATTAAATAACTCACTTGAGGAGGAGGCTCCACAAATATCCCCAACCTCAATGATGGAAGAGCCCATGACATCAGTGCAAAAGATAAGGCTGAAGCTTTCACAGCAACCTTCAGCCAGAAGTGCCAAGTGGATGATCCGTCTCAGTATTCCAGATACCAGTCTTCAACAAATTCGATTCACTCCACGTGATATCAAGAAACGGTTGGAGACACAGTATACTGCAAATGCTACAGGCCATGACAAGATTCCAGCAATAGTACTGAAGGCTTGTGCTCCAGAACTTGTAGCCCCCCATAGACAAACAGTTCCAATGCAGTAACAACACTGGTATTTACTCGACAATGTGGAAAATTGCCCACGTATGTCCTGTACATAAAAACCAGGACAAATCCAACCCAGACAATTACCGTCCCATCAGGCTACTCTTGATCATCAGGAAAGTGATGGAAGGTGTCATTAACAGTGCCATCAAGCAGCACCCGCTCAGCAATAACCTGTTCAGTGATGCCCAGTCTGGGTTCCACAAGGGCCACTCAGCTCCTGATCTCATCACAGCCTTGGTTCAAATAGAAGAGCTGAATTCCAGAGTTGAGGTGAGAGTGACAGCCCTTGATATCAAGGCTGCATTCGACCCAGCGTGGCATCAAGGAACCTGAGCAAAACTGGAATCAATGGGTATCAGAGGGCAAACACTCCAGTGGTTGGAGTCATACCTGACACAGAGGAAGATAGTGGTGATTGTGGGAGGTTAGTCATCTCAGCTCCAGGACATCTCTGCAGGAATTCCTCAGGGTAGAGTCCTCGGCCCAACCATCCTCAGCTGCTTCATCAATGACCTTGCCTCCATCATAAGGTCAAAAGTGGGGATGTTTGCCGATGACTCCACAATGTTAAGCACCATGACTCCTCAGATAGTGAAGAAGTCCATGTTCATATGCAACAAGATTTGGACAATATTCAGGCTTGGGCTGACAAGTGCCAAGTGACATTTGTGCCACACAAATGCCTGACTATGACCATCACTAATAAGAGACAATCTAATCACCATCCCTTGACATTAAATGCTGTTACCATCACTGAATCCCTCACTATCAACATTCTGGTGGTTACCATTGACTGGAAACTCAACTCGACTCACCACATTAACACAGTAGCTGCAAGAGCAGGCCAGAAGCTGGGATAACTGCGGCGAGTAGCTCATCTCCTGACTCCTCAAAGCCTGTCCACCCTCTGCAAGGCACAAGTCAGGAGCGTGATGGAATACTCCCCCACTTGCCTGGATGGGTGCAGCCCCAACAACACTCAAGAAGCTTGACGCCATCCAGGACAAAACAGCCCGCTTGAATGGCACTACATCCACAGGCATTCACTCCCTCTGTCACAGAAGCTCAGTAGCAGCAGTGTGTACTATCTACAAGATGCATTACAGAAATTCACCAAGGGTCCTCAGACAGCACGTTCCAAACCCACGACCACTTCCATCTAGAAAGAGAAGGGCATCGGATATATGGGAACACCACTCACCATCCTGACTTGGAATGACATCGCTGTTCCTTCATTGTCACTTGGTCAAATTCCTGTAATTCCCTCGCTCATTGTATTGTGGGTCAACTCACAGCAGGAGGACTGCAGCAGTTCAAGAAGGCAGCTCATCACCACCTTCTCCAGGGCAACTAGGGATTGGCAAGAAATGCTGGCCAGTAGGAGACGCCCACATCCCACAAATGAATAGGGAAATTTCAGGTCATTTCGATCTTCCTGTGGAATGTAACTCAATGATTTATCCAAATTTTTGAAAACTCCTTCATTGTCTAATTTAGTATTGACTCTGGTTCCGTTATCTGCAGTTCTTGCTATCTCTCAAAAAAAGGTTTATAATCAAGTGATTACATCAGAAGTGTTCCCTCATATTCTGTGGTTTGCCGCTCGCACTGACTGTGCAGATTCTCCTTATTTTTTCAATAGCTTTCCTCTCCACAAGGACCATGATTACTGATCCCTCCATATCTGACTGTAAGTTACTCCCAGCTCAAGGCAGATATCCTGAAAAATGAAAAAGGTTACATAACACAGACATCCCCACTCACACATTTTCAAACACGTAACAGTGTCTCTCCCCCTCTATAATTTCACCTGCCAACACTATTTTTTTACACCATCTACTTGAACGGCGTCCTGTGTCATCGCGTTTTGATCAGTTAGATCACCAATTTGCAATTCTCACTATTGATGGATTAGATATGAGCTCTGTGGCCCTGTCACATTCAGTCACAAACTTTAGTGAACAAATAAATATCACACTGGAGGAGGGGGCTTCACAAATTAATCTGACCTCAAAAATACAGGAACACAGTATAGCAATACAGAAGATAAGGCATTTGCAGCGATTTTAGCCGGAAAAACAGAGTAGATGATCCATTGCGCCTCCTCCAGATGTCCCTTGCATCACAGCGGCAAGTCTTCAACCAATTCGATTCTTTTCAAGTGATATCAAAAAATGATTAAGGCAGGGATACTGCACAATCTATGGGCCCAGATAACACTCCAGCAAGAGTATTCAAGACCTGCTGCAGCCCTTTCCTCACTGTTCCAGTGCAGCTAAAACATTGGAATCTTCCCGTCAAAATGGAAATCTGCCAGATGTGGACTCTACACAAAAAGCTGGACAATTTGAATCCAATAAAGCACCGCCCCAACCGTCTATTATTGATGATCAGTAAAGTGATGAATTTGTTATCAACAATGCTATGAAGCAGTACCTACTTCGCCAGAATCTGCTCAATGACGTCATTTTGATGTCCTCCATGGTCACCCAGCTCCTGGCCACATTACAGCCTTTCTTCAAACAAGGATAAGAGAACTGAATTTCCGAGATGAGGTGAGCTTGACAGCCGTTAACTTCGAGGACTTGATTGACTGATTGTGGCGCAAATTAAACTTGAATCAATGGGAATCGGGAGGAATACCATCCATTAGTTTAATTCATGCCTGGGGCAAAGGACAATGGCTGAAGCTGTTGCACATTAGTCGTCACAGTTCTGGGACATCTCCACCGGGGTAGTGCCGGATGCCCAAACCTCCTTAGCTGTTTCGTTAAGGAAATACACAGAATCCCTACAGTCTGGAAAGAGGCCCTTCGGCCTAACAAGTCCATACCGAACTTCAGAGCATCCCACCCAGACCCACGCACCCCCCAACAACCCACCTAACCTACACCACCCTGAACACTAAGGGCAATTTAGCATGGCCAATCCACCTAACCTGCACATCTTTGGACTGTGGGAGGAAACCGGAGCACCCGGAGGAAACCCACGCAGACACGGGGAGAATGTGCAAACTCCACACAGACAGACTCCTGAGGCTGGAATCGAACCCGGGTTCGCTGATGCTGTGAGGTAGCAGTGCTAGCCACTGAGCCACCGTGCCGCCCCTAAATGGAGAGCATTTGTCCCAGACATGTCTCTCAGACATGCTTTAGTTTTGTGTCTAGTTTTCCCCAATTCAACCACAGGTTTATAATCAACAGCTAATTACGTCTGAGCTGCTCCTTCCTATCCTAGGGTCTCGCTCCTCACACTAACTCTACAGACTCCTGTTCATTCTTACGAAGGCTTTTCGCTCTACATGGACCTTGATAACTAGACTCTGCATGTCTGATGTAAGTTCTTCCTATCCCAGGGAGAATATCCCGAAAAATGGCACAGGGGACATAACGCAGACTTCCAGACTCATACATTTTCTAACAGAGAACAGTCACTTATCTCCCACGCTATACTGTTAACTCCCAATGCAATATTCTTTTTGCACTGCCTACTTGAATGGAATCCTGTATGATAGTGTATCAATCAGTTCGGTCACCAGCTTTGCAGTTCTCACAACCAATCGATTCGATTGAAGCTCTGCAGTCCTGCAACATTCAGTTGTAACGTTTGGTGCACACTGGAGGAGGAGGATCCACGAATAACTCCAAACTCAATGATGGGAGAACACAGCAGAGCAGTGTAAAATATGAGGAATTTGCAACAATCTTCGGCCAGAAGTACTGAGCGGATGATCCATCCCAGTTTTCTCCAGAGGCCCCCTGCTTCACAGCTGCAAGCCTTTAACCAATCCTATTAGCTCCGGGTGATACCAAAAACGAAATGTCATTAAGACAGAGGATACTTCAAAATCAATGGACGCTGACAACATTTCGGCAAGAGTACCAAAGACGTTTGCTTCACAACTTGATCAGGCCTTTTAATACAGCCAAAACACTGTCATCCTCCCTAAAAAAATGGAAACCTGCCAGATGTGTCTTGTAGACAAAAAGCAGGACAAATTGAGCCCGACTAATCACTGTCCCAACAATCTATTCTCGATGATCAATAAAGTGATTGAAGTTATAATAAACAGTGCTATGAAACCCTTCTGCTTAGCAAGAACCTACTCACTGACACCCAGTGTGGGATTCTCCATGTCCACACAGTTCCTGACCTCATTATAGCTTTGGTTGAAACAAAGGTGAAAAGGCTGATTGAAGTGTGATTGACAGCACTTGACATCTAGGCCTTGTTTTGCTGAGAGTGGCATCAAGAAACCAAAGGAAATCTTGAATGCATGGGAAACTAGCAAAACACTGTCCATTGGTTGGAATTCTATTTGGCTCAAAGAAAGATGACTGTAGTTGTTGTATATCAGTCATTACAGTTCCAGGGAATCTCTACCGAGGGCCTCGGGGTAGCGTCCAATGCCCAAACATCTTCAGCTGCTTCATCAATGACCTTCCCTGCATCACATCGTCAGAAGTAGGGATGCTCGCCAATGATTGCACAAATTTCAGCAGCCTTCACAGGTCTACAGATATTGCAGCAGACTCTGTTCAAATGCATCGAAAACCTGGACAACATTCAGGGTTGGACTGAGAAGCGGCAAGGAACATTCACGCCACAGAAAGGTAAGGCAATGACATTGCCAATAAGAGACAATCTAAACATCGCCCCAGGACATTCAATGATGTTATCACCACTGAATCAGTCACGATCAGCATCCTGAAGAGTAAGCATTCATCTGGGACTCAATTGCTTTTCCCATGTAAATAATTTGGTAGTAGATTAGTTAAAAAGCTATGACTACTGCTTCAAGTAACTCAATTACTGATTCCCCAAAACCTGTCCACCATCTGCAAGGCACAAGCCAGGAGTGCAATGGAATATTACCCACTAGCGTAGATGACACCGGCTCCAAAACACTCAGGAAGCTTGAAAATACTCAGGACAGTACAGCCTTTTTGATGGGCAGCACATCCACAAACGTCCAATCCTTACAGCACTGATGCTCATTAACAGCATTGTGTACTATTGGCAAGATGCACGGCAGAAATACACTTAGAAAACACCTTCCAAATGCATGACTACATCACTCTAGAAGGACAAAGGCAGTAGATACATGGGAACACCACTCTCTGCAAGATAGCTTCCCTCCATCTCCACAAGCCGTTCAATGTCCTGACTTTGAAGCATATCTCATTATTTTCGATGCAGCTGGGTTAAAGTCCTTAAAGTACCTCCCTAGCAGCGTTCTAGCCTAACCACAGTACATGGACTGCAGTGTTTCCAGACGCCAGCTTACCACCATCGTTTCAGGAGTAACTAGGAATGGACGATAATTGCTGGCCAGTAAGTGATAACGAAGTTCCAAATGTGAATGATTAACGTCTTGTCCAAACAACTTGACACAAGTTCACATCTCTTCCACATTTGTTAAATGTGCTCCTGCACATTTCAGTGCTCCTGCCTTCTAGCTGCTCTGAACTGCCACACTCATAGTCACACTCTCCATTTCGTGCCATTAAACTGAAGGAAATGAACTATCAATCAATCAGATTGAAGAGTGAGACAGCGGTGAGATTTTTCCCTTTGTTTTCACTGTTAAATTCCAAAGCTCTAATCATTGAAACGAGGACTCCAGGCTCTGAATTTCACTCCAAAAACTTAACATCATCCAGAACAAAGCAGTCATCATGGTTTCAACCATATTCACAAACATTCATTCACACTACTGCCGAAGCTCAGTAGCAGATGGTGTACCATCTGGAAGAAACACTGCAAAAACAAACGATCACTATGAATTATTATGCAGGCCGCTCCACATCCAAACTATTCACGTCTGGGCAGCAGAGAAATGATACATCAGCACCTGAGTCTACCCCAAAAATCCACTCACCATCCTGGAATGGAAGTATGTCACCATTCCTTTAGTGTTTCTAGGTCAAAATCTTGGAAATTTGTCACTAATAGCATTATGTGCTCGGCAGCAGAAAATAAGCAACAATGGCCAAATGGAAGCTGGCCTTTTTCATGGGCAACGGGGAATGATAAATAATGGCTGATCCAGTCTGTGACACACACTCCATGTGTGAATGAAAGGGAAATACAGCAAATGGAAACCGTTTCTCGCGTTCACAATTCCAAAGCAGTTTCACAATTTAGATACGTCTATAGTACCATCCTCAAACGTCTGACCAGAGGAAAAAATTAAAATACTTAACCCTTATTTAAATATTTTAAACATGGCGATTATACTGTGAATCTGCATCGGAACCTCTCCTAACATATGTTCACCTTGCCCACACAAAACTCATTTACGACTGACCAACTCTCTGACAAACCCACCACTACAATTCTGTCGTCTTTCATCTCTGTGATAATTTCTGCGTGAAACGTTTATGGAAAGGCGCAGAAATACTACAATGGAATTGTTCATTGAAAATAATTTTATAATCTCACAGTGGATCATAGGACATGCACTAAATGATCAATTGTGGAGCCTCCTTGTGACGATATAAACACAATCTGATCTCCAATGGTACAGCTCACTGTGCAAATGGAAACATTCAGACACTCCGAACAACTGGAATTGTGCATCGTGTTCAAAAATTTAAAAGCACAGTGAGGCATTTTGTGGATGGGGAATGTGTCCAAAGATAAAAATCTAATGTTGATGGAGAAACAACAACGCGAATGGTTTAGAAATCTGATAAAATCTATGACCTACGAGAGTGGACCAATAGGAAATCAGCATCTTATTACGCATGAGATCGTGCTCCTTCTAAAATATGGATCGTGCAAGCAGAACGGAGATTCCCGTCTAGAGACAAAACCCGGAGCATTTCGAAGATTCACGTAACATTGTTTAAAAAGTTACCGTCTGAAAGCGTTGCTTTCTCCGGTTTGGCTGTGGGAACAAGGGAGAGTATGGGGAGCAAATGCCTCCCACAGACTGAAGAGAACAGAATTCCTGCTCAACAGTGAAGAAGTCGTTGAGACCAGGCTCTTGATAAAATAATTTAAAACAGTTCATTGTGACGGGCAGAGCTCAGACTCTTAATTAAAACTGACCAGTTTGCAAATTCGAAACATGTCAAACATTGTCCACAGCCTTCTCTGGAAACTTGAGTAAACACTTCAAAGACAACTCATGAACTGTTAGTGACCAGGGGCAGCAGGCAGGAAACAGATTCGATTTCTACTTCCAGATCAGTGTGAGAACAAAATACATGAAAAAGGGAATGTCTCACGTTAGCAAAGAAACACAGATACCCCTCATTTATACTGTTCGTAACTGCATATCATCACTTACCGGGGATTCCAACTGCTGCTATAATCGGATAATAAATCATTATAGCCTGTAAAACTGGCGGTAACTGGGTAAATGGATAAGAACTGAATGGAACTCTCATCCTGTCTGAGAAGTGGCAGTGTCTCTTGTCGTTAGACGCTGAACTGTACCTGACTATGAGATGAGAGGTAAAGAGAAAACAATCTTTATAATTGAGAGACTCTCCTCGTGGGAGCAGACAGGAGTTGCAACACTGAGATAACAAGCATGGGGCTGGATGAACACAGCAGGTCAAGCAGCATCATAGGAGCAGGAAAACTTGACGTTTCGGGCCTAAACCCTTCATCAGAAATGGGGGAGGGGAAGAGGGTTCTGAAATAAATAGGGAGAGAGGGGGAGGCGGATAGAGGATGGATAGAGGAGAGGATAGGTGGAGAGGAGGCAGACAAGTCGAAGAGGCGGGGATGGAGCCAGTAAAGGTGAGTGTAGGTAGGGGGGTAGGGAGGAGATAGGTCAGTCCAGGGAGGACGGACAGGTCAAGGGGGCGGGATGATGTTAGTAGATAGGAGATGGGGGTGTGGCTTGAGGTGAGAGGAAAAAGAGGTTAGGGAGGTGGAGATGAGCTGGGCTGGTTTTGGGATGCGGTTGGGGGAGGGGAGATTTTGCTTGATTGTAGTGCCTGGAGGTGCCTGCGCATTGCTGCAAGTGTGTGTTTCAGGAGTCGTAGGGAGAAGCGCTTCTGGAGGGTCTCAATGTTCTGAATGTAGATATTGTCACGGTTGGGGCCAAATTGGGAAGGCTTGAATGTGGATTGTAGTCCATTGGGGATGATCTGGTTCCGTAGGCAGGTACTAAGAAAGGTGATGTGGCTGTGGTACCTGGTTTGCTTCAGGACGTGGTCGAGCAGTTTCAAGGCCGAAGAGGTGATGAGAGAATACATCGTTTCCAGTCATTTGGACAAACAGGCAACACCCTTCACTGTAATGTTTGTTTTTCACTAATTACATCGAAGTAGAAGGTGCGAACGTTTTCAATTTAAAAGCGCAAGACGTTAGAATAACTTTTGATCATATTTTTAGCTAACAGTGTACTGAAAACTGGGCTTTGACTTTATTATTGTTGTTGCACACTAAACAGAAGAAATTACTATTTTGCTTGTTATGTTATAAGGTTCTATTCCACAAATTATCCTACCGATTTCAAGGATTTACACTGCGGGCAGTAATGGACGTTAAAGCTTTCTATCCAGTGCTTTAAGCGTGCTCTCCTGTCACTAAGTTATTAAGTCGCGCCCGTTTATGGGAAGTTTCCAATGTTTGCGCTACCTCATGAAATAAACTTGACGCACTGAAATATAAATCACGGAGGGTCGTTAAAAACATCTTCATTTTTTTAGTAAAAATGACAATGGATTTTGAATTTGGCCTCAAAAAAATTAACAAAAATAAACCTGGATTATTTTTAAAAAAACAAGCAGTGTTACATGGAAAGCATCGGGAAATGAGATAAGTTTGTTAGTTTTGTAGAGAACCGGCATCAATTGAACGGACCAAATTACCCCTTTTTCTGCTGTGACAATTTATCATCTGGTGTAAGCACGTAGGAAGGGAATTGCTTTGTTTTCCTTTTAAAAATCCTGTCTAACACGTAGGAAACGTTGTTAAAATGTCAAGGGGCTTCTTTATGGCACTCATGGAGAAATGCATAAAATATAGGTCTCCTTGTGCGAGACTGAAGAGACTTGTCCTGGAGGGTGGGGTGGAATTAATTCCTAGAATGAGTATTTTTTTAGAAACTATTATTCACTGATTGAATGTGGGGGTCGCTGGCTGTCCAGCATCTATCGCCCGTCCCTAACTGTCCTTGAGAACATAGTAACGAGCTGCGTTCTTAAACCGCTGCAGTAAAGTGCTGTGGACTGACCCACATTTATCCGAGGGAGTGAGTTCCAGGGCTTTGACCCAGCAGCAGTAAAGGACGACGATATATTTCCAAGTCAGGACAGTGAATGGCTTTGAGGGGAACTTGCAGTTGAAGGTGATGCCATGTATCTGCTGCCTTTATCATTCCACTTCGAAGTATTCTTTGGTTTCGAAGGTGCAGTCAGAGGAATCTTGCTGGCGTTTTGCATTCCATTTGGTCGATCGCACGCACTGCTGCTCCTGTGAATCGGTGGTGGAGGGAATGGATATTTGTGGATGTGGTACCAATTAAGTGGACTGCCATGTCCTGTAAACTGACGGGCTTCTTGATTGTTATTGGAACTGCATTTATCAAGGGAAGTGGGGGTATTCCGTCACACTTCTGAATCGTGCCTTGTACATTATGGTCAGGCTTTGGAGAGACAGAAGGTAAGTTACATGCTGCAGTATTCCTAGCCCCTGGTCTGATCTTTTAGCTATTGTATTTAATACAGTGCCGTTTATTCCTGCCCAGCAAATCTGCTGCTGCCACTCCTCTCTCTCTGAATGAAGATTGAGCATCACCTAGACTGAAACTTCTTCCTCTGTACAACATCTTTGAGCACAGCAAGTTACTTTCTACCCTTTTTCACTTTATTTTTCATGTGAGGTTAAATTGTTGACTTGCAGGCATCGTATGGAAAGGAAGTGAATTTAAGAAGGGTGCAGGATCTGGAAAAAAAAATTGATCCAGTTCTCTGTTTCCGTTCAAGATAATGGCATCCTTTAAAACAATTAATTTCAATAAATAATGCAGGTATTATCCAAGATGACAGTGGCGAAGTAACAGCGTTCGGACTTCTGCACGTCTGCTGCTTTCTTCCATTTCTCTCCTTTCCCACTCTTTTCTTTCTACTTTATTTTTTCCTTTCTTTCTAGTTATTGTCTTACCTTTTGCACTCGGGGAGCGCAGCTGTGCTTTTTCTGCTCCACATTGATTGACTCCAGTTTCCAACATTTGCAGTCCCTATTATCTCCAACTCAGCTGCGGCGGAACTGGCGACATCCACGATGGCAGCGTGGGTAGGCGGAGCGGCGAAAGATGGTGTCGGAGTGTGTTGATTTCAATGTTGGTAGGCTCAGTGTAGGCCTCGAGGCGATGGCGGCGGCATTGGCATTCATAGCGGCTCTGATGTCAGCGCCGCTTCAAAATGTGACACTCTTGCATCTGTTCAGAGGATTGTGGTGTCTGATACTTCAATTGATTGCAAGAAGTCGGTGGCGTCGATGAGGTGGACCCAGCGGCGAACGATGGCGCTGGAACGTGGCAAATTCAACATTATTATGCCTGGTGCATGTAGCGCCGAGACGCAGTACTCGAGGCGGTGGCATCAGCCAAGCTGTGCTTGCAGCGACGGTGACACTGCGGTGTGGGCAGTTCTGGTGCAGGAGGCATTGGTGAGCCTGAAACAAGACTCATGGCAGCGATGGTGAACTGGACATTTTCTTTTTCTTTTGTTTCTGTTTCCTTAAATTCTGCTCTTGTTTTTAAGTCTAACTATTTGTATTCCAGGGTAGCATCGGGGATTGGCGACGCACTACACTTTTCACTGTATTCCTGTACCCAGATACATCTAACAATTTACTCTATATGGCTCGCGCAGTTCATTTTCAGGTTAATTTTACTCATAGGATATTGATCATTCAGTGATGGTGACACAATTGAATATAAAAAAGCGATGGTAAGATTGTGTCTCATTGGAGATGGTTAATGTCTGGCATTCGTGTGTCCCAAATGTTACGTGTTACTATTCAGCCCAAATCTGGACATTGTTGAGAGAAGTAACATGAAGACTTGGTTTGTATTCCATGGAGCTAAGAGGAGTAAAATGTGATTCCATTGAAATGTATAATACTGGCATGGTGGCTCAGTGGGTGGCAGTGCTGCCTCACAGCACCAGGGACCTGGGTTCGATTCTAGCCTTGGGCAGCTATCCGTGTGGAGTTTGCACATTCTCCACCTGCTTAGGTTTTTCCTCCAGGTGCTCCGGTTTCCTAGGTCGATTGACCATAGTGTAGATTATGTGGGTTATAGGGGGAATAGATCTAAGGGTTCGTGTGGACTTGCTGGGCTGAAGTACCTGTTTCCACAGCATGACAACTCTAGAAGCATCATGGGGTCATGTTTCAAGTGAGAGGCAGAAGATATAAGTGTTAGCATAAGGGCCTCGCATAATAGTTTATCTAATACCAACAGCACTACCCTTCTCAACGGCAAGAAAGATAGACAGAAACCGAATGCAACTGGTTGAGTGTGACACAGATTAGAATGGGTGAAAGGGCAGGGAAATGAAAACACTGATGTAATATTAGCAATTCTCAATGAAATGTTATAGAGGGGCGAAGGTGCCAGAGCGAGCTGCATTCGTAGTAGAGAATTGCAGCTGACGGAATGGTCCTTTATCAATGTGAATGAGCTATTGCCAGTAGCTCACTTATATGGTGAGTTTTTATTTTTCAAAAGCGTCAGCCTCAGATTAAAATTTGTTGAACGAGCAAATAGGACTAACGGAAGCAACATGTGATTTTTGACACTGAACACTTCATATATTCTTTCACTGACAATGATTTCTGCAAGTTACCAACCTTAATAAATTGTAATTGTAATGTTTGATGAACTTTTTAAAGAAGAAAAAAAGCTCAGTTAAAACTAATTTTAAAAATCATGTTTCACATAAATGGATTACACAAAAGGTAAAGAAGCACATTGATCATTTCATCGTTTTATTCTCAGAAATATTTAGACAGAAAAGCCAACATTAATTAGACCAAATTGCAGAGTATATCAGCTAATCAAAGGATGACAAACCTCATTAATGCGTGACAAATAAGGGTCTTGATCTTTCTGTGGGGATTGAAGGATCCGTCTCCAGCCATACCGTTAGATAACCACGTCCTCACTGAAAGAAATAAGCTGAACATTCAAGGTTCAAGCGGACAAAAATGGTAAATGTCTGTTGTAAATAATAACAAATATATCTCCTTTTGCGTTACCTTGTTCACTTAATTTGATATAGAACATAATAGCAAACAGCAATCACCATAGTTACATTCCTTGTGCATTTTAAAGTGAGGAGGTTTACATTGTATGAACATGTAATTCTGATGCATCATCTCTTCAAAATTCGACATATAAACTCTGTACTCATTCACCTTTCTATTTGAATAAAGGGTATGCAGATTTAATTTCTGAGTAGCCTTGTGTTACCTTATAAAACATTCCCAGGAAACGTACAGTTCATGAAAAATAAAACTTTCAAGGCAGGTACAGCGCCAGGTTATATACAGAGTGAAACTATCTCTGCAAAAGCCTGTTGAAATAAAAACTTCCCGCGCAGGTTCACCTTGTGCTAAATACAGTGTAAAACTCCTTCTACACTGTCCCCAACAAAAGATACAAAGGAAGACAAAGCATAGTATTAAATCCAAGGCAAAGCTCTCTCAACACCATCCTTTCAAGTACTAAGGGTGCAAGTTCGTCACAGCTTAAATTTAGAGGAATTTTTCCTTCATACTGTCTCCACTAAACACTTTGAGAAAAGACCAGCATGTATTTGATGCCTATTGAAGACCAGGACACATCAGCGTCCATGTCCATCTGACATCGGTGCTCTTGGCATAAATTGAGTGAGTGGACAAACACATGATGAAAGGAGTACAATAAGAATACAGGTGAGGTAATCCACTTTGATAATAAAAAGAGTAACGCAGATTACCATCTGAATGGCAATAGATTCAGAAAAGGTACCAGCTGTTATCCTGCTGACAATAAACGTGCAGGTGAGAAGACGTCAAACGGTATTTTGGCGTTGAATGTGAGCGAATTCAAGTACAAGATGTCAAACGTAATGTTAATTTCATTATGGGGAATTCGAGTACAAGAGCAGAGATGTTCTCCTGAAGTTTTACACGTCTCGATGAGACCACGCGTGGACTATTGTCTGCAAAATTGTTCTCCACACCTGATGAAAGATGTTCTGGCTGTGAAGCTCAAGAATGTGCCTAACTTGTAGCAATGGGAACGGGATAGGTCCCTCAAGACTGTTCCACACTGCAATTAGCTCATGGCGTTCTCTATTTTACCTCAATCCCATGATAAATTACTCTGTATTTTAATGGTGCCTTAATATTTTGGCATATACCAGGCAGTTCCGAAGAGCGTGAATTGGATAGAAACCTGCGATCATCAGCGCAAGAAATGGAGCGCCTTTACGGTGAATGAGTAATGTAGGAAATACGACCGCCATTATTCCCTATTCGCCTGTCGATGCTGAATTAGAGGTTGATGCAATGTCTTCAATGTTAACTTCGTTTACTCTTTCAATAACGTTGGCCGACCTAATGAACATTCCAAAATTTTCTAAGATTAATTTCAGATTCAAAACACTAACACTTCCTTTCGGTTTCTATTTCTGGCAGGCAGTGGGAGCATGATTTGAGAGAGACAGAGCAAATCTGTTGTGGAGCGGCTGAGCAGAGCGAAAACTTTGAAAAACTTTTGTTACCTTCACTCAATCCAGGACCAGAGTTCCTGGGGTGACTTCAGGATTCAAAAGTCACACGCAACGGGGGACGCTGCTGATTGAGTCAGTACAGACAATGTATAGACAACTACTATCACTTACAGTCTATCAATTCTGTTATTTTGTGGTTTATAGTTTGTAAGATCTATATCGTGTATTAACGAGGTCAAGGGAAGGCGGGTCCGACCGAAATCAACGTTATGATTTTAAGAATCCTTTTAAACTTTAGTCTAAATTGGGAGGTCATGGCAGGAAAGCTGAAAGGCATGGCTTACTCTTTCTCATCTATGTGGACAGCATATGTACAGAAAGTGTCTCCAGTTTACACTTCGGGTTTCAGAACTGGAATGTAGTGGAGGAGAAGGTTCGGGAAAGCCAGACTATCGGGGATTCAGTTGTAAGGGTCAAAGACGAGATTCAAAGACGTCATATTGCCTGCCTGGTGCTCGGGAAAAGGATGTCTCCAAGCAGTTACGGGACATTCCAGAGAGGGAGTTTAATTAACCAACGTTCGTGATGCACATGGACAGCAATGATAATATCGGATACAAGGGATGAGGTCTTAAAGCCGAATATAGGTATTTCTCAAATGAGTTAAAATGTAAGATCTTAAGAGTTGTGATTTCAGGACTACAGCATGCTAGTCAGAATAAAACTGGCAGGATATATCAGAACAATATGCGACCGGAAAGAGGGTGCAAGGGGGAGGTTTTAAGATTACTAGGATATTGAGATATGTCCGGGGGGAGTGTGACCAGTGCAAACTGGACGGGTGATACCCGCGCAATACCGTGACTACTGGTTGAGGATAAGCTGTTGCTGGTGTCTTTGGACAGCCTTTAAATTAAAATGGTAGGTGGTTGGCAAACGAAGCAGAGTGGCAAGGGAAATAGAAACAAGAACTATAATAACAAGAAGAACAGTGAAATGGGAAAATGGTAGACAGTGTAATCGCGAGAAAATAGGTTCACAGGATTCAGAATGTGATATATGAAGTGATGGTGCAAATCGAGACCAATGGATTTGATCTCATAACCATTAAGCTGACGTAGTTCAGAGGAGATCTAAGCTGGGAACAAAATTCAGAAAAAAAATCACCTTTTTGGAAAATAATAAGGAAGGAAATGTGTTGGGGTGACAACGCTCATAAATGATGAGATAAGGATAGTTGTGAGAGATGACATAATTATCAGCAGCAGTCCCTTGCAGACGAGGATGACTCTCTTCCACTCTAAGTTTGAGTTCTTAGGTGGTTGTACAGACCTAGGAGGCTACCTCAGGCTCTGTTACACTTGGAGTAGATGGCAGTCATGGGAAGGGTCCTTGGGATGTAGGTGAGTCTGCGAGCTCCCTTCCCTGTTATCACCCTGCTTCCATTTCTATCAGATACCAAGTCTCGAGCTGCTTGATGCCTTCCCGGATGGTCCTCCTCCACTTTCATTGTTTTGCGCCAGTGATTCACAAGTGTCTATCGGAATGCCACATTTCACCTGTGAGGATTTGAGGGTATCACTGAATCAATTCCTCTGTCTACCTGGGGCTCACCTGCCATTTTGAAGTTGGGAGCAAAGCATCTCACATAGATGATATCGAGTCAACTAGAATGGAGTTTTAAAAAAGAAAGAGCAAGGGAATGAAGACATTGAGACGTGTAGTGTATGTACCCAACTATAGCCACGCTGTATGAAGAGTATAAACCAAAAAGCAATAGGAGTCTGTAAATCGAATAACCGCAATAATGAATGATTTAATTTAAATGTTGATTTTGTGAATCAAGTTGGAATAGTAGCCAAGTAAATGAATTCGTAGAGTACACCAGAGATAAATTTACAAGAACTATATGTCATGTAGCCAACCAAATGGCATGAGCTAAGAGATATTATATATCAGACTTTATGCTGGAAAATCTGATGAATAATATAGAATAAAGGAGAGGAATTAAATATCATCACCATCAGTGGAGAGTCGGGAAGTCTTATGGCAAAAGTACAATTTGCTAATGAGACGCAATTGTGGTCCTTTATTTAACTAATTGAACTTATTGAGTTGTGCAACAAGATTGAGGAGATGAAAAATGTCTTTGTGTTCCTATTCCTAATGACTTTAGTCATAACTCAGAACCAGATTCAATAATGCAGATGGATCGTACTGAGATGGACAGTAAATTAATTTCATTCTTTATAAGTTTGCATCAGATTGCGATGGATTGGATGGAGCTCTGGCTACTGGGATTATTTCTGGGTCCATCTTATTACACCTGTTTCCAACAATATGTAATGTGTGATGGTCAAGGGAGGACTCCAGCGTAGCTTAGTTCGTAAAACAAACGGGACCACAAAATGGAAAATAACTCTTTTCTCTAATGCATTTTTGAAAAACCTTTGAATCCATTTCACATGTTGAGATGCTTCATAAGAATGTGCAGAGAAAAAGTTGAGGAGGCTGAGGAAGTGTGCACTGCTTCATCATAAGTACAATGGTTCAGACACAAATTCCTTCACATGTATCAGAGTCTGGACTGTGCATTGTATGACCACAATCTCAAAACCCAATGAACAAGAGTGGAAGAAAGTAATCCTCGCTGTTGTCGGACATCTTACGAAGAATCGAAAGAGTCCTATTCCTCATATGTCTTCTGAACTTCATTGGAAGCACTGCAAAACATTGAGTGGCAGAGGTCAAAGTGAGAGCCAAACGACCAGGAAAGTGTATTAGCCAGTTTAGCTATGTGCATTCATTGGTTAATGTAGACAAATAGATTTTTAGTCAGGAAGTGGGCAAAAGGTGATTGGGGAAAAGACAGGAAAGTGGAAATGAGGGTCATCATATCTCCCATAATCACATTTATGTGGCTACAGAACACATTCAATGGGATGGATCGCCTTTACTTTCCACTGTGACTCGTGATTTTATATCCTTCCGAAGTAAGTGGATGAACCTGAGGACCTTGACTAGAATCCTTACTCCTCTGACACCGCTGCTACTGCGACAATTGCCGTCCAAAATTAATTGTCGATTTCCTTGACGCTTCTTTGCCTCTGACTTGAATTATTGGAAAGACTTACTTTTCAGTACAAACCCTGGAAGATAACAAAACTCTGGTCAAATATCAAAGCATTTTGTTCTTTCTTTCGCTCACTTTTAGTTTCTCGTTCACAGGGTGAATGCTAGTTGGACATGAAATTGATTTTCTTCTTTGGATGTAAAGCTGTGGACTGAGTGGACAAGAGCTGAAAAGAGGAGTTTCATTTGGCAGTCCTTGGTTTAAATGCTGGCGGTGGCGACGTGTGACAGTGAGCTGATCTCTCTGAGTTACTGGATGCAAACTCTAGGATTTGTGGGGAAAAGCCGTGTGTTCTCTTGACACAAGAATTTTTGATGTACTTTTGTGACACCCAAACTAGTTGTAGAACTTAGGGTTTAAGGAAAACCCACTTGCACCTTAATTCTGAATTTGGAGGAGCTTATTATATTCTCGTCACGAAAACTTTATTTTTCCAGGCCGTATTTTTGGAATTTTTTGCAGGGAGTAATTCCTATGGCAGCTGTTGTGTGACATTCTTACTGCGTGGTAGAAATTGTAGGAAGTTTTTGTTCTGAAAACTAACATTTTTACAGAAATTTTGCTTACGTTGGACATTGAGGCTTTAATTTGACGTTACAGAAATTGAAATAAAGTTGTGTTTTCAGTGCACTCTGCGAGACTTTGAGTTCCTTCAGTATAATTACACAGTTTAGCTTTACAATGTATATTTTTCATTAAACGTTGTCTGGTGTGCTATTTGGGTAATCAAACAAAAACTAAATGATGAAATGGATAACGGTGTGAAAGAATATGCATAAATATTGACTAAACCCAAACACGGAATAGCTCCAGCATATTCAGCCTCACACGTCTGGATATATTGTCCTGCTGTCCGCTCACACTCACTGTTTGAATTAACTGTTGATGTCTGTGAGGTTTCTGGGGATAGAGCCCAGGCGGATGGAGAGTTTCACTCACTTATGCTGGTATATTCGCCTTAAGATCCCCTTCCTCTAACTCAAAGTGTGGACCGATTGGTGTTGTCAATATTAACCGTCAATAGAAAATTGCGTAACACCTCAAAATGAAGGATATGTGCAGAAAGCAAAGGCTGTGTTGGCTGACACCAGCACATGCGTACTCCGCACCTGTTTACATTGTGTGCGTATGAATGTTGCCTCTGAAGCTACTGCACAATTCGCATCCAAACACACACCCCGTTTACATGCAAAGTGCCTCACCTCCTGAGCTACGTGGTAACCAACTCCAGATCGGATCAGCACAGTGCCAACAAATCTTAGTCACCACTACTATTTGCCAGTTCTATGAAGCCAGTTGGCCATGTGGGCTGCAGTTATACTTGATTCAGTTGAGGCTACAATAATTAACATAAGATTAAATGCATAGGTGAGTTCTGGTGGGATAGTGTGTGGTAACCGCACTTGTCAGTTTGAAGGTCGGAGTTGGAGTCTCACTCAAGAACCCTATTTGCAGGAGCGGGTGCTGAACAGAGTCAGAAGTCACAGAACACCAGGTTATAACCCAACGGGTTTATTTGAAACCACAAGTTTTAACAGCGCTGCTCCTTCATCAGGCGAAGTCACCTGATAAAGGGACAGCGTTTGTAAAGCTTGTGATTTCAAATAAACCTGTTGAACTACATCCTGGTGTCTTGTCACTTCTGACTTTGTCAAGAACCCTGTGGTCACGGATTGTCCTCTTAATGTGGCCAATGAAATGAAGAATCGAACGATGGATCCTTCCAACACAGACCGAAACCAGTTTGGAAAAGCGGGAGAAATTCCTGTTCGTGTGACGGAAAGCAGCTGGATACCCTCCCATCACTATCCATAGCTGCAGGTTGCAATATTCAGGTGAAAGCGACTGTTGCTGTAGAAACTCAGACTCCGTGTGTACAGCCACATGCCCTGGATATGGTAAAGAAACAGGCTATTCAGCAAACAAGTCCATGCCAGAATAAGGGAAGCTGCTGGTAAGCAGTGTCCACACACAAAGATTGTGACGGAGGATCAGATTTTACCTGGGAAGCTCTTTTTCTGAATGCAGAAATTGATTTGGATTAAAGAGAAATTGAACATTCGCCCACATCCTCTAGCATACGACATGATAGAGAGAATGGGAGCCTACAAAGAATACCCAATGAGTTCTGTGCGGACAGAATCACTCGATGTAGCAATGTTTTGGCTAAGACTTATTATGGTCAGACTAGACTGATCCCTTATTCACTTTGTTAACGATACTCTTGAATCCTCACTCGTGTTTAAGATTTGTTTTCTACAAATAATATCTCATCACTTGTTGAGAGTTAGCATGACATATCCCTGGAGCAAATGAAAGTTGAACCCAGTACACCTTAGCTCCCAGGAACGAACGCTAATACTGTCCCACGGTCACCAGGAATGAACCCTTTTTTAATTCGAATTAACGTGTTCAGAGATGTTATTACACACGTCTGGAGCATGGAGGAATTGAAACATACTTCCTTGTCCAGGGTTAGGAACACTTCTATTGCACCATGAGAGGGCCCCTACTATTAAGGTAATACACTGTAGCCACTTTTTACACAGCAGTTCTGGTTGGTGCTCCCTAGATCTTTTCTAACAAACCTGAATAGTCGTGTTAGTACATTCGTCTGGAATAGGTGGAACTTGAATGCATGCCCCCTGTTTCAGAGCAAGGACACTATCATTGTGTTACAAGGACCATTAGGAATTAGCCCCAATCATGTAGAGACTGAATTATTTCACTTGGACACTGTTTATTAAAAAAGTATTATTTGCTTTAGCCAATTCAATTCACTTCACAGCATATCAATATACAGCTGGCGACATTGGATGGAGAAAAGTCTGTGAGCCCTGACAACATTTTGGCAGTGAAGACTTGTTCTTCAAACCAACAATGCCTCCAGCCAAGCTGATCCAAATGGGTTCCTACACTGGTGTCTACACTCCAATGAGCAACATAGCCCACGTTTCCATTGTCCATAATGACCAGAACAATCACGGAGTCATTGGTCTGCCCTCATTTATCAATAAAGAGTTGGCAGGGATTGTTCCCACTGCTCATATCAAGTCATTCGAACCGGTTGACATTAAGCAGCGCTAATGCCGCAACTATCGGTTCACAAATGGTCAGTTTGGCTTCTCACAGATAGTAAGAAGGGCAAATGCTGGAGTCAGAGATAACACAATGTGAAGCTGGAGGAACACAGCAGGTCAGGCAGCATCAGAGGAGCAGGGAAGTTGGTATTTCGGCTCAGGACCCTTCTTCAGAAATTGGACAGGGTGAAGGGAGCTCATAAATAAATAGAGCAGAGGGGTGGGCCTGGCGAAGGTAGGAGGGATGGTGATAGGTGAATGTAGGTAGGCAGTGGTGGAGATTGGTCAGTGAGGTGGGACGGGCGGATAGGTGGGAGAGAACAAAAACAAAGTTGTTGGAAAAGCTCAGCAGGTCTGGCAGCATCTGTTGAGGAGAAAACAGAGTTAATGTTTCGGGTCCGGTGACCTTTCCTCAGAACACTGTTTTCTCCTCCACAGATGCTGCCATACCTGCTGAGCTTTTCCAGCAACTTTTGTTTTTGTTCCTGATTTACAGCATCCGTAGTTCTTTTAGTTTTTATTTAGGTGGGAGAGAAGATGGACAGGTTGTTTCAGGTCAAGGAGGCGTGGATAAGAGAAAGGGTTGGTCATGCGTTGAGGCCGGGGTGGGGAGATTTTGAAACTGGTAAAATCCACATTTAGGCCATTGAGCTGTCGGCTCCCGAGCGAAATCTGACGTGCTGCTCCTCCAGTTTCCGGGTGGTGTCATTGTGACACTGGAAGAGGCTTAGAATACGTCACCCAGGGAGTGGGGTGGGGCGGGGCGGAGGTGCGGTGGGAGTTGAAATGGGTCACGACTGGAAAGTGTTGTCGTTTGTCACGAACAGAGCGCAGGTGCTCTACAAAGCGATCTCCGAGCCTCCGCTTGGTCTTCTGTTACGTCGAACAGGCTGCTGAACTCCTTCTAACTTTAGTTTAAACATGGAAAAAAAAGAGTTAAACTGCAGAAAACAAGTGAAAAGTTACTACCACTGACATCGGGCGGTGTTCCAATGTTTCTGACTTCAAGGAGCCTCGCTAATAGAATGTAAAAGGAATCTGGGTAAATTTCCCGTCGCTGGGTGGTGTCTCCAGGAGAGCGGAAGACGCAGGTCATTCAGCTCATTCACGTGATATCGCTACATGAGTTCTTAAGGATAATGGCTTAACCCCATCAGTGACCTTCCCTCTCTCATAACATCCGAAGTCGCCAACGATTGCCCAAGTTTTGTTGTAAATTGTAGTGGTCCAAGGACAAAGCTCACGGCCCACTTTTCCAGGACAATAAGGGATGAGCAAAAAATTCTGTTGTACCTAGTGACACCCCCGTCTCATGACTGCACTTTTAAAAATGTGTGTAATCTGCCATGGTTAAAAGTTTGCTTCTAATTCTGATTTGAGATGAAGGAGTTGTTTTGATTGCATTAGTGATCTGGTGCGATACAAGAAACACAGTAAAACATTTGGACATAAGAATAGTTCAGATAGAGCTGAATACATTCTTAAAATTTTAATTGTGTTAATATCAGGAGTCAGAGGATTCCTTCCTCATTGCGGCGTGGTCTGGAAAGAGATGCAGTAAACTTTCACTTCTCCATTTATATAATAAGGATTTTGACTGAAATATCTATAAGAATATGTTGCAGCCGTGTCAATCACATCCACTGGCAGCTCATTTCATATGCATACCACATTCTCTGTAAAAAAAAGGTGCCCATCACGTTCCCATGCATTATTTCCCCTCTGACCTTAAACTGATGCCCCCCCAGCCCTCGATTCCCCAACCCTGTGAAAAAAGCTGAGTGCATTCACACTACCCATGCCTCTCATGATCTTCTACACTTGTATAAGATATAGCTCCACCGCTGCTCCCGCACCCCCCACCCCGCCAAGTCTCCTCAGCTTTAAAGAAGAAAGGTTTTAGATTGTCCAGCCTCTCCCTATAACTTGGTCCCATGTTGCGTGGCAACATCCTTGGAGATTTCTTCTGCACTCTTTGCAGTTTAATAGCATCCTTCCTATAGCAAGGTGAACAAAACTGAACACAATGCTCCAAGTGTGGACTCAACAACATCCTGTGCAGCTGCAACATAACTTCTCAATTTCTATACTCAATGCTATGACTGATGAAGACCAGCGTGCCAAAAGCCTTCTTCACGTATCTGTCTACCCCTGACTTCACTTTCAGAGAACAGTGCACCTGAACTCCCAAGTCCCTCTGTTCCACCAGACTCCTCAAGGCCCTACCGTTTACCATGAAACACCTACCTTTATTTGGCTTTCCAAAATGCAACATCTCACACTTGTCTATATTAGACTCCGTTTTCCATTTCTCGGACCACTTAACCAGCTGATCAAGAGCCTGCTGTAATTTCTGATAACCTTCCTTACTGTCCATGATCCACCCTATTTTAGTGTTGTCTGCAAACTTACTAATTATGCCCTTGTACATTCTCATCCAAATCATTGATACAGATAACAAACAGCAATGGGCACAACACCTGCCACTGAGGCATACCACAAGTCACAGACCTCCAGCACAATGAGCATCCTTACACTATTACCATCAAGCCTATTGTGTATCCAATTTGCCAGGTGTCCATGCATTCCCTGCCAGCTGACCTTCCAGAGCAGCCTACCATGTAGAATCTTATCAAAGGCCTCACTGAAATCTATATAGACTAAGTCTACCGCCCTGCCCTCATCAACCTTCCTGGACACTTCATCACTGAGCTTGAACAGATTTGTGATCTTCTACGCACAGAGCCATGCTGACTGCTCCTAATCAAACCCTATCTTTCCAAATACATATACACCTTATGCCTCAGAATCTTCTCAAGTAACTTACCTGCCACAGATGTTAAGCTTACTGGTCTATAGCTCCCGGGTTTTTCCTTCCAGCCCTTCTTGAATAAGGGCACATCGCTCACTAACTTACACTCTTCTGGGACCTCAGTCAGCGGCTCCTGATGATGCAAATATATCACCCAGGGTCTGCACAATTTCTTGTGCAGCCTCTTGAAAGGTTTTTGGATCAATCTGGTCAGGAACAGGAGATTTATCCACCCTCATATCTTCTATTACATCCAACACCTCCTCTTCTGTGATATGGACTGTCCATAATATATGGCCACTAGCTTCCTGAAGTTCCCAAGTCTTCATGTCTTTCTCCAAGGCAAACATAGAGGAGAAATATTGATTGATGACATTGCGCATCTCCTGTGATTCACACAGGCATGTCCATTTTGGTCCTCGAAGGGTCCTATTCTCTCTGTATTTAATCTTTTTCCAATCATATACTTAAAGATTCTCTTTGGATTCAACCTAATCTTCAAAACCAAACCTACCTCGTGTCCCCTTTTCGCCCTCAAGATTTCCTTCTTCAGTATTCCCTAAATACCTCCAGAGATTCCCTTGATCCAAGCTGCGTGTACCTGAGCCATGCCTCCTTTTTTCTTGTCAAAGCCTCGATACTTTTTTTTCCAGAGTTCCCTCCTCCAGCCAAGCTTGCCCTTCACCCTCACAGGAGCGTATAGACCTTGAACTCTAGCTATCACACGTTTATAGGCGTCTTACTTGCCTTTGCCCGCAAATAAATTGCACCAACTAACTCCTGTAAACTCCTGTCTAATTCCATCAAAATTCGCCTTGCCCCAGTTTAGAACTTGAACCTTTGACCCACTTTTGTCCCTCTCCATAAATATTGTAAAATTAATAGAAAAATGGTCGCTGGCCCCAAAGTGCACCTCATTGTCACCTCGGTCACCTGTCCTGCCCTACTTCCCAAGAGTTGGTCGAGTATTACACCTTCCCGAGTAGGAGCCTCTATATATACTGTTTGAGAAATTGCCTCTTGATGGTTATTTTTGACAGTAGCATTGGGTTCATCCATTGAGTGACAAGGAACCGGGCTATATAATATTGTTCCTGAGAGGTGATTAAGGACCTCTATGAGTCCGAGCTGAGACTGCCCATTTTCACCAGGATTCGCACAGACAGCAGCAGCTGGTACAAACAGTGAGTGTGAGTTGAATAGACCTGGATAGGTGGTACTAATTTCGGCAACGCTATTCAGTGCCTGATTTATGTAACATTTGTGCATTTTCCTTCTCACCATTATCTACTTTTCCATTTAAAGTTTTTTTAAAATTACTTAAACAACAAACTAGGGAATGATTGGCGTCGAATACCTATTATAAATGCAATCTATTTGTCAGTGTAGTGAATTGCCTTCAAGTGTGCCAGATTGTCATGAAAGTAATAAATTGTTTTGCAATTTATGTAACTTCAAATAAAAGCTGCCAGGTCCTCTGCACGAATATATTTTATGAATAAAGTCTTACTTTAAAAAAATTCCACGATCTGTAACATTATGACGAGTGTGACACACAATAGCTGCTGCAGGTCTGTAACTTTGCAGAAAACAAGAGGGTATTAAAGCTGAAGTTTTGTTGCAGTGTCGAAAATAAGTATCTTGAAACGAAATATAGAGGTGGAAGTGGGTAGCCCTACACCTAGAAACAATTTTCCTCACCAGGTAAATTGGCAAATCTGAACAACAAGTGACATCGCCCTCACTCGAAATTACCGCTCCTCAGTCTGCTGCAGTGGTTCCAATGAAGCTCACCAGACAGCCGAGAAACAGAATTCATTTAAATTATTCGTCTGCTTTCCCTCGACCCGAGAGCGACATTTTTCACTCTGGTTTGCAGTGCTGTCAGGTGATGAAAAGTCCAATTCACTCTCTGCAGAAGCTCACGGATTTAAGGCATGTGGTATTTGAAAGGTTGGGCAGACGGGTTTTTGGTGGTTTGTGAAAGCCTTTAGACTGCTCAAAGTCTTCTCTGCATGTTCGATAAAGTTGCTCAATCTGCAAAAGGAAATGGAAGCTTACACATTAAGGCTTCTTCTTAAAACTAACTTTTGCTGAGATAGGGTCAGTAAACAGAAAGGCACAAATTTAACACGGAATGTTCGAATCAAGCAACTAATCTAACATCAGCTTCAAACTGAGTGTCTGATCTTGTGTCTCTTTTGGCCTATAACTTAATTTTCAACCTATTCTGGCAAAAAAAAAAAATTGGCTGATATCATTTCGTGATCCCTGATCACTGATCCATACATCGGCAGAAAGAGGTATTGTCAGATATCATCAGAGTTATAACTGAAGAACCGTGAGGTTGAAATGGAGTCTGTTAAGATCAGGCTCGATATACTGGGAATATAGCATAGGATACGGAATTCAATGCAGATTCAGTGCTGAGAATTCCTTAGTTTGTTTTTCAGAGTTTCAGCAATTTGCTTATTAATTGCAGTGGATACTTGATCGCATTCTTCAGCTCCCCTCTGAATTTGTTCTGGATGGCTGTGTATATAAACGTGTTTGTGCAGGTGCTCAAAAGCAGGAGCATAACACTGGTGTTGTTTGCAACATGTAATGGGTGATTTCAACTGCTGAAGTAATACTAGTTTTTAATTCGCACTAATAAGAAGATCACATGCATCATCCAGAGCAGGAGGAAATTTCCTGATACTGTAAACAATAAGACCACGGGTTTCCTTCTCGGCTCCTTCTCCGGATCATTTTGACCCACATCATTCTTGTCCCCTGTCAGCCTCCTTCGGATTCGACTGGCTGTTAATTTGTGTCCCACAATTAGAGAATTAAGTAGCAAGATGGGGAATGCTGGGAGCAATTGAATCAAACAGCGATCAATCCAAATAAATGCTACCCATGCAGTTACAGTGTAACATTCCACTTCGAACTCTATGGAGCTGGGCTACTTAGTCAACTGTAATCAATGCTTCAGATCATAGGATCCCTACAGAGTGGGGACAGGACATTTGGCCCAACAAGCCGATACCACCCCTCCAAAGAGTATTCCAGCCAGACCCATTCCCCATATCTAAGCTAAATATCCCCGGGCACGATTGGCAATTTAATATGGCCAATCCACCTACCCTGCACATCTTTCGACTGTGGGAGAAGACCCACGCAGAAAAGGGAAGATTGTACAAACTCCATACAGACAGTCGCCCGATGGTGGAGTCGAATCCGGGTCCCTGGCTCTGCAAGGTAGCAGCGCTTACCACCGAGCCACCATGCCGCCCAAAAAATTGAACATCTCCCTCTGTTTCAAGCTAATTTTGAATCCAATTGTCCCGAATTTCATGGACTTAGGGCTTTCTATTTATCCTATACATTTTGTCCCCCTGTGATATTCTTGTTTTAATCAACCCATTAGGACATCCCCACATATCTCAGGGACAGGTTGGACTTGAACTCAGACCTACCGGCCTAGAAATAGGGACACTACCTCTACAGCCCACAAACCCTCCCCTCCCAAATGTAAAATAGAAAGAAATATTTTTAAAACAGAACAGCATTCAGACAGTTACTCTACCACAGTTGCCATTTTCTCAGTGCAATATCTCACCTTCAGTCTCGGGTAGCAAATGGTAATAAAATGATCAAAGGTGAAAGGAACTGTTAACCAGACAGAAATATCAGGTTGCTGCACGAGCTAGCACATCGTTAACAAAACAACAGGGACGAGTAATAGGAATGTAGTCGGGAAATAATAATAATTAAACCTCCAAAATATCATGTCAGTGATAGGTGTCAGTAGATCAGCTGATGCCATTGCTTGCGGTAGAGAGTGATACATCTGGAGAGACCATATTTTATCCAGGACAGGAGCACGGTGGTTATCTGGTGATGATATTTGTGAATTACTGTGGTTAGAATTATACAAGTGAATGCATACTTACTAAAGTTAGAATGTAATGAATGTTAAATGTATCCATCAAAATGAACTGAGGAAGGGTCACTGGACCCGAAACATTAACACTGTTTTCTCCCGCGCAGATGCTGCCAGACCTGCTGGGCTTTTCCAGCAACTTTGTTTTTGTTGCTGATTTACAGCATCCACAGTTCTTTTGGTTTTTACCTTCTGTAAGGAGAATGGGTGAATCCAAAGCGTTTAATTTTAAATTCCTGAAGCAGCGCACTTTCTCCTGTGTATTCCAGTTGTGCTGCCAATAAAATGCTGGACAACTTTCGTTGTTATTCAACAGCACAAATATATTAAGCTAGAAATAGCTGTAAGAAACAGAATTAAAGTTACAAGAAAATGAAGGCTAATTTAATTGACTGAAAGAACTGAGTTTGAAACTAGGCAGGTCATTGTGTACAAATGCAATGTGATCAACATGGACGTGAACAGTTGGACGGGTGTGGATCATGAGGAACAGCGGATACCTTGTGCAAAATATATTTCCAGTTATCAGGCTATATTCACAGAGCAGCATTTACGAATACAGGCCGTAGCAAAACAATAATCACACAATTATCACATCTTATACTATGACCTTTTCTCCAATCTTGATGCCTGCGCCCACGAACTGGACAGTATTTCTCCTAAACGAGTATTTGACCCAAATTTTTACTCCCCTTTGGTTATTTGCCCAAGCTCAAGCTCAAGCTCAGACTGACAGTCAATACTTGATTAATTTAAGGTTCTGCATCTTATTTTGTCAGCTAGATCCTCACTTTAACGATGCTCACTCCCCTTGTTCTTTCTGAGTCGGTGCTTCTTATATACATCAGGGTGACTTGACTCTCCATATTCGACTATAAGTTCTTCCACAACGCAGAGCAGGTGTGCTAAAAAAGTGGCACAGTGCAGAGAACACTGCCGTCTATACTTACATAATTTGTAGCAGAGAACAGTGTTTATCTCGGATACCATACGGTCCCCTAAAAAGGATATATTCCTTTTCTTGCAGCCCCTTCAGAAAGGCCATCCTGTATCACATTGTATTTGTCAATTTGTCTGGGTGGGATAATATGACGGTCTGTGTGGATGTGTTGGGCCAAAGCGCCTGTTTCCACGGGATTCGATGAGTCTTTAACTTTTTAAAAAAGTAAATTGGTTGGAATCGCTGGAAATCAGCCATCACAGCTGCAGGACCTCTCTCTAAGTGTTCCTCAGATGGTTGACCCAACCGTATTCAGCTGCTTCATCAATAACTAAGCTTCCACCATAAGGTAAGAAGTGGTGATGTTCGAATGTGGTAGTGCGAGATGCAACATTTGCACTGCCTCACATGATGAAGCTGACCACTTTCGATTGCAAAAAGACCTAGGCAATGTCCAGGCTTTGGTGGAAAAGTAGCAAGTAGCATTCCCACCAGACAATACCTATCATCAATAGGAGGTACTTTAAGCACTGTCCCTTGAGATTTCTTGGCGATAACGTCATTAAATTTCCATCTATAAACACGAGTCTGGCAATTCGTACCAGCCATTCTCACTGCCACACTCTCCGTTTCCTGCCCGTGACTGCGAGGGAACTATTTTGAAGTGAGTTCCTGTCATAAGAATTTTCTTCTCATTTTCACTGCGAAATTCCAGAGCTCTCATCATTGTACTAGTATGGTAAATGAATGCTAGCCCAGTCAGCAAATCCAACATCCCATAAATGAATGAAAGGAAAACACAATGATCGGCAAAAGTTTCTTCGTGTTTTCAATCGCAAGACACTTTTGCAATTTAGATACATCCATTCTACCATCTTTAAAAGTCCTAACACAAGACGGAGTTACATAAATTGGCCTTAAATTCAGCCCTTTAACACCAGGAATCATTCTGTGATTCTACGCTGAAACCTCGAGAAACACCCCCTCACCTAGCCCTCTCCAACCCACTTCAACATTGTCCACTCTTCACTCTGAAAAACTAACAGCTGCAATTCTTCCCTCTTTCATCTCTGTAATTATATCTATGTAAAACCGCTATAAAAAGGCACACAGAGTCACTGCGATTTAACTTTGACAATATGGAACCTGACTTGTCACTTCATTGTTTTCTGACAAAAAAAAACTGCATGAACCCCAGAGGATCACAAGACACTGCACTGAACGAATAATTCTGGAAACTCGGTGCCACATTATGAATGCGATGATCCAAAACTATGATCCCAAAACGAACAGCTCCTACACAGAAAATATGAAATACTGTAATAGTGCCTCAGGATCCAAAATTGAATAAAACAGTGTATGGGCATTATTGTGTGCAGTGGGTGGAAACAGAACGTGTATCTGAAAATGAAATTCTGATGCTGAGGACGAGAAAGAAACGTGAATGATTCAGAAATCCGACAAAAACTGTAACCGCCGAGTGTAAAGCAATGAGAATTGCAAATAAAGTAAAGATCAGTAACAGGACTTGGTTCGAGATTAATGTACTTTGAAAGGGAGCAACACAGTTTTCTGAATTACACAATCCGCAACTGCTTATAATCACTTAGCAGGTATTCCAACCACTTCTATAATCAGATAGTAAATCATTATAGTCTGTGTAAGGTGCAACAATGCGTTAAATGGATCAAATGTGAAACAAACTCATATTGTGTCTGAGAAGTGACGGTGTCTCTTGTCACTGGAGAAAGACCTGGACAGGACCGTGTGATAAAGATGAAGACAAAACTGTCATTTATAATTGAGCGACATCCCTCATGGGATCTGGCAGTGGCAGCAGCATTGACATTACTTCTAGGCATTTGGACAAGTTGGCAACTCCTTTCACTAGTATTTGTGTGTCTCACTCATTAAATCCAATCAGAGGGTATAAGTGTTTTCAAAGTAATAGTCCAAACATTAGAATAATATTTGGTTGTACTGCTATCTAACAATGTATTGAACATCCTATGACTATATCATCACTGTTCCATATTAAACTGAGCAGCTTCAACCTTCCTTGTTCTGCGACAGGGTTCACTGCTTCAGAACACTCCACCGCATTCCACAAATTCTCCAAGAGCTTTCAATGAATTACACCGCTTTTATCAATACAGATTCATCCGTTTCAATCCACGGCTTCAGGCATGTTCCCCTGGCAGTGGTCTAGGTCAGTGTGGCCACTGGAGGAACATTTTCAATCTTTTCCTTATCTCTCGAAATCACATGCTTCAAAATAGCAATCGTGCTGAAATATAAAGTCAGTGACATTGGTTTTAAACATCCTCACTTCAGTGGGATTTCAAATTCGGCTTTAAAGGAAGGGAAATTTACAAGCACTTGGATATTTAAGTCAAATAGACTGACATGGAAATACCAGGGCAATCGGGCGTATCATTAGCTTTGCGGAGAATCAGCACCTACCTAAGGAGCAAATGGCCTACTTTTTGCTGTGTAAATGTTAACATCGGATGCAAGCAATTAGAAATGGAATTATTTTGTTTTCTTTTAACGTGAAAATTTCAAAGGACTTCTTGATGACACCGAGGAGAAATGCGTCTGATATTGGTCTTTTTATGCAAGACAATATCAGATTGTCCTCCAGGGCTGATGGTGGTGGACAAGTGGATGTGATGCATAGGAGTATGCTTCTGTTCCATGCAATGAGATGTTTTCTTCAGTCACTGAACGAAGGGGCCTCTGGCTGTTGTAGCATTTACCATCCACCCGTAGTGCCATAGAAAGGTAGTGGTGAGCTGCAACTTCAATAAATGCAGTTCATGTGCTGTCGCTAGACATACAATGCGGTTAGTGAGGGAATTCCAGGGTTTTGTCTGAGTGGCACTGAAAGGTCTGTGTTTGGTTTCAATTTGGCAAAGTGATTGGCTTGGAGGGAACTTGCAGTTCGTGATGTTATCGGGTATCTGCTGCCCTTGCCCTTCCAGATGGAAATAGTCATGTGCATGTGTGGAAGGTGCTGCCTAAGGAATCGGCAAATTTCTGCGGCATATATAATACACACTGCTGCTCTTGAGCAAGGACTGGATTTGTATAGATTTTATTTGTCACATTCAATTCAGTCTGAGAAATGTTAGTAGCTCTGTAACAGTTTGAAGATCCAGCGATAGTAACACCATTGAAAGTCAAGAAGCAATGGTCGGATTATATTTTCTTGAAAATGATCACTGTTAATCTTACTTGTAATTTGTCAGCTCAAATCTGAATGTTATCCAGAGGAGGGACTGAGAAGACAATATTTATTTTTCTAGAGCTTAGAAAAACGACGTGCGATTCCATTGAAATGCACGTGTTTCTCTGGAATTGCATGTGCAGGCAGACGGAGTGTTGACATGACTGCGCAGACTACAATCAGGGATCAGGCTCAGGATAAGACATCCATGTTTAAAATGACCCAGACCAACTCATAGAGGAACTGGAGGATGAGATGAAATATCGTGTCAAAGTAACCTTTTAATTATTGTAACTCGAATAGAAATGAAGAATTCTCAGGAATTAATGCGCATTGGATCTCATCTCCCAGTCTGTGTTCTCTCTGGGTCCAGCATGAACTCAACAGACTTCATCTCAGCCCCGTTGCACTCCCTTTATAACACGGACATTATCCGAGAATGCCTCTGGCTCCCTCTGTATGAATCTATGACGAGGGTTCAAGAGGTGACATCATTCAAAATATTAAGTCATTATGGGCGAATTAGAACAAACTCGTCGACCTAAAGAGGTGCAAAATCGAGTTGTCATATTTAATCTGATGTTAAAATTGGTGGTTCATCTGAGCATGTGGTGAACAACATGCAAACGAAATGTGATGATGTTCCTGCAATCATTAAAGTTCTGGCTGGTAGTAGAGAAATTGAGTGTTGTTGAAAGAAGACAGATTTTGACAATGCATTTGGCCAACCCTCACATTACTCAAAAATACAAATTCAATGACAAAACCAGCGTTTATACTACACATGGAAATGTTGACCGTTTTGGTAGATTGGCTGAGATTGGTACACGCATTGCCAGGTGGAATTCAGCCCCTGGTGCTGAAAAAAATTAACAGTCCAGCTTTGGTTACGTTATAAAGCTGCCAAGTAGACTTAGCCTGAATCAATGAACTTGCATAATCTATTTGTTCGCTGTCATTCGACATGAATGGGTTCACTGAAGGAAGAAATGAGGTAATGTTGCTGTAGAACAGAGCGCTGGTCAAGCTACAGCTGGAATAGTGTCCAGCTCTGGTCACTCCATTACAAGAAGGATGTGATAAAGCACTATAGAGAATACAGAGTACTTTCTCCAGGATGTTGCCAGGGATGGAGAAATTGAGCTGTAAGGAGATGTTAGAAAGTCTTGATTGTTTTCTTTAGAGCAGCGAAATCTGAGAGGGCACATTACTGAGGTGCATAAGAATATGAGGTGCCTGGACAGATTGAATAGAGAGCAATTATTCCCCTTGGTTGAGAGGTCAATCATGAGGGATCATAGTATAAGAGTAAGGGGCAGAAGATTCAGAGGTTATTTGGGAATACAATCTTCCTCACTGTGGAGTGGTGGAATCTGGAATACACTGCCTGAGAAGAGCAGCCTGGAAACCAGACAACCTTTAAAAAACATTTGGATGAACACTTTAAAATACCATAACTCTTAAAGATATGGGATAGGTGCAGGAGAATGTGATTAGCCTGCCTTTAGTAATAGTTATGTTGTTGCAGAATCAATGGGTGGAAGGCCTTTTCTGCGCTGTATGAATCTATAACGGTATGAATCTATTTCAGGTGGAAGCGTCTCTATCAATCAGACTCCATTGGAAAGCGAATTGGCATTGTAGTATAGCAGTATATATCCCTTCAATTCTAATATCTTCATAAGCCAAAATTACTTGTCTTTCTCAATATTCCATCATTAAATCCAAGTTTTTACGTCATCTAGTGTTGACAATGAAATGAAGATGAACTGGTGTTGAAGATGAATTTAGGGATGGATTGAAGTATTCCAGGTATTAAGTGAATGGCTCAGGAAGCCAGTGGGAGATTAATACCGTCATGAGTGTGAACAGTGAAGAGAGAGGACGGGAATACGTATATGGTGGTGACATCACACTGGGAATGGCAGAAACAGGCAGCTGGAGTGGAAGGTGAGGACCAAAGGAAAACTATCGTGGTTTTGCGAAAGACAGGTATGGTTAAAACAGAAATCCAGGAATGTGTCAAATATGTCTGAGGAACTTGTGTATCACACTTGTTGAGGTGTGCAAGGAGGGAACACTCTGTTGAGGAGAGATGAAGACAGGTCAAAAGTGTCTTCTGCAAGGTGGCATAATGGAAAAGCGCGTCGCAGAGATGAGAAAACTGGGATAATAGAATGAAGGGTATCACGAAGCAGTCTGTGTGGGAATGTATTCAAAGCAGCTGTGGGACTCGGGGGACTTGTATTGGATATTGCAGTCAGTCATTCCCAAGAATGGAGACGGAGAATGGAAACAATGGAATGAAAATGTCAGAGTTAAACTAATTTAATCTGAGAGAAGAGCTGAAATTGAAAACAAAATTGATTCTTTTCTGGTTTCTTCTAGTTCAAATCCTCATATTGTCGTCAATACAACAAAAAGAGTTTGGGTCGGGGCCTGAGGACTGAAACAAGGAATGTTGGACATAGAAGGCATGGCTAGTCAGTTTGTGGACAACACCAAATTTGGTGGCATAGTAGACAATGAAGAAGGTTTTCTAAGTTTACAAAGGAATCTCGATCAAATGGGTCAATGGGCAGAAAAATGGGAAAAGGAGTACATTTTGGATAAATGCGAGATTATGTATTTTGGTATGACAATGCAGCAAAGCTTATACAATTAATGGTAGGACCTTGGTTAAGGTTGTAGATCATGAGGGCCATAGATGTTCAGGTACACAATTCTTTGAAATTTACATCACATATCGACAGGATAGTTAAAAATGCTTTTAACACGCCTGCGTTCATTACTCAGTCCATTGTTCTGTGTGTTCCGTGATCAGGTCACTCCTTGTAACAGGAAGGGGCAGTAGGACAATAATTGGTCGAATTATTAGGATTACCAAATAATTGGAATATTGGAGCAATAGCAGAGCCCTCGATTATCACAGAATAAACTTCAGACACACCATCCAATGAAACTCTCTCAAGACAGGTATATCGTGGAGTAAAAAGCAAAATAAAGTACCTTTTACTTTTGAAAAACGAAAATTAAGTGAAAGTAAAGTTTAGGCGATTCTAAATTTGACATTCCTCAAAATAAGTTAGTCTATGAGGAAGTTCTCCAAAACTTGGATATATTGCTGAATTTCATTCCAGAGCAAAATCACATGGGGAGATATGAGGGCAATAAGGTGGGAACGACTAGTCTGATTATGAATGAAGTAGTTGCAGGTAATGCTGTTCCAATTAAGCAACATCCTTCAACGCTTAAATCTTTAAAGTTGGCACAGGTTAAAAAGGAGATTGAAAGCACGCTCACAAATGATATACTTGAAGTGAATTGCAGCGACTGAAGCTAACCTAAAGTAATGGTGCCAAAACCACATGGCACCCAACAATTATGTGTGGATTATTGCAGTCACAGAATCTTTTTCATATCCAGTTCCACATTCAGAAGTCTATATTGAGAAGTTGGGGCAAGCAGCTTATATTTCTAAATTGGACATAATCTGATGATACTGGCAAATACATTTATCTGAAAGAGTGAAGGAAATTTCGGCCTTTATGACATTGAATAGACTGTACTAGTCATGCATTTAAGTATGGAAAATGTGCCAGTCACATTTCAAAGACTAACAAATGAGGTAATTTCTGAGTTATCCAATTACGTGGAATGTGTGGATGATCTGGTGATTTTTGGACACACATGGAAAAACATTTTGAGCATTTAGCAGAATTATTCGATGGACTTCAGGAGACGGGCTTTGTCATAAACCTGGTCAGAAGTGAGTTCGCAAGACAAAAGTCACGTTCTTGGGCCATGTCATTCGATATGAGCACATGTCCCCACAGGATGCGAAAACAAAGGTAATGGGAGTTTTTCCTAGCAGTTGAAGAAGAAGGAATTACTACAATTCCTGGAACTCACTGTATTTTATCAAAAGTTCATATCGAATTTTAGAGCTGTGGTTTATCCACTGACTGACCTGCTGAAGAAACGAAGAAAACTTCAATGCCAGAGGAATGTCAGCAGGCATTTGACAAATTGAAAGCTGTGTGAACACTTCTCCAGTATCAACAGCACCTGATGGCTATTTCTCGCGACAGTTGAATATTCATCAGAAGTAGCCTTTACCATTGAGACAAAATCTTGAACTTGGTGTTGACTTTGCAACATTTCAGAATTCATGTTTACTGTACTGTAACTGAGCAAATTGTACATACTGGTTATAACTCCTTAGTGTTTATGGGGGGAAAATAATGGTAAACTTACCAAATTGTTTAGATGGACTTTATTGTTACAGCCATTCAATTTGAAAATTTACATGTGGCTGGATGAGAGAACGTAATTGCCCATGCATTGTCATAACTTTGATGAAAGAAGACTGAGATGTTCTTTAAAACGTAGAAACGTACTGAGATGAGCAGTAATGTCAAAAGTTGGTATGCTAAGGTTAAATGTAAACTCTTTCAATAATGTCAGATATTAATAATGTGAGAATAAATTGCTTGAAAATGAAGCAATTTTTGCATGTTGATGGTTCAATTTTAAGGCGGAGTTGTGCTGAGACGTGTCCTTAAGAGCGATTTGTTCTGGATGGATTAATAGGGGTGTTGTAAATCTGATGCCTAGACGTCTGTCAACAAAAGAAAAAGCATGCATGTGTGGAGTCAGAGTCACACACACATTGTTTTTGCTTTCAGTTGTAAAAGCTGTATTTTTTAAACGAAGTTGCGAGATAAAGCTCTCTCTCTGTTTCTTTCTCTCTCCCTCTCTCTCTCTCTCTCCCGCCCTGTATTGCTCTCTCTCTGTCTGTCTGCTGCCACTGTTGCAGAAGCCTGCATAATTCGTGCATTCGGTTTTTCCATTCTCCTGGACGAGAGAAGCTTGCAAGTGAGAGAAATCTGTTTTGCTGAATTTGCTTTTGCCAACGATGTGCTTATGGGATCCTGATACATTGGAACAGTGGCTGAACATTATTATTTTTTGTTTGTATTTTAACTATGGTAATAATAAAATGTGTTTTGCTTAAAGACTAGAAATTTAACCAATCAAATTGTATCTGTAGCACAGCGCCTTACACTTGGCTTAAAATACGATATCAGTTCAGATCAATGTTACTTCCTTGAGGAAGTTTCGGCTGGTTAACAGCACTTGTTCCCAAAACAAAATCTTCTTGAGTTATTCAATGAGAGACAAAATCAACCCAAAATGTTCAGAAATGCCACGTATTCAAAATTGAACTAAAACTGAGGTTTGGCTTTTGCATCTGTTTGGGACCACAGGGTTGTCTAAATACATTCTATAACAAGTTGACCACTTAAGTGATGTTATCTTCTGAACCCTAGTCATCGATCCACGCAGAGGGAAACAAAAGCATTCTCAGATACTTTCAGCGTTACAACTAGAGCAAAGTGGGTCTGAGATTAGGTCTTTTGAGCTCAAGATGGACACTGACAGAACACAGAATCAGAAATGGGATTCTACTGAAATTCAACTATGAAAATTCCTTGATTCTTGACAGAGTTTCAATACTTTAAATATGATTCTGAATGGATATTTGATCGCATTCTTTAGCTCATCTCGAAATTTGGTCTGGGTCACTGCATAAACACAAGTGTTTGTACAGCAGCTCAAAAGCACAAGCATAAGGCTGGTAATATCCACAATCAGAAACGGGTCATTCCAACCTGTTGAATAATAATGGGTTGTAAAACTCATTACGATGAAGAAGATCACATACGTCATTCATAAAAGGAGGAAGTTACCAGATACAGTGACGAGTAAGATGATGGATTTCCTTCGCTTCTCCATTTCTGCATCAATCTGATCTACAGCGTGTTTGCTTCTTCTCAACTTCCTGCGGATTCTACTGGATGACAAAATTTTGCCGATGGTCAGAGCATTGAGCAGCAAGATCAGAAATGTTGGGAGAACTGGGTTGAAGCAACGGTCAATCCAACTAAATGCTTTCCATGCAGTTTCAGTGTAATATTCTGCTTTCCAACTACAACCCCAGGCCACAGTTTCGATCGTAATGATAGTTTCGAAAGCAAAGTAAAAGGGAATGTTTTTGAAACAGAACAGCAGACAGAAGGTTCCTATAACTACCGCTGCCGTTTTCTCGGTGCAATATCTGACTCTCAGCCTTTGGCAGCAAATGATAATAAAGCGATCAAAAGTGAAAGTGACTGTTAACCAAACAGAAATGTCAGTGGCTGCCCGGAGCAGCAAGAAGTTCAAAGAGCACATAGGTGTGAGCAAGAGGAATGTAGTCGGGAAATAATAATCATTAATTCTCCAAAGTAAACCGTCCGTGATAAGCGTCAGTAGATCTGCCAATGCCATTGCTCGCAGGTAATGAGTTACACACTTGGAGAGACCACATTTTCCTCTGGAAAAGATCGCAATAGTTATCGCATTGGCTGTAAGACGATAAGAAACAGAAAGTGAGAATAACCCATAAGAATAATAAGAAATGAGCTCGCCACACAGTATTTTACTTGGATCTGTAACAGTTCGTAGTTTGGCGGTGAGATCTGAATATTGTTGTTGTTAGCATTGGACAAGTGAAGCGATATTCATATAAAGTTCAATAGAAATAAATGAAAAATGATTACGTAAAATGGACACCCTCAGTAAAGAACACAGAACTGTGCAAATGTCTCCATTTTAAATGCCCTGTATCTGCTCCCTTCCCCCTGCAACTGAATTGTGTTGTAATCCGAGGGGAATAACCAGGAAATTACTGAACAGTTCTCCTTATATTGAATGACAGTAGAGGTGTTGAGCTTGAAATAATTGGAAGAAAGCAAAAACAAGTAAAGTCATAGCGCATTTTAATCGCAAATTCGACCAATTAGCTGTCAGGAGCATATCTTAGCAGCAGTAAGTAACTGATGAGGAAAAGTGCTTCGATTTCTCAGATTTCATTCAAAGCTCAGCGGATATGACGAGAGGCTTTGGGACAATAATGATTACGTGACGTATTACAGGCCGTCGAAATGGAGAGCATTTCTCCCAGACATGTCTCTGAAACTTCCTTTCGTTCTGTCCGTGTAATTTGCCCCAGTTCCACCACAAGGGTATAATCAACACCGGATTACCTCTGAGGTGCTCCTTCCAATTCTGTGGCCTTGCTCCTCACATGAACTCTGCAGATTCTCATTTTTTGGATGGGCCTTCGCTTCAAATGGACTGCTATAACTAGGATATCCACCTCTGATTCTAATCCCTGGGCAGATATTTTATAAATGGCACTGGGTAGACAATATAGACGTCAAGATTCATACATTTCTGAACAGAGAACAGTGGCCTTTCCCCCTTGCTACACTGTTACCTCCCAACACTATATTCTTTTTTTCACTGCCGACTTGAACGGCATCCTGCATCATAATGTATTAGGCAATTAGGTCACCAACGTTTCTGTTCTCACTCAATTCGGTCGAGGCTCTGCAGTCGTGTCGCATTCAGTCATACTTTTTGGTGAGAAACAAATATCAAAATTGAAGAGGAGGCTCCACAAGTAACTCCAAACTCAATGATGGGAGAACAGAGCACAGCACTGCAAAATATGAGGAATTTGCAGCAATCTTGAGACTGAAGTGTTGAGTTGATGATCGATCCTGGCTTCCTCCAGAGGTCCCCGCTCTCACATCTGCAAGCCTTTAACCATTCCGATTAGCTCCAAGTGATATCAAAAAAGACGTGACGAAGACAGAGGATACTGTGAAGTCTATGGGCGCTGACAACACCCCTGCAAGAGTACCGAAGACGTTTGCTGCAGAACTCCCTGCAGGTCTTTTAATACTGTTCTAGTGGAGGTAAAACACTGTCATCTTCACTAAAAAAAAGGAAACCTGACAGTGATGTCCTATCGACAAAAAAGGACAAATTGAGTCTGACAAAACACTGTCCCAACAGTGTATTCTCGATGAGCAAGAAAGCGATGGAATGTGTCATCAACAATGCTATAAACAGCAACTGCTCAGCGAGAATCTGCTCCGTGAAACTCAGTTTTGGATTCTGACTTCATTGTAGTCTTGTTTCAAACATGAAAAAAAAAGTTGAATTTCTGAGGCAAGATATGATTGACAGCTTTTCAAATCAGATCATTGTTTGGCTGCGTGTGGCGTTAATGATTCCAAGGAAAACTTGAATCAATGGGATCCGGAAGAAAACCGTCCATCGGTCGGATTCATTCCTTTCACAAAGAAGACTGGCTGCACTTGTTGTATATCAGTCATCACCGTTCCAAGAAATCTGTCCACGAGTTCCTCAGGGTTGTGTCTGATGCACAAGCATCTTCTGTTGATTCAGCAAGGACCTTCCCTGTATTACATCGTTAGAAGCAGGGATGTTCGCCAATGATTGCAAAATTTTCAGCAACATTCACGAGTATACAGATCTTGCAGAAGACCCCGTTCAAAGGCATTCTTACGGTTTGGCCGAAGAAGTGACAAGAAACATTCATGCCACGTAAACGCAATGCAATGTCATTCTCCAATAAGAGACAATCTAAACATCGCCTCAGGACATTTGATGATGTTACCATCACTGAATTGACTATGATCAGCATCCTGAGGAGTTCAAAATTTAGCTGAAACTCAATTGCTTCTCCATTTAAATGCAATGGTAGAAGAAGTTAAAATGTGCAGAAGACTGCTCCGAGTAATTCAGCGCTTTAGTCTCCAAAGCCTGCCCACCATCCACACGGGGCAAGTCAGGAGTGCATTGGAATATTACCATCTAGCCTGAATGAAACAGTTCCAACAATATTCAGGAATCTGGAAAGCACTCAGGACAGTACCGCCCATTTTATTGGCAGCGCATCCACAAGCATCTATTGCTTCCAACAACAACGTTCGTTATCAGCAGTGTACACAATTGCAAGACGCACTGCACAAATTCGTTTAGAAAGCACCTATCAAATCCACGAATACGTCAATCTAGAAGAGCAGCAGAATTTTGGAACATCACCAACTGAAAGCTCCCCTAAAAAACGTTCATTAACTTGACTTGAAAGTATCACACATTATTTTCAGTGTGGCTGGTTCAAAGTCGTGAAAGTAAATCCCTAACAGTATTGTGGGATCAACTACTGTAGATGGACGGCAACGCTTCCAGAATGCAGCTGACTTTCATCTTCTCAGGAGCGACTAGGGCTGGACAATAATTGCTAGCCAGTAAGTGATGCCCATGTCCCAAAATGTGAATGAACAGCATCTCATCCAAACAGCCTGATAGAAGGTAGCATCTCTTCCACAACTGGAAGTATTAATGCTCATATGCTCTTGCCTCCTAGATGCTCTTAACAGTCTTATTCCTCGTCACACACACTGCTTCCTGCCAGTTATCTAAACGAAAGGAACTTATGAGAGTTATGAAAGGAGTCCCTTTGTTGAATTCCAGAACTCTAAACTTTGAGACGATTTCCCCATGCTATGAATTTCATTGCAGACACTTAACATCACTCAGGACAAATTATTGATTTGACCCACATTCACAACCATTCACTCAGTCTACCGCCAATACTCAGCAGCAGTGCAGTGAATCATCTGCAAGATTCACTGCAAAAAAAGGCAATCACGAAGACTGATTAAACAGATCACTCCCAATCTGGACAATTATGATCTGGATGGAGAACAGCAGGTGATAAATGATACACCAACAACTGAAGATTCCCCAAAATTCCACTCAACAGACCAAGGTAGAAATATGTCGCTATTCCTTTTGTGTTGCTGTATCAAAGTTTTGGAAATAGCATTGCATACCTGGCAAAACAAAATAGGTAGCAACTTTTCAAAATGGCAGCTTACTAATGTATTTTCAAGATCAACAAGGAATAACAGTTAAACGTATGACAACCACATTACGTGAAGGAATGAAAGGAGAACACAGCAACTGCAAACAGTTTCCTGGTGCCACAATTCCATGTCAATTTAGATGCGTCCAAAATACCATTCTCAAAAGTCTAACCACAAGACGGGCTGATGTTACCTACACATTACTTCTGGCCATCATTCTGTGAATCAACACCCTAGCTCCACTGATACACCTTTGCTCTGCCCACACAATACCTTCTTTACTATTTCCCAAAATTGTCACCGTGAAATATCTGAAAAACACACAGCAGCAACTCTGTTTTCCTTCATTTCTGTGATAAACCCTATGGGAAACATTGATGGAAAGACGCAGGAATACTACAATGGAACTTTACAAAAAGGAATCTGGCATCTCAATATGGTGTATAGCTGTATGAACACAGCAGACCAAGCAGCATCAGAGGAGTAGGAAAGCTGACGTTTCGGGCCGAGACCCTTCTTTAGAACATTTCAGAGATTTTCTGAAGAAAGGTGTCGGCCCAAAACGCTGGCTTTCCTGCGCCTCTGATGCTGCGCGGCCTGCTGGGTTCATTCAGCTCTACACCTTGTTATCTCAGATTTTCCAAAATCTGCAGTTACTACTGTTTCTGGCGTCTCAATACACCGTTCACTGAAAATAATTATATAAACTCACAGCAGATCACAGGATATGCACCAAATGATAAATTGTGGAGCCTCCGTGTGACGATATGAATACATTACGATCTCCAATGGGGCAGTTCACTGTACAAGGTGAAACATGGAAGAAAACGAAGGACTGTAACGGAGTATCGTGATCGTAGATTCAAAACCACACTCAGGCATTTTGTGGACAGGGAGTGTGTCCAAAGATGAAAACCCAATGTTGATGAAGAACCAGCAACGTGAATGTGTGGAAATCCGAAAAACAAATCATTGACACACATGTGTACAGCTAAGAGAAACCGGCATGTAACTGATGCATCATTCTCCTTCTAAAGCCTGAAAGGTTAAAGCAGAACCGGGGTTGCTACCTAGAGAGAAAGCCTGAAGCGTTTTGAAGATCCACGCAACATTGTTTAAATAGCTGTCGCCCGAAACTGTTGCTCTGCCTGGTTTGTCCGTGGGAAGAGGGGAAGGTAAAGGGAACAATTACCTACCACCGCATGAAGAGAACAGAATTCCTGCTCGGCGAGAGAAGAAGTGATTGAGACCAGGCAGTTGACTAAATAAATTTGAAACGTTCATTGTGACAGCCAGAGCTCAGATTCTCATCTAAAACTGAACAAATTTGCAAATTCGAAAACAAATACAACAGTACCGCATCCTTTACCGGAGACATGAATGAACGTTTTAAAGACAACTCATGAACTGTCAGCGCACAGGAGCAGCAAACGGAAAAGAGATTCGAATACTGCTTCTGCATCACTGTGAGTACAAACACACACGTTGAAAAGGGGAGTCTCTGGCATCAAAATAGAAACACAGATATCTTTGATTTATATAGTTGACAACTGCATGTCATCACTTACCAGGGATTCCAATTGCGACTATAATTGGATAATAAATCATTACAGCCTGTAAAACAGTCGGTAACTGGGTAAATGGATAAGAACTGTATGGCTCTCTCATCCTGTCTGAGAAATGGCAAGGTCTCCTGTCGTTGGACACTAAACTGTACCTGACCATCAGATGAGAGATGAAGAGAAGACATATTTATAATTGAGAAACACTTCCCAGCTGCTTCAGGCAGCAGCTGCAACACTGACATCATTTACAAACAAAGGAGCCAGCTCCCGTCACTGTAATGTCTGTGTTTCACTCATTACGTCCCAATAGACGGTGTAAGTGCTTTCAGTTAAACAGCCTAAACATTCGAATAACATTAGATCATATTTCCATCTAAAAATGTGCCGAAAACAGGGCTCTATGTTATTATTATTTCGTCTTCAACAGAAGAAACTACTCCTTTTCCTGTTTTTTTAAACGGGTTTACTGCTGTTACTGAACAATCGCCTTGCACAAATTCTCCTCCAGAATCCATAGTGTTACAATTCGAGCGTCATTTCAATCTAAATCTTTAAGTATGTCGCCTTGTCCCTGAGTTAAGATGTAAACACAGCTTCGGGAGGTTGTCAAAATTTATATGGAATAAAATACTTCACAATATGTAGCATGATGAAATAAAATATCACCGAAGGCTGACAATGAAATTTGACTTTTGGCTTCAAATAAAGAGGATTTTAAAAGCATTTGAATGTTTCTTTTAAAGAAGCAGTGTTCCGTGGAAAGCGCAGGGAACTAGGACATGTTCGATAGTTTCGGAGAAAACCGGCATCAACTAGACAGACAGAAATGACCTCCTTTAATGATGTGACAACTTTATCATCGGGTGTGACCATTTCAGAAGAGAATGTCTTTGTTTCCATTTGTTAGATGCTGTTTAACATGTATGAGATGTTATCAAAACATCAAAGGACTTGATCATGTCATCGGGTGGAGAAATGCATTAGGCAAAAGACTCCTTCTGTCGACTGAAGAGATGTGTCCTGGAAATGGGGTGGAATTCATTCCTGCACTGCATTTTTTCTTCACTGACTGATTGATTGTAGGCGTCGCTTGCTGTCCAGCAGTTATCGCTGTTCCCGAGATGTCCGTGAGAAGGTAGTTGTCAGTTGCCTTCTTGAATCACTGCAGTCTACGTGCTCCGACTGACACCTAGACTCCCAAGGGATTGAATTCCAGGACATTGACACAGCAGTAATGAAGGAACAGCGATGTATTTACAAGTCACGATTGTGAGCGGCTTGGAGAGGAACTTGCAGTCGACGGTGTTGTCATGTATCTGCTGCTCTTGTCCTTCTACATGGAAGTGTTCCTTGGATTGGAGAGTGCAGTCAGAGGAGCTTCAGTGACTTCCAACAATCCATCTGTTGATCGTGCTCACTGCTGCTCCTGTGAATCAGTAGTGATGGGAGGGGAGATCGTTGAAGTCTCAGCTGACAAAAATGGTGAACGACTGTTGTAAATTCTAGATATAATTATGTCTGCTTTCGAATTACTTTGTCCATTTAATCTGAAGTATGAACAAGACAGCAAATAGCAGTTACCATATGTACGTCTTTGTGCACTTTTAACTGAAAAGGTTTACATTGCATGAACATGTAATTTTGATAGATGCGTGTGTGAGTGTGTATAAATCTTTTCAAACGTCGACATGAAAAGTGCCTGCTCACCAATCTTACTACTGGGAGAAAAAATAGGCAGAATTACATTGTGAATAGCCTTGTGTTACATGATCAACTGTTCGCTGGAAATGTTCAGGACAAGTTGAGATACCGAGTGAATTTTCCTCTGTGAAAGCCCTTTAAAAAGAATTGAAAACTCCCCGAAAAGTTTTCGTGCTAAGATACAGTACAAAACTTCCTCTACTCTGTCACCCACCAAATGGTGCAAAGCAAGGGAAAGCACGGTGTGAAGTCCAGTATAAAACCTCCTCAGTACCACGTTGCAAGCACAGGAATGCGGGTACATCCCAACCAAATTTAGAGGAACGTTTCCTTTATAGCTTCCAATTAAAAACTTCTAGAGAAGTAATAACATTTTTGTTGTTACGTATTGAAGCTACACACGCACCAACCTCCATGTCCGTTGAATACTTATGATATTTGGACAAATTGAGTGAGTGGACAAACACATGACAAATGAAGTACAACAAGAAGAAACGTGAGGTGAGCTACTTTGATCGTTAAAAGTGAAAGATAGATTAGCATCTGAATGGAAATACATACAGAAAGTTAACTGGGTATTCTCCTGCTAAAAACAAACATTGAGGTGGTGAAGACGTCAATTGATGTGTTTGTCATAATGATGAGGGAAGTCGGGAACCAGACGAAGACTTTATTGGTGCGGTTTTACTGGCCTCGATGAGACCACATTAGGACGATTGTGCGCAAAGTTGGTCTCCTCCTCTGACGAAGGATGTTCCAGCAGTGGAGTGGCTGCAATGAAGGCTTACCAGACTGATTTCTGGGATAACAGCACTGATGTATGAAAAGAGACTGGACAGTCAGAAAATGCGTACTGTATTTTCGACAAATGATGGAATCATCTCACAGAATCTAATGAAATTTCAGCAGAACTGGATGGAATAAATGCAGTTAACACTGAGAAGAAGAAAAATTTCATTACCCAGGTAGTCGCGATCCTCTGGAATTCTCTGCGACAAAATGGTTCATGCCACAGCAGCAAATGTTTCAGAGAAGGATTTGCATATGGCTTTGAATGCTAAAGCAATGAAATGGTATGGGAAGAATGTGGGAAGATGATTCTCTTCGTCTTTTCCTATTTTCTAAGGAATAGGGTTTGCAGGATTCAGAATAAGGTATAAGAGCAGATGGTGCAAATCGAGATAAATGAATTAGATCTCATAACCGTTAAGTTGACATAGTTGTCAGGAAATCTAAGTTGGAAATAATATTCCACGAAATTTCACCTTTCAGAAAGAAATGAGGGAATAGAAACGTGCTGGGATAACAACATGAACAAAATATGAGATGAGGATAGCTGTGAGAGATGATGTCAAGGTCATCAACATTCCCTCACAGACGAGGATGACTCTCTACCACTTTTGGTATACATTTGGCTGTACAGACCAAAGCGTCCAGTTGAGACTCTGTTAAAGTTGATGTAGGTAGCAGTCACAGGAAGGGTACATGGGGGATTAGTGAGAAAGTATAGTTCTTTTCTGTTTCTGCGTGGCTTCCACTGTCAGCTGAAAGCAGGACTTGACGCATTCCCAGATCATCGTCTTCCACTCTGGATGGACATGGGCCACTGATTGCCAAATGTCTATGGAAATGTCACACTTCACCCGTGAGGCATTTAGGGGAATCTGAAGCACTTCCACTGCTTATTGTGGGTCACTTGACGTTTTGAAGCTAGGAGTAGAGTGCCTGATTGAGATGACATCACGTCAACTTGAATGAAATTTTAAGAAAAAGAAACAGCAAGGGAATGAAGACGAGTAGTGTATGAACACCCAAACTGAAGCTACACTTTAGAAGTGGTATATATCAACAAGTAACGGTAACATTTAAGCAACAATTTCAATAATAATGAATGACTTAATTTTAATGTTGATTTGGCTAATCAAGGTGGAATGGTAGCACAGAGTACATCAAAGATAATTTTACAAGAACAATATGTCATGTCGTCAGAAAAATGGCAATTGTTAACAGATATCATACATCAGAATTTATGGTGGAACATTTGATTAACACTATAGACTATGGAAGAGCAATCAAGTATCATCACCATCAATGGAGAAGTAAAGACGAAAGACAAAGTTCAGTGATCCTGATGGTTTATGCGCTGGGCTACTGAACGAAGTATTTACAGAGATATGAAATGCATTGCTTATAATTTTCCAAAATCTTTCCATTCTGGATAACTGTCACTGTCACGCCCGAAGTTCAACATAGGAAGATAGGAAGAATGCAAAAACGCAGGCAGGTCTATATCGATTGCTGTATCATCTGTTAACGGAATCAGTATTGCAATCAGTTATTCAAGTGGTAACACCAGACGCTTGGAATATCATGATTTACTGAAGCAAAATCTGAATGGAATCATGAAAGGGAAAACTTACCTGACCAGTGTTTTCTTTTTTTTTTTCTCTGAGGAAATCTTAACCAGAGCAAAAACAAAAACAAATTCGATGCATTGGCAATGCTACTTCACAAAAGTTTAAGATATACGATTAGCGACCATCATGTTAGAGGTACTAGATTGGCATGGATAGAGAGTTGGTTAGTGCACAGGTTGAGTGACGGGGGATAAGGCATTCTTTTTCTGGATGCAGACTTGGAACCAACAACGCAGATGGATCTTTTGCACCCTGGTTTGTGCTGAGGAGGCTGCTGAATGGAAAAGTAGATTCAGTATTCTCGTTATAATTTTGCATCAGATTGAAATGTATTGGGTGCAAATACAGCTGTTGCGACTAATTCTGTGTCCAGCACATTACCACAGTTTCCAACAATGTGTTGTTTGTGGTGGTCAAGGGAGATGTTCTCCAGGTTAACTTAGTTCGCTGAATAAAAGCAACCACAAAATGGAAAATAACTGTTTGACCAAATGTATTTTTGAAAAACCTTTAAATTCATTTTGCATGTTGAGGAATTTCACAACATTGTGCAGAAAAGAAGTTGAGGAATCTGAGGGAAGGCACAGCCCTTCACCAACAGGTACACGGTTCAGACACCACTTTGCTCACATGTCTCAGAGTCTGGACAGCATGCATTGCGTTTCTGCCATATCTGAACCCATTGAACAAGATTGGAAGAAAGTAATCTTTGCTCGTGTCGTCCAACATTAGAAGAATTGAATGTTTAATTGTTGTTCGTCGTGTCTGCTGAGCTCCATTGGAAATGCAGCAGAACACTGAGGAGCAGTGTGTCAGTGTGTGAGCTAACCCGCCAAGAACATGGAATATAAGATGACAAGGTGTAGAGTTGGATGAGCCAACAGGCCAGGCAGCACCAGAGAAGAAGGAAAGCTGACGTTTCGCGTGTGGAGACTTCTTCAGAAATGGGGAGGGGAAGGTGAGTCTGAAATAAGTAGAGAGAGCGGGAGGTAATGATTGAAGGTGGATAAAGGAACAGATAGTTGGAGAGAAGTCGGAAAGGTCAAGGAGGTAGGTTTGTAACCAGTAAATGTGAGTGTAAGTAGGGAGTTGGGTGGGGTTGGGCAGTTGGGATGGAGATGCGGCTGGGTGGGAGGGAAGACAGACAGGACAAGGAGGCAGGGATGAGGTTGGTAGGTAAGAAGTGTTGGTGGGGGCTGGTCGGTGAGGTGGGAGAGGCAGATAGGCGGGAGAAAAGACGGACAGGTGAGCAGGCGGGGACGAGATAGGCCGGTCTTGAGATGAGGTCGGGGGTGGGGAGATTTTGAAGCTTGTAAAGTCCACATTGAGACCTTTGGGCTGCAGGGTTCTCAAGCTAAATATGAAGTGTTGTTCCTGCAGCCTTCGGGTGGCATTGTTGTGGCACTGAAGGAGGCCCAGGATGGACACGTCTTCCAAGAAGTGGGAGGGGAAGTTGAAGTCGTTCGCGACTGGGAGGTGCAGTCGTTTGTCACCAACCAAGTGTCGCTGCTCCATAAAGCGGTCTCCAACATGGATTAGTCACTTTTGATCGATGTATTCATTTGTTCATTGATAGAGTCGGAGTTTTAATCTGGAAGTCGATCAACAGTTATTGGGAAAAATGCAGGAAACTGTGATTGAGGGTGATCACATCATGATCAACCATATTGAATGGTTGTAGAACACAATGGGATGAACGGCCTCTATTTTTCCCGTGAATTTTGATTTTATGTCCTTGTAAATTAATTGGACAATCCTCAAGATCAGATCTTTCTTTAGAAACTGACTGCAAAATTTAATCCACTAAAACCCCTACCATGCTGACATCAGCTATATAACAATTAGTTTTGTGATTGTAGGCTTTCTGAAGAGTTCTCTGCCCCTGACCTGGAGTGTTGGAAAGACTTAGCTTTTTCTCAGTGCAATTCCTGTCACACAAGGAAACTGGTCAAGTGCATATCAATGTACACTGTTTTTTCATTCCTTCAGTTTTAATTTCTCCTTGATCGAATGAATGTTACTTGTAAATAAAATTGATTTTATTCTTTTGATGAAAAGCTGTGGACTGAGTGGACAATAGCTGTAAAGAAAGGTTTCATCTGGCAGACCTCAGTTTGAATGCTGGCGATGGTGACGCAAACTTCAGGATTTGTGCAATAAACCATTGAGTCCTATTGACATCAGAATTTCTGATATATTTTCACGACACTCAAACCAGCTGCACAACTCAGGGTTTAGGGAACACCCACTTCAACCTAAATTCTGAATTTGGACGAACTTATTTTACTCTTGCCACCAAAACTTCATCTTCTCCAAGTCGTGTTTTTGGAATTTGTTGCAGTGAAAATGTTCTGTTGCGGTTGTGATGCGGCATTCGTTTGTGTGTTAGAAATTGTGAAAAGTTTGTTTTTGAGAACTCACGCTTTTACAGAAATTTTGTTCTCGCTAGACATGGCAGCTTTAATTTGGCGTTACATAAGCTGAAAATGAGTTCAGCTTTTTTTTCAGAATTTATTCTGTGTGACCTTGATGTACTTCAAAACACTTAGAAACAGGTTAGATTTAAAATATACATTTTACATAAACATTATCTGATGTGTTTTCTGAGCAATTAGACAAAAATTTAAATGAAGCAACAGGTAGTTCTCCGAAAGAATATGCATAAATATTGACTAAAACGAAACATTGGATAGCTCCAGCAAATTCAGCCTCATATATCCGGATAAAATCTCCTGCAATCCCGTCACAATCAGTGTTTGAACGAGCTGCTCATGTCTCTGAGGATTCCGGTGAGTGAGCTTGAGCTGATGGAGATGTTCACTCACTTATGTTGGTATAATTGCCTGCAGCCCCCTTGTCTCTCACAAAGTGTGCACCGCTGCTGCTTTCAATATTCAATATAAATTGTATTACATGTCAAGCTGAAGGATAAAAATAGAAAAAGGTCGTGTTTACTAGCCCCAGCGCATGCGTGCTGTGCACCAATTTAAATTGTATGAGCGTACACGAAACTGCCTTGAAGTTACAGCAGAATTCTTATCCAAACACACACCCTGTTGTCGATCGGGATGTGCCTCAACTCCTGAGGGACATCGTAAGTACCTCCAGACCAGCCTACCCCATTGCCAACAAATCACGCTCACCACCACCACCATTTGTCACTTCAGTGAGGCCTGTCGACCATGTGGGTTGCAGTCATACTTCTCTGGTTGAGACTACAATAATTATCAAAGGATTAAATGCGTAGGTAAGACCTGGTGGGACAGTGTTCAGTCACCGGGCACTGAGTCTGAAACTCGAAGCTGGGGTCACACTGAAGAACCTTCTGTGGTGGCGCTGGTTTTGTTCTGAGGTGGACAAAATCAGAAGACACACGCCACCAGGTAATAATCCAACAGGTTGATTCGAAATCAAAAACGTTCCTAGCGCTGCTCCTTCATCAGGTGAAGTCGCATGAGAAGGGGGCAGTTCTCGGAAAGCTTGTGATGTAAAACGAACCTGTTGGATTATTACCTGGTTTCGTGCGACTTCTGACTTTGTCAAGAACATTTTGATCACGGATTGTGTAATTAATGTGGCCAATGAAATAAAGAATTGACCTGTGATTTCTTCCAACACAGCACAATACCAGATGGGAAAAGTCAAAAATCACAGATCACCAGGTGTTATTCCAACGGGTTTATTTGAAAACACAAGCTTTCTGAGCCTCAATCTTTCTTCAGGTGTTAGTGAGATAAGTGGCAACAATGACAGAATTCATAAGTAAGAGACAAAAGAGTCATATAACTGATGTGAATGCATTGAGTAAACCTCAGATAGCTGTCAACATTGAAGCATAGAAACAGAGAAGATAGGAGCAGGCGAGGCCATTCGGCCCTTCAAGCCGACTCTGCCATTCTTCACGGTCGTGGCTGATCATCCAACTGAATAGCCTGATCCGGTTTTCTCCCCTTAAGCTTTGATCCCATTCGCTCAAAGCATATATTTAACCACCTCTTGAATATATTCAATATCTTGTCATCACCTGCTGTCTGTGAAAATGTATTCCGCAGGCTTACTTCTTGGTTCGAGAAATGTCTCCTCATCTCTATTCTAAGTGGTCTACCCCAAATCCTCAGACTGTATCACCTGGTTCTGGACACACCCAGCATTGGGAACATCCTACCTGCATCTACCCTGTCTAGTCCTCGTCGAATTTTATAAGTATTTATGAGATCCATCCTCATTAGTCTGAACTTCAGCGAAAGCAATCCTAACTGAGTCAAACTGTCCTCATATATCAGTCCCACCATCACCGGAATTAGTTAGAATGCCGATGTAGGTTTCAATTGATTAAAATGCAAATCCCAGTACTTCTTTCAAGTCACTCCCCCGAGATAACGAAACATTTTATCAGGACAGCAGAGGTGATACCTCACACAGTGCATTTCAGGCGTGAGGCCTTGTCTAGAATCAGACTGTGTTTTAACTTGTAGACAGAATGGTTTAATTTCCAAAGTAGGAATTTTCAACTGCCACATTGACTGACACTCTACAATTTGTGTGGGTTTGGATGAAAATGGAATGTATCCACATTTACAAATCAGGAAAGGTAAATCCGCCCCATAGATTTATATATGTGCGCGAGTGTGCGCGTGTGTTTTGTGTGTGTGTGTGTGTGTGTGTGTGTGTTTGTGTGTGTTATGTTTGGGAGGGAGACAAAGTGGGTGTGTGTGTGTATGTAAGCGCACTTGTGCCTCTGTGCATGTGAGGTGGAGCGGGAGTTTGCCTCTGGGAGAGAGAGGGAGAGACATTTTGTGTACGTGGGTGTGGGTGAGTGTGCAAGTGTTTGTCAGTATGTGTATGTGCTTGTTTTCACGAGTGTGAGAGTGTGCTTGTGTGTCTGAAAATGTGTGTGCGCTCGTGTGTGTACGAGTGTGAGTGTTTTTGTGCTTGTGTGTGTGCTTGTGTGTGTCTGAGGATGTCTGCATGCTTGTGTGTACAAGCGTGAGTGTTTGTGTTCTCGTGTGTGTCTGAGAATTTATGTGTGTTTGAGAGAGAAAATTTGCCTGCGAGTGAGTGTGTGTGTTTGCTTGACAGAGTGTGTGTATGCGAGAGCATCTGTGTGTGTGCCTGTCAGTCTGTGTGTATGTTTTTGTACGAGACAGTGTATGTGTATGTGCGCGTGTGTGTGTGTGTGTGTGTGTGTGTGTGAGGGATCGGTGGAGTCACTTGTAGTGAAGTAGAGATTTCGATTCATGTGATGGATAGCAGCTGGATCCTCTCAGTACGAGCGTTACCACTGTTCCACATAACCCCAGGAGCTAGCGGTTTTTTATGCGAAACAAACTGTTCAGAGATGTTATTACACGCATCTGGTGCAGGGAGGAAATGAACCCATACTTCTTTGTTCAGTGACATTGACACGACCATTGCACCACTGGAGGGCCCTTACTATTGAGTTCATCGCAGCAACTTTTACGCAGCAGTTCCAGTTTTTCCTCCCTAGATAATTTCTAACCAATCTGAATGGACATACTAATACACACCTCTGGAACAGGGCGGACATGAGTTATTGCCTCCAGTTTTAAAGGAAGGGACAAAATGATTGTACTACAAGGACCAGTAGGAATTAACACCTTTCATGTAGTGACTGATTTATTTCACCTGGACACAGTTTAGCATTTGCTTCAGACATTTTGATTAACTTCAGGTGGCATATCAAGACACAGCTGCCGACATTGGATGGAAATAAGGCCTCTGAGCCCTGACAAGATTTTGGCAGGACGACTGAAGGCTTGAACTTCAAAGCAATAATGACCCTCGCCAAGCTGTTCTAGTCGAGCACAAAAATTGGTATCAACCTGCCAAACACAAACATTGCCCACATTTCAAAGTCGTAATTGATCAGAACAATTTGTCAGCTCTCATTCATCACCTAATAGTTGGAACGGATTCCTTCCACCTTTGTTATCAAACCATTCAAAACAGTTGACATGAGGCAGCACGAACGCAGCAATCATCGGCTCACTCCAGTGCTGCTTGGCTTCTGTTACGTCCAACAGGCTCCTGAACTCCATCTAACCTCATTTGAAGCATGGAAAACAGGTTGAACTCCAGGGAGAATGTGAAAGAGACTACCATTGACATGAAGGCGGTGTTCAAATGAATGTGACTTTCAGGAGCCTCGTTAATGGAATCCAAAGGGAATCTGGGGAAATTCTGTTTTGTAGGGATTCGGTGAAGGGGCGGGAAAAAATGTTGGTCATTCATCTCTTTCCATTGATAACTCTCCATAAGTTGATCACGATAATGGTTTAGGCCCATCAGTAACCTTCCGTTCCTCAGAAAATCAGAAGTAGGATGTTCATCGATGACTGCACATGTTAGCATTGCAAACTACAGTGGTTCAAGAATGAAGTGCACGGACCAATTTTCCAGGACAATAAGGGATGAGCAGCAAATTCTGTTGTAACCAGTGGCACCCCATTTCATGAAAGCACTTTTTAAAATGCGTGTAATTTCCAATGAATAAATTGTGCTTGTAATTCAGATGGAGTTTTCTTGACTGCATTACTCATCTAATGTGATGCAAAAACATTTAATAAAGCATTTGGACAAAAGTGTAGAAAAGATAGACCTGTCTTGTAATGTTAATTGCGTTAATAGCAGGAGTCAAAGAAGATTCCTTTCCATTGTGGAGTAGACTGCAAAGAGATTAAGTAAACTTTCACTTCTCTATTTATACAATAAGGATTTGGAACTGAAATATCTATAAGAATACGTTTCAGCCACGTTAACCTCTTCCGATGGCACCTCATCCCCAGCGCACACCACACTCTGTGGTAGAAAGTTGACCCTCTCATTCCCATTTCTTCTTTCTCCGATTACAATAAACTGATGGCCTCATGTCTACCATTCCACAACTCTGGGAAAAAAGGCTGTGTGAGTTCACCATATCTATGCCTCTCATAATCTTATACCCTTCAATAAGAACACCTCCATCCACCCCACCGTCTCCTATCCTCTCAAGAAAAAAAGTTCTAGCCTGTCCAACCTTTCCATATGACTCAGTCCCTTGAGTCCTGGCAACATTCTAGGAAATTTCTTCTGTACTCTTCCCAGTTCAATAACATCCTTCCTGTGGCAAGATGAGAAAAACTGAACAAATTCTTCGAAGTGCAGCCTCAGCCATGGCCTTTAAAACTGCAGCATAACTTCCCAACTTTTGGTCAATGTGCCAAAACCCTTCTTCATTGCTCTTTCTACCGATCACTTCACTCTTGAACAAGGGTGGTGTAACTCTAAGGCCCAGATGTATGTCGACAAAGGAAGCACGCATGTGTGGAGTCATACTTCGTTTATGCTTTCAGTTGTAAAAGCTGCTTTTTTAATAACGAAGGTGCGAGATAAAGCTCTCTCTTTCTCTCTCGCTTTCTCTCGATTTCTCTCTCTGTCTCTCTCTCCCACCCTCCCTTGCCATCTCTCTGTCTGTCTACTGCCATTCTTGCAAAAGCCTGCATAATTCGTTCATTTGGTTTTTCTATTCTACTGGGCTAGAGAAGCTTTCAAGTGGAAGAAGTCTCTTTTGCTGAATTGGCCTACGCCAACGGTGTGTTTATGGGCTCCTGCTACATTGGAAAAGTTGCTGAACAGCTATTAAATCACATTTTATCTTGCAAAGAATTTCGATAGAGATAAGGTTTTGCCAATTATTTTTCGTTTGGATTTTAACTGAGGTAAGGATAAAGTGTGTTTTGCTTAAAAGTCTAGCAATTTGACCCATCAAATCGAACATGGAGCACAGCGCCTTACACTTGACATTAAATAAGATATTAGTTCAGATCTCTGAACTCATATCAAGGAGATCTCATTCTCCTTGATATGTTTTGAGGAAGTTTCGTCTGGTTAACAGCATTTGTTCCCAAAACAAAGACTTCCAGAGCTTTTCAATGAGAGACAAAATCAACCCAAAATGCTCAGATGCACCATGTAGTCCAAAATGAAAATCAAACTGACGTTTGGCTCTCATATATATTTGGGACCACTGATTTTCTAAGTCACTAGTTAAAATCTTAAGTGATGTCATTTCCTGAACACTGGTCATCCGTCGGCATAGAGGGAAACAGAAGCATTCTCAGATACTTTTAGTGTTACACCTAGAGCAAAGTGGGTCTGAGATGGTGTATCAGAGATACTATCCGCCTCCTCCTCTCTCCCTATTTATTTCAGCACCCTCTTACCCTCTCCCATTTCTGATGAAGGGTCTAGGCCCGAAACGTCAAGCTTTCCTGCTCCTGTGATGCTGCTTGGCCTGCTGTGTTCATCCAGCTCCGCACCTTGTTATCTAAGATGGTGTATTTTGATTTCAAGATGCGCGCCAAAACAAAACAGAATCGGAAATCGAACTCTATTCAAATTCAATGCTGAAAATTCCTCCGTTCTTCACAGAGGGTCAATGCTTTAAATATGATTCTGAATGGATATTTCATTGCATTCTTTAGCTCTTTTCTGAATTTGGTTTGTCTCACTGCATAAATGAACATGTTTGTACAGCATCTCAAAAGCACAAGCAAAAAGCTGGTAACATCCGTGCCCAGGATCGGGTCATTCCAACCTGTTGAAAAATAACGTTTTGTAATTCTCATGACAATGAAGAAGATCACATATGTCATCCACAAAAGGAGGAAGTTACCAGATACAGTGAAGGGTAAGATGATGGATTTCCTTCGCTTCTCCATCTCTGCATCAATCTGATTTACAGCGTGTTTGCTTCTTCTCAACTTCCTGCGGATTCTACTGGATGACAAAATTTTGCCTATGGTCAGAGCATTGAGCAGCAAGATCAGAAATGTTGGGAGAACTGGGTTGAAGCAACGGTCAATCCAACTAAATGCTTCCCCTGCAGTTTCAATGTAATATTCTGCTTTCCAACTACACTCCCAGGCCACGGTTTCGATTGTAATGGTAGGTTTGAAAGCAAAGTACAAGGGAATGTTTTTGAAACAGAACAGCAGAAAGACGATTCCTATAACCACAGCTGCCGTTTTCTCGGTGCAATATCTGACTCTCAGCCTTTGGCAGCAAATGATAATAAAACGATCAAAAGTGAAAACAACTGTTAACCAGACAGAAATGTCAGTGGCTGCACGGAGCAACAAGAAGTTCACAGAACAAACAGGTGTGAGCAACAGGAATGAAGATGGGAAATAATAAGTATTAATTCTCCAAAGTAAACCGTCTGTGATAAGCGACAGTAGATCTGCCAATGCCATTGCTCGCAGGTAATGAGTTAGACACTTGGAGAGATCACATTTTCCCCTGGACAAGATCACAATATTTGACGCATTAGCTGTAAGAGGATAAGAAACAGAAACCGAGAATCACCCATCAGAATGATATGAAATGAGCTCGCTACACGGTATTTTACTTGGATCTGTAACAGTTCGTAATTTGGCGATGAGATGTGAATATTGCTGTGGCTAGAACTGGACAAGTGAAGCGGTATGAATATAATGTTCAATAGTAATAAATGAATAATGATTACATCCAGTGAAAACCTTCATTAAAAACTACGGAACTGTGCAAAAGCCTCTATTTTGAATGTTGTGTTTCTGATCCCTTCCCCCTGCAACTGACATGTGTGTGTGAGCCGAGGGGAATTACCAGGAAATTACTGGCAGATTTCTCTTTCTTTGAATCACGATAGAGATGTTCAGCTTGAAATAATTGTGGGAAAGTAAAACAAATAAGTAAAGTCAGGGCGCACTGTACTTCCAAAATCTGACCAATAGCAGTCGGGATTTACATCACGAGCAGCAGCATATACCTGATGACCAAACGTGCTTTGAGTTGAGAGATTTCATTCATAGACCAGCGGCTATGACGAGAAGCAATGGGACAATAATGATCGCACTATGTATTACTGGTGCCAATGGCTCACGAAAAGGAGAGCATTTCTCCCAGTCATGTCTCTGAGACATGCTTTCGTTTTGTCCACATAATTTGCCCCGTTTCTTCCATAGGAGTATATTCAACCCGGATTACGTCTGAGATGCTCCTTTCAATTCTGTGGCCGTGCTCCCAACAGTAACTCTGCACATTCTGCTCGTTCTTTCGATGGGCTTTCTCTCTAAAAGGACAGCTAGAACTAGACTCTCCATACCTGATTGAAAGTTCTTTTCATCCCAGAGCAGATATTCTGAAAAATGTTCATGGGTAGACAATATACACGCCCAGGCTCATATATTTCTGAACACAGAACAATTGCCTGTATCCCTCGCTATACTGTTGCCTCCCATCACAATATTCTCTTTTTCACTGCCGACTTGAACGACATCCTGTATCATATGCATTTCTCAGTTAGGTCACCAACTTTTCAGTTCTCACAACCAATCGATTCGATCCAAACTCTGTAGTCCTGCAACATTCAGTCATAATATTTGGTGCACAAGCAAATATCAAAATGGAAGAGGAGGCTCCACAAGTAACTCCAAACTCAATGATGGGAGAACAGAGCACAGCGGTGCAAAATATGAGGAATTTGCAGCAATCTTCAGACAGAAATGCGAGTGGGTGATGCATCCCGGCGTAATCGAGTCTTCCCCTGTTTCACAGTTGCAAGCCTTTAACCAATCCGATTCGCTCCAAGTGACACCAAAAAAGGAAGTCACGAAGACAAAGAATACTGCATAGTCTACGGGCGCTGACAACACTCCTGTAAGAGTACTGATGACGTTTGCTCCAAAAATTGCCGCAGGACTTTTAATGCTCTTCCAGTATAGGTAAAACGCTGTCATCATCACAAAAAAAAAGGAACCCTGACAGATGCGCCCTGTTGATAAGAAAAGGACAAATTGAGTCTGACCAAAACCGTCCCACCAGATTATTCTCGATGAGCATCAAAGCGATGGAAGGTGTCGTCAACAATGATATGAACAGCACCTGCTCAGCAATAATCTGCTCAGTGAAACTCAGTTTTGGATTCTCCATGTCCACACAGTTCCTGATTTCATCGCAGTTTTGGTTCATACATGGATAAAAGAGCTGAATTTCTGAGGTGAGGTATGGTTGACAGCCCTGGAAATGAGATCATTGTTTGGCTGCATGTGACATTAACTAATCCAAGGAAAACTGGAATCAATGGGAATCCTACTTTGCTTGGAGCCATACCTGGCATAAACGAAGGTGGCGGTAGTTGCATATCGGTTGTCACAATTCCAGGAAATCTGATCACATGTTATGTGCCCAAACGTCTTCTGTTGGTTCAGCAATGAACTTCCCTGCATCACATAGTCAGAAGTAGGGATGTTCGCTTATGATTGCACAATGTTCAGCACTATTCACAAGTCAACAGATATTGCAGTAGTTCAAAAGCAACATTACGATTTGGCCAAAGAAGTGGCAAGAAACATTCACGCCACATAAATTCAAGACAATGTCATTCTCTAATAAGAGACAATCTAACCATCGCCACAGGACATTAGATGATGTTACCATCTCTGAATTGGTCATGATCAGCATCCTGAAACTCAATTGCTTCTCCCATTTAAATGCAATGGTGGAAGAAGTTAAAATGCAAAGGAGACTGTTTTGAGTAACTCAGCTCTTTATTCTCCAAAGGCTACCCACCATCACCATGGTGCAAGTCAGGAGTGTGTTGGAATATTACCCACTGGTCTGAATCAAACACTTTCAACAACATTCAGTAAGCTCAAAAGCACTCAGGACGGTATTGGCAGCGCAGCTGAAATGTTATTGGGATAACATCCCATTGATTTCCATATTCTCTATAATCTAATGCTCTTTATCTGCTTACACAGAGGTATGCAGACACTGCCTTAAAACTTCCTGCCAGACTAGAATTAGGTATAAAGTTTGTAAATCTTTATCTTACTGCACAGGGGTATTTGGAAACTGTCTCAAATAAGATTAGGTGGGAAGCGTCTGTAAAGGTGTGAGACTTCTGAAATCGTGTAAAGAATGTAAATTCTGTTTCTGCTAAAGGAGCCAGGGCACTGACGTTTGTTCAAGCCAGACACTTCGGCGGCTTGAAATTACATTCTGTCACTTCGGCAACTTGAAATCGCCTCCTGTCGTTAGCAGTCACTTTGCGAACGATCAATACTGTATCCTGGGATAACAAGGGTGGGGCTGGATGAACACAGCAGGTCAAGCAGCATCATAGGAGCAGGAAAACTTGACGTTTCGGGCCTAGACCCTTCATCAGAAATGGGGGAGGCGAAAAGGGTTCTGAAATAAATAGGGAGAGAGGGGGAGGCGGATAGAGGATGGGTAGAGGAGAGGATAGGTGGAGAGGAGGCAGACAAGTCGAAGAGGCGGAGATGGAGCCAGTAAAGGTGAGTGTAAGTGGGGGGGGGGGGGGGTGGTAGGGAGGAGATAGGTCAGTCCAGGGAGGATGGACAGGTCAAGGGGGCGGGATGATGTTAGTAGATAGGAGATGGGGGTGGGGCTTGAGGTGGGAGGAGGGGAGAGGTGAGAGGAAAAACAGGTTATGGAAGTGGAGATGAGCTGGGCTGGTTTTGGGATGCGGTTGGGGGAGGGGAGATTTTGAAGCTTGTGAAATCCACATTAATACCATTGGGCTGAACATGATTTGCTGTTCCTGCAGCCTTCGGGTGGTATCACTGTGGCATTGCAGGAGGCCCAGGATGGACGTTTCGTCTGAGAAATGGGAGGGGGAGTTGAAATGGTTCGCGACTGGGAGGAGCAGTTGTTTGTTGCAATCTGAGTGCAGGTGTTCTGCAAAGCGGTCCCCAAGCCTCCGCTTGGTTTTCCCGATGTAGAGGAAGCCACAACGGGTACAGCAGATGCAGTATACCACATTGGCAGATGTGCCGGTGAACATCTGCCTGATGTGGAAAGTCTTCTTGGGGCCTGGGATGGGGGTGAAGGAGGAGGCGTGGGGGCAGGTGTAGCACTTCCTGCAGTTGCAGGGAAAAGTGCCGGGTGTGATGGGGCTGGAGGGGAGTGTGGAGTGGACAAGGGAGTCGCGGAGGGAGTGGTCCCTCCAGAAGGCAGATAAGGGTGGGGAGGGAAAAATGTCTTTGGTGGTGGGGTTTGATTGCAGATGGCGGAAGTGTCGGAGGATGATGCGTTGGATCCGGAGGTTGGTGGGGTGGTACGTGAGGATGAGCGGGATTCTTTCTTGGTTATTATTGCGGGGACGGGGCGTGAGGGATGTGTTATGGGAAATGCGGGAGACACGGTCGAGGGCGTTCTCGACCACTGTGGGGGGAAGTTGTGGTCCTTGAAGAATGAGGACACCTGAGATGTACGGGAGTGGAATGTCTCATCCTGGGAGCAGATGCGGCGGAGGCAAAGGAATTGGGAACAGGGGATGGCATTTTTGCAGGAAGGTGGGTAGGAGGAGGTGTATTCCAGGTAGCTGTGGGAGTCAGTGGGCTTGAAATGGACATCGGTTTCTAGGTGGTTACCCAAGTTGGAGACAAAGAGGTCCAGGAAGGAGAGAGAAGTGTTGGAGATGGTCCAGGTGAACTTCAGGTTGGGGTGGAAGGTGTTGGTGAAGTGGATGAACTGTTCAAGCTCCTCGTGGGAGCACGAGGCGGCGCTGATGCAGTCATCAATGTAACGGAGGAAGAGATGGGGTTTAGGGCCAGTGTAGGTACGGAAGAGGGATTGTTCCACGTAACCTACAGAGAGGCAGGCACAGCTTTGGCCCATGCGGGTACCCATGGCCACCCCCTTTGTCTGCAGGAAGTGGGAGGAATTGAAAGAGAAGTTGCTGAGGGTGAGGACGAGTTCGGCTGAGCGGATGAGGGTGTTGGTGGAGGGGGATTGATCAGTTCTGCGGGACAGGAAGAAGCAGAGGGCCTTTAGGCCATCTGCATGGGGAATACAGGTGTTTAGGGACTGGGCGTCCATAGTAAAAATGAGGTGTTGGGGACCGGGGAATTGGAAGTTCTGGAGGAGGTGGAGGGTGTGGGTGGTGTCACGGACTTAGGTAGGGAGTTCCTGGACCAAGGGGGTGAAAATGGAGACTAGGTAAGTGGAGATGAGTTCGGTGGGGCAGGAGCAGGTGGAGACAATGTGTCGACCAGGGCATTCAGGTTTATGGATTTTGGGAAGGAGATAGACGCGGGCGGTGCGGGGTTGGGGAACGATGAGGTTGAAGGCGTTGGTGGGAGGTCACCTGAGGTGAGGAGTTTGTGGATGGTTTGGGAGATGATGGTTTGGTGTTCGGGGGTGGGGTCATGATCCAGGGGGCGGTAGGAGGAGGTGTCAGAGAGTTGGCGCACTGACCTCTACATTGCTGAGGCCAGGTGCGAACCTGGTTCATGACCTCACCCCCGAGCACCAAATCATCATCTCCAAAACCATCCACAACCTCATCACCTCAGGTGACCTCCCACCCACCGCCTCCAACCTCATAGTTCCCCAACCCCACACCGCCCGCGTCTATCTCCTTCCCAAAATCCACAAACCTGAATGTCCTGGTCGACCCATTGTCTCTGCCTGCTCCTACCCCACCGAACTCATCTCCACCTACCGAGACTCCATGTTCACCCCCTTGGTCCTGGAACTCCCTACCTACGTCCGTGAAACCACCCACACCCTCCACCTCCTCCAGAACTTCCAATTCCCCGGTCCCCAACACCTCATTTATACAATGGACGTCCAGTCCCTATACACCTGTATTTCCCCATGCAGATGTCCTAAAGGCCCTCCGCTTCTTCCTGTCCCGCAGAACTGACCAATCCCCCTCCACCAACACCCTCATCCGCTTAGCCGAACTCGTCCTCACCCTCAACAACTTCTCTTTCAATTCCTCCCACTTCCTACAGACAAAGGGGGTGGCCATGGGTACCTGCATGGGCCAAAGCTATGCCTGCCTCTTTGTAGGTTACGTGGAACAATCCGTCTTCCGTACCTACACTGGCCCTAATCCCCACCTCTTCCTCCGTTACATTGATGACTGCATCAGCGCCGCCTCGTGCTCCCACAAGGAGCTCGAACAGTTCATCCACTTCACCAACACCTTCCACCCCAACCTGAAGTTCACCTGGACAATCTCCAACACTTCCCTCTCCTTCCTGGACCTCTCTGTCTCCATCTTGGGTAACCACCGAGAAACCGATGTCCATTTCAAGCCCACTGACTCCCACAGCTACCTGGAATACACCTCCTCCCACCCATCTTCCTGCAAAAATGCCATCCCCTATTCCCAATTCCTTTGCCTCCGCCGCATCTGCTCCCAGGATGAAACATTCCACTCCCGTACGTCTCAGAATTCCTCATTCTTCAAGGACCACAACCTCCCCCCCACAGTGGTCGAGAACGCCCTTGACCGTGTCTCCCACATTTCCCGTAACACATCCCTCACGCCCCGTCCCCGCAATAATAACCAAAAAAGAATCCCCCTCGTCCTCACATACCACCCCACCAACCTCCGGATCCAACGCATCATCCTCTGACACTCCCGCCATCTGCAATCAGACCCCACCACCAAAGACATTTTTCCCTCCCCACCCTTATCTGCCTTCCGGAGGGACCACTCCCTCCGCGACTCCCTTGTCCACTCCACACTCCCCTCCAGCCTCACCACACCTGGCACTTTTCCCTGCAACTGCTGGAAGTGCTTCACCTGCCCCCACACCTCCTCCCTCACCCCCATCCCAGGCCCCAAGAAGACTTTCCACATCAGGCAGATGTTCACCTGCACATCTGCAATGTGGTATACTGCATCCGCTGTACCCGTTGTGGCTTGCTCTACATCGGGGAAACCAAGCGGAGGCTTGGGGACCGCTTTGCAGAACACCTGCGCTCAGTTCGGAACAAACAACTGCACCTCCCAGTCGCGAACCATTTCAACTCCCCCTCCCATTTCTCAGACGAAACGTCCATTCTGGGCCTTCTGCAATGCCACAGTGATGCCCCCCGAAGGCTGCAGGAACAGCAAATCATAATCAGCCTGGGAACCCTGCAGCCCAATGGTATCAATGTGGATTTCACAAGCTTCAAAATCTCCCCTCCCCCAACCGCATCCCAAAACCAGCCCAGCTCATCTCCACCTCCATAACCTGTTTTTCCTCTCACCTATCCCCTCCTCCCACCTCAAGCCCCACCCCCATCTCCTATCTACTAACGTCATCCCGCCCCCTTGACCTGTCCGTCCTCCCTGGACTGACCTATCTCCTCCCTACCGCCCTGCCTACACTCACCTTTACTGGCTCCATCCCCACCTCTTCGACTTGTCTGCGTCCTCTCCACCTATCCTCTCCTTTATCCATCTTCTATCCGCCTCCCCCTCTCTCCCTATTTATTTCAGATCCCTCTTCGCCTCCCCCATTTCTGATGAAGCGTCTAGGCCCGAAACGTCAAGTTTTCCTGCTCCTATGATGCTGCTTGACCTGCTGTGTTCATTCAGCCCCACACTTGTTATCTCGGATTCTCCAGCATCCGCAGTACCTTTTATCTCTAATACTGTATCCTGTTCTCTTCATGTTTTCGATGTAATAATTGTTTTTGTATCATGTCATTGTCCGATGTAGTGATTGTTTCATGCATCATGCCATTGTGAGATGTAAAATTGCTTTATGTGTTATGCACTCGGTAAGGTATAAAAAGCGGGGACTGTCCACTGCTCAGGGGGGAATCGCTTACGAGATTCTTCATTCTGTGCCGGGTTGAGTGCAGTGATCCTCCACGGCTTTTACTTGCTTTGTAATAAAGGATTTGTGTTTTTTCTAAACAGGTCAGTGTCTTGTTATTGCATCAAGTCCGTGAGTGTCTCCGAAAACGAACCTAACACATCCACAAAAAAAAAAACACCGCTTCCAACACCAATATGCATTTCCAGCAGTGTGTACTATCGCAAGACGCAGTATACAATTTAGCTTCGAAAGCACCCTTCAAATCCACGAACACATCACCACCTGAAAGGTCCCCTCAAAGTCATTCAATAGTTTGTGTTGTACGTATCTCACACTATTTTCAGTGTAGCTGGTTCAAAGTCTTGGAAGTACCACCCTAACAGCATTGTGGCATTACCAACAGCACATGGATGGCTTCCAGAATGCAGCTGAGTGTCATCTTCTCAGGAGCAACTCGGACTGGACAATAGTTGCTCGGCAGTAAGTGATGCCCACGTCTCAAAAGATGAATAAATAATCTCTCATCAAAACAGTCAGATAGAAGGTAGTTGTCACAGATAGTAGGACCTGCCGATGCTGGCAATGTGAGATAACAGGGTGTACAGCTGGATGAACACAGCAGACCAAGCAGCATCAGAGGAGCAGGAAAGCTGACGTTTCGTGACTGTGAACCCTTCAGGCTTTGCAGTGGGGTTAAAATTGTTACAGAGATAGTAGGAACTGCCGATGCTGGAGATTCGGAGATAACAAGGTGTAGAGCTGGATGAACACAGCAGGCAGAAAGGTCTAGATCCGAAATGTCAGCTTTCCTGCTCCTCTGGTGCTGCTTGGCCGACTGTGTTCTTCCAGCTCTGCACCTTTTTATCTCGGATAGAAAGTAGCATCTCTTCCACAACTGAAAGTATTAATTCTTATATGGTCTTGCCGTCTCGGTTCTCTTAACAGCCTTATTCGTAGTCACACTCTCAGCTCTCTGCCAGTTATCCAAACGAAAGAAACTATGTTGACGAGTGTTACATTGGTGACAATTTTCCCTTTGTTGAATTCCAGAAATGTAACCTTTCAGACGATTTACCCACGCTCAGAATTTCACTTCACAAACTCAACATCATTCATAACACACCCTTGATTTGAACCACATTCGCAAACGTTCACTCAGTCTACCGCCGATACTCAGCAGCAGCCTAGCGCACCATCTGCATGATACATTGCAACAAATGCAATCACTAAGACTCATAAGACAGGTAATTTGCAAACTAGACAAGTACGATGTGGATGGAGAAGAGCAGGTGATAAATGATACAACAGCAACTGAAGATTCCCCAAACTTCCACTCACCATTCTAACGTGCTGTTGGTTCAAAATCTTGGAATCACGTCACTAACAGCATTGCCTATCTGACAACAGAAAATGGGCGCAACTTTCCAAAGTGGCAGCTTACTAATATAGTTTCAAGATTAACAAGGAATAATAACAAAACGTATGATACCCACGTTACATGAATGAATGAACGGAGAACACAGCACATGTAAACAGTTTCCCTGTGTCACAATTCCAGGTCATTTTCGCAATTTTGATACGTCCATACTACCATCCTCAAAAGTCGAACCACAAGACGGGCTGATGTTGCCTACACCTTATTCCCAGCTATCGTTTTGTGAATCTACATCTGAACATTCACAAATACGCCCTTGCACTGCTCACACAATACATACTTTACTATTTCCCAAAATTGTCGCAGAGAACTGTCTGAAAAACCCACAGCTGCAATTCTGTCTTCCTCCATCTCTGCAATAAACTCTTGTGTGAAACTTTCATGGAAAGGCGCAGGAACACTACAATGAAACTCTACAATAAGGAATCTGGCATCACAATATACCGCTCACTGAAAATAAATATATAAACTCACAGTGGCTCAAAGGACATGCACCAAATCATCAGTTGTGGAGCCTCCGTGTGACGATAGAAATACATTATGATCTCCAATGGGACAGCTCACCATACAAGGTGAAACATGGAAGCAAACGAAGGACTGTAACAGAGTTTCGTGATCACAGATTCCAAACCACAGTGATGCATTTTGAGGAGAGGGAATGTTTCCAAAGATAAAAACCCAATACTGATGAAGAAGCAGCAACGTGAAGGTTTAGAAATTCGAAAAACTCTTTGAACAACGTGTGTTGAGTTAAGAGAAATCGGCGTCTAACTCATGCATTAGATCATGCTCCTTCTAAAGTCCGGAAGGTTTAAGCAGAACAGATATTGCTATCTGGAGAGAAAGCCTGGTGCGTTTTGAAGATCCACGGAACACTGTTTAAATAGTTGTCGCCTGAAACTGTTTCTCTGCGCGATTTTCCCTGGGACTGGGGGAACGTACAGGGGCCTATTGCCTACCACCGCATGAAGAGAACAGAATTCCTGCTAAGCAGAAGAATTGATTGAGACCAAGCTGTTGACAAAATAATTTTGAAAAGTTTATTGTGACAGCCAGAGCTCAGACACTGAGCTAAAACTGAACAAGTTTGCAAATTCGAAAACAAATGCCACAGTATCCGTAGCCTTTACGGGAGACATGAATCACCATTTCAAAGCCAACGCATGAACTGTCAGTGAACAGGAGTAGCAAGCATGAAACAGATCGAATACTACTTTTGGCTCAGTACGAGAACAGGCACACTCGTTGAAAAGGAGAGTCTCTGGCATGAAAATAGAAACATAGATATGCTTGATTTATATAGTTAACAACTGCAAATCATCACTTACCAGGGATTCCAATTGCTGACTTTGCAAATTCGAAAACAAATACAGCAGTATCCGTAGCCTTTACGGAAGACTTGAATGAACATTTCAAAGACAATGCATGGACTGTCAGTGAACAACAGCAGTAAGCGTGAGACGTATTCGAATACTGCTTTTGGATCAGCATGAGAACAAACACATACTTTGAAAAGGACAATCTCTGGAATCAAAATAGGAACACAGATATCCTTGTTCTATGCATTTAGCAACTGCGTACCATCACTTACCAGGGATTCCAATTGCTACTATAATTGGATAATAAATCATTACAGCCTGGAAGACAGGAGGTAACTGGTTTAATGGATAAGAACTGTATGGCTCTCTCATCCTGTCAGAGAAATGGCAATGTATCTTGTCATTGGACACTGAGCTGTGCCTGACAATGAGATGAGAGATGAAGAGAAGACATATTTATAATTGAGAGACATCTCCCAGTTGCTTCAGGCAGCCGAAATGTGCCGAAAACAGGGCTCTGACTACGTTATTGTTATCCGTTTAAACAGAAGAAACTATTCCTTTCCCTGTTTTTGTAACAGGGTTCACTGCTGTCAATCAATAATCGCCTTGCACAAATTCTACAGTTCCCATGGATTTACAATGTTGGCAGAGTTTCAATGTAGAGCTGTAAGCACGGAAGGCTGACAATGAAATTTGACTTTTGGCCTCAAAGAAAGAGAATTTTTAAAGCATTTGATTGTTTTTTTTAAACAAGTGGTGTTACCTGGATAGCACAGGAAAGTAGGACATGTTCATTAGTTTAGTCGGGAACTGGCACCAACCCGACAGACGAAGTGACCTCCTTTAATGATGTAACACTTTTACCACCGGCTGTGATAATTTAAGAAGACAGTTTCTTTGGTTTCCTTTGGTAGATGCTGTTTAACATGTATGAGATGTTATCAAAATATCAAAAGGCTTGTTCATGTTATTCGTGGAGAAATGCATTAGGCTGAATACTCCTTCTATAAGACTGAAGAGATGTGTCCTGGAAATGGGGTGGAATTCATTCCTGGAATGAATTTATTCTTCAATCACTGATTGATTGCGGGCATCGCTTGCTGTCCAGCATTTATTGCCCATCCCAAGATGTCCTTGAGAATTTAGTTGTCAGTTGCCTTCTTGAATGGCTGCAGTTCTACGTGCTCTGGGCTGTCCCATAGTTACCTGATGGATTGAATTCCAGTAATTTGTCGCAGCAGTAACGAAGGAACGGCGATGTATTTGCAGGTGAGAATTGTGAGTGAATTGGAGGGGAACTTGCAGTTGATGGTGTTGTCATACATCTGCTGCTCTTATCCTTCTACTTGGAAGCATTCCTTGGTTTTGAAAGTGCAGTCAGAGGAACTTTAGTGACTTCCGACATTCCATCTGTTGATCGTGCTCACTGCTGCTCCTGTGAATCAGTGCTGAAGGGAGTGGATATTTGTGGATATGGTACCAATCAAGTGGACTGCCATATCGTTGAAACTGTCAAAGTTTTGGAGTGTTATTGCAGCTGCATTTTATCGAGACGAGTGGGGAGTATTCCCTAACACTCCTGAATTGTGCCTTGTACATCTTGGGATGTCTTTGGAGAGTCAGGAGTTGAGATATACGCTGCAGCATATCTAGCCTTCGACCTGAAATTTTCGCCATTGTATTTGTGTACAATGCTGTTCATTCCTGCCCAGCAAAACTGATGTTGCTACTCCTCACTCTCTCTGAATGAAGGTTTTGCTTCACCCAGAATTCAACGTCCTCCTCTTTTCGACAACTGTGATCACAATGAGTTATTTCATACCTCTTTCCACTTTTTGGTTTTTATTTCTGAGTTACATAGTGGATTTGAAACTACTGAATGGAAAGGAAATGAATGTAAAAAGGGAACAAATTTTGGGAAAGTTAATCCAGTTGTCTCTTTCTCTTCAATACAATGGCCTTCTTTTCATACAATTATTTTTAATACATAGTACAGGTATTTTCAAATATGGTGATTTAGCACTCCTCACGCTCCTGTTCACCCATAGCTTGCCTCTGCACAATTCTCATTTTTCTTTGTTTTTCGTTTGTTTTCTGTTTCTCTTTTCCTTTCCTGCAGTTTTTCTCTTACGTATTGCCCTTTCGGAGCTCAGCTGCGGCTGAGCTGGTGACATTAGAGATGGCAATGAGTGTGTGCCCGCAGAGATGATGCTGGAGTGTGGTGACTTCAACGTTTGTGGGCCCTATGTAAGACGAGAGGCAGTGGTGGCGGCGGCTCTGAGGACGCTCTTGCTGTTGTTCACAAGGGTTGGGAACTCTGATAGTCTGGTTGATTCCCGACGTCAGTGGGGTACAGGAGGTGGACAAAGTGATGGCACTGGAGCCAAATTTGCTTCCCACTGAGAAGTACGTGGATAAGAACGTTGCGAGAGGGATACAGCAGTTTAGAGGGAAAGATTATTAGGTTAGGTAAGTAGAGAAGAAAATGGCAGGAGGGGTATAATGGAGTTATTGTGAGGTTGTTCGTTTTATAAACGAGAAGAAAAGGATGAAATAAAGATTAAGAGAACTTAAGAAAGCTGCTACGCAAAGGGACCATGGGTACTTGTACATGAAACATAGAAAGCTGGCAAACAGGGGCAGCATGCAATCAGTGAGGCTTTTAGATTGTTGACCGTTATTCAGAGGGGATTGAAGTATAAAGTACGCAAGTCTTACGCAACTGTATAACGTGCGGATGGGACCACATCTGTAGTATTGTGAGAAGTTTTGATTTTTTTTTGACGTTATTCTATTCGAAATAGCTCAGATAAAATTAGCAAGCGAGATGATCAATATGGAGGAAGAGCTATCTGAGCAAAGATTAATCGTGTTGCGACTACACTGATTCGAGCAAAAACGGTTGAGCGATATTCGAAATGAAAAATGTAGGTGTATTAAAGTGCAGTACAGGGTAAATGCTCGACGCCATACTATCAGGATAGAGGAGCACCAACTTAAGACAGATGAGAAGGAATTTTGTCTCAGAGAGAGTTGTGAGTCCTTGGAAAATCTTGTCACAAACAGTATTGGGGTACAATTCTTTCGAATTCTTACGGCTACAATCGATATATACTTAAACAGGAACGGGGTCAAGTGATATGGGAAATGGGTAGGAAAGTGGATTGAGGAAAATCGGTTTACTCATGATCTAATATAGTTGTGCAGCCAGCTCGGGGAGACGAAAAAATAACCAAAAATAATTTTTAAAATAATCCTATTCCCTATGTACTATGGTCATAAAACATAGAAAATGATCCAACAAGCAGATGTCTCTTTTGCACTCTGGTTTGTGCTGAGGTGGCTGCCGAATGGAAAAGTACATTCACTATTTTCATTATAAGTTTGTATCAGATTGAAATGGATTGGGTGGAGATACAGCTGCTGCGACCAATTCTAGGTCCAGCTCATCACTACCGTTTCCAAAAATGTGTAGTGTGTGACCGTCAAGGGAGGTGTTCTCCAGGATAGCCAAGTTCATTAAACAAACACAACGCAAAATGGAAAATTACTGTTTTCTCAAATGTATTTTTGCAATGCATTTAAATTCATTTCAAATGTTGAGAAAATTCATAACATTGTGCAGAAAAAAGGTTCAGGAGTCTGAAAGGAGGCACAGCCTTTCAACCATAAGTACACGGTTCAGACACCGCTTCCCTCACATGTATCAGAGTCTGGAGAGCATGCATTGTGTTTCCGCCATATCCGAACCCATTGAACAAGAGTGGAAGAAAGTAATCCTCGCTCTTGTGGTCCATCTTAAGAAGAATTGAATGAGAATTAAGAAGAATTGTTGTTCCTCGTGTCTACTGAGCTTCATTGGAACCGCTGCAGAACACTGAGGAGCAGTGGGGTCAGTGTGTGAGCCACACCGCCGGGAACATGGATTAGCGAGGTGTCGAGCCGGATGAACACAGCAGGCCAGGCAGCATCAGAGGAGCCGGAAAGCTGACGTATCGGGTCTGTACCCCAAGGGTCTGAAGTGTTGAAAGGGTCCAGACCCGAAACGTCAGTTTTCCTGCTCCTCTGATGCTGCTTGTCCTGCTGTGATTATCCAGCTGTACACTTCGTTATCTCAGATTCGCCAGCATCGGCAGTTCCTACTATCTCTGAGGAAAGTGACTTAGCCAGTTGAGATCTACGTATTCATTTGGCTAATATAAAGAGTGGGATTTTTAATCAGGAAGTAAATCAACCGTTTTTGGGAAAAATGCAGGAAACTGGAATTGAAGGTTATCATATCATCCATAATCATATTTAATGGCTGTAGAACACAATGAGATGAATCGCCTTTACTCTTCCCGTGACTTATGACTTTATGTCCTTGTAAATAACTTGGACGATCCTCAAGATCAGATCTTCCTGAAAAAAACTGACTACAAACTTAAATCCAATAAAACCCCTGCCACGTCGACATTAGCTATCCAACAACTGGTTTTATCATTGTCGAATTTCTTGAGGCTTTTTTTCCTCTGATGCGGAGTGTTGGAAAGACTCAACTTTTCCTCAGTACAATTCCTGGAACACAAGAATACTCTGGTCAAATGAGTATTAAGTGGCATTTTTCTTTTATCCCCCACACTTTCAATTTCTCCTCCATAGGGTGAACGTTAGTCGGAAATAAAATTGTTTTTTTTTCTTTCGATGACAAGCCGTGGACTGAGTCGACGAGAGCTGCAAAGATAGGTTTCATCTGGCAGCCCCCAGTTTGAATGCTGGCGATAGTGATGGTAACCCTCAGGATCTGTGGGATAAATTAGTGTGTCCTATTCACGTCAGAATTTCTGATATATTTTCATGACACCCAAACCAGCTGTAGAAATTGGGGTTTTGGGAACAGCCACTTTCACTTTAATTCTGGACGAGCTTACTATACTCCCGTCACCAAAACTTCATCTTCTCCAGGCCGTGTTTTTGGAATTTGTTGCAGGGAGAATGCCCTGTGGAACCTCTGTTGCGACATTCTTATAGTCTGTTAGAAATTGTGGAAAATTTGCTTTCTGAAAACTCACACTTTTACAGAAATTTTGTTTATGGTGGACATGGCAGCTTTAGTTGTGAAGTTACATAAATTAAAATAGAGTTTAGTTTTGTTTACAAAGTTTACTCTGTGTGACCTCGAACTACTTCAATACATTTACATACAGTTTAGATTTACAATATATATTTGACATCAAACATTTCCCAATGTGTTATCTGAGGAATTAAACAAAACAATTAAACGAGGGAAGTGATAATTCTATGAAAGAATATGCATATATACTGACTAAAACCAAACACTCAATATCTCCAGCAAATCCAGCTCCGTTTGATAAGGTTCCCCACGGTAGGCTATTGCAGAAAATTCGGATGCATGGAATTGAGGGTGATTTAGCAGTTTGGATCAGAAATTGGCTGGCTGTAAGAAGACAGAGGGTGGTGGTTGATGGGAAATGTTCATTCTGGAGTTCAGTTGCTAGTGGTGTACCGCAAGGATCTGTTTTGGGGCCACTGCTGTTTGTCATTTTTATAAATGACCTGGATGAGGGTGTAGAAGGATGGGTTAGTAAATTTGTGGATGACGCTAAAGTCGGTGGAGTTGTGGATAATACGGAAGGATGTTGCAGGTTACAGAGGGACATAGATAAGCTGCAGAGCTGGGCTGAGAGGTGGCAAATGGAGTTTAATGCGGAAAAATGTGAGGTGATTCACTTTGGAAGAAGTAACAGGAATACAGAGTACTGGGCTAATGGTAAGATTCTTGGTAGTGTGGACGAGCAGAGAGATCTGGGTGTCCATGTGCATAGATCCCCGAAATTTGCCACCCAGGTTGGCAGGGTTGTTAAGAAGGTGTATGATGTGTTAGGTTTTATTGGTAGAGGGATTGAGTTTCGGAGCCATGAGGTCATGTTGCAGCTGTACAAAACTCTGGTGCGGCCGCACTTGGAATATTGCGTACAGTTCTGGTCACCGCATTATAGGAAGGATGTGGAAGCATTGGAAAGGGTGCAGAGGAGATTTACCAGGATGTTGCCTGGTATGGAGGGAAGTTCTTATGAGGAAAGGCTGAGGGACTTGCAGCTGTTTTCGTTAGAGAGAAGAAGGTTAAGAGGTGACTTAATAGAGACATACAAGATGACCAGAGGATTGGATAGCGTGGACTGTGAGAGCCTTTTTCCTCGGATGGTGACGGCTAGCACGAGGGGGCATAGCTTTAAATTGAGGGGTGATAGATATAGGACAGATGTCAGAGGTAGATTCTTTACTCAGAGAGTAGTAAGGGCATGGAATGCCTTGCCTGCAGCAGTTGTAGACTCGCCAACTTTAAGGGCATTTAAATGGTCGTTGGATAAACATATGGATGATAATGGAATAGTGTAGGTTAGATGGGCTTCAGATTGGTTTCACAGGTCGGCGCAACATCAAGGGCCGAAGGGCTTGTATTGCCCTGTAATGTTCTATGTTCTGTGTATATCCGGATAAAGGCCCCTGCAATCCCCTCACAATCAGTGCTTGAACGAACTGCTGATGTCTGTGAGGATTCTGGGGAATGAACATAGGCTGATGGAGCTGTTCACTCACTTATGTTGCTATATGTGCCTGCAGCCACCTTGCTTCCCTCTTAAAGTGTGCACCGTTGCTGCTGTCAATGTTAACCGTGAATAGAAAATTGCATAATACGTCAAAATGAAGGATAAATAAAGAAAGAGAAGGTCGCGTTGCTGAGACCAGCGTATGCGTGCTTAGCATCAATTTAAATTGTGTGAGCATATACAAAACTGCGCTGGAGCTACAGCAGAAATTGTATCCAAGCACGCACCCTGTTTTCGAACTGCAGGTGCCTGAACTCTTGGGAGACGTCGCAAGCACCTCCAGACCAGATTACCCCATTGCCATTAAATCCTGTTCACCGACGCCACTCCGCCCGACGCCGATGCTGCTCAGCCTACCGCCCACGCCGTTCCACCCACCGCCCCGACAGCGAGCAACTCTGCAGTGAACACCAGCCCCCAGCCCTGCCGGGTTTGCACCATCCACCCAGACCTGCCCCTCACTGAGGACGAACGGTCAGTCCTCAGTAAAGGACTCACTTTTTTCCCTCTCCACCGGAACATCAATACGGCCGATACGAAAGTGGGTCGCGTTGTTGACAGTGCGGAGGGCTGTTCGAGGCTACAAAGGGACATTGATAGGATGCAGAGCTGGGCTGAGAATTGGCAGATGGAGTTTAACCCTGAAAAGTGTGAGGTGATTAATTTTGGAAGGACAAACGTGAAAGCAGAGTACAGGGTTAACGGAAAGATTCTTGGCAGTGTGGAGGAACAGAGGGATCTTGGGGTGCATGTCTACAGTTACCTGAAGGCTGCCACCCAGGTGGGTAGAGTTGTTAAGAAGGCGTATGGTGTGTTAGCTTTCATTAATAGAGGGGCTGAGTTCAAGAGTCGTGAACTTACGCTCCAGCTACACAAAACCCTGGTTCGGCCACATCTGAAGTATTGTGTCCAGTTCTGGGGGTCGCCTCATTACAGGAAAGATGTGGAAACGTTGGAAAAGGTGCAAAGGAGATTTACCAGGATGTTGCCTGGAATGGAGGGAAGGTCTTACGAGGAAAGGTTGAGAGAGCTAGGCCTTTTCTATACAGAACGACGAAGGATGAGAGGTGACTTGATAGAAGTGTACAAAATGGTCAGAGTTATAGATAGAGTAGACAGCAAGAGACTTTTTCCTAGGGTGGAAGTAGCTATTACGAGGGGGTATAATTTTAAAGTGAGTGGATGTAGATAGAGGGGAGACGTCAGAGGTAGTTTCTTTACTCAGAGAGTGGTTGGAGTTTGGAATGGATTTCCGGAAGTGGGAGTGAAGTCGGCCTCTTTAGGGGCATTTAAGCAGCTATTAGATAGGCATATGGACGATAGTATAAGATAGGGGCGGAGGTTAGATAGGCCTTAGGATTAGGGCAAAAGTTCGGCACAACATCGTGGGCTGAAAGGCTTGTACTGTGCTATATTGTTCGATGTTCTATGTTCTATCAACGAATACTGCTCACGACTGGACGTTGAACAGTTTTTCTGCCGCCTCCACCTCCGCGCTTATTTCTTTCATTGTGAGTCAAACCCCCCTTCTACAGAACCCTTCTCCCGCATCCAACACATCCCATCCCCCTGGACACCATTCCAAGGCCTCCTACCCTCCCTCGACCTCTTCATCTCTAACTGCCTTCTCAACATCAATCGCCTCAACCTCCCACCTCTCTCACTCACTCCAAACTCTTCCCCACAGAATGTGCAGCTCTCTGCTCCCTCCTCTCCAACCTTAACCTCACTATAAAACCTGTGGACAAGGTAGGCGCAGTTGTAATATGGCACACTGACCTTTACATTGCTGAGGCCAGGTTCCAACTCTCTGACACCTCCTCATACCGCCCCTTTGATCATGACCCCACCCCTGACAACCAAAACATCATCTCCCAGATCATCCATAACCTCCTCACCTCAAGTCACCTCCTATCTACGGCCTCCGACCTCCTCATTCCCCAACCCTGCACCACCCATTTCTATCTCCTTCCAAAAATCTATAAACCCGACTGCCCTAGTCAGTCCATTGTCTCTGCCTGCTCCTGTCCCACCGAACTTATTTCCACTTATCTCGACTCCAAATTTTCCCCTGTGGTCCAGCAACTCCTCACCTACTTCTGGGACACCACGCACGCCCCTCACCTCTTCCAAACTTCTGATTCCCTGGCCCTGACCACTTCATCTTCACCATGGACATCCAATCCCTGTATACTTGCATTCCCCATGCTGATGGCCTAAAAGCCCTCCGCTTCTTCCTCTCCCGCAGACCCGACCAGTCCCCCTCCACCGACACTCTTATCCACCTACCCAAACTCGTCCTTCCCCTTAACAACTTCTCCATCAACTCCTCCCACTTCCTACAGACGAAAGGGGTGGCCATGTGTTCCTGCACGGGCCCAAGCTATGCCTGCCACTTCGTAGGATACGTGGTACAGTCGGTCTTCCACAGCTACACTGCCACTATCCTCCACCTATTCCTCTGTTACATTATTAAGTGTATCGGCGCCAGCTCGTGCTTCCATGAGGAGCTCGAACAGTTCATCCACCTTACTAACACCTTCCAATCCCAACTTAAGTTCAACCGGACCACCTCTAATACCTCTCTCTCTTTCCTGGACCTCTCTGTCTACTTCTCTGGCAACTACCTGGAACCTGATATCTATTTCAAGCCCACTGACTCCCACAGCTACCTAGACTACACCTCCTCTCACCCACCTTCCTGCAAAGATGCGATCCCCTATTCCCAATTCCTCCACCTGCTCTGCATCTGCTCCCAAGACATGCCAGCTGTCTTTGTTTTTCAAGGACTGCAATTCCGCCCCGCCCCCCGAACAGTGATCCAAAATGTCCTCAACTTCATCTCTCATGTTTCCCGCACCTCAGCCCTCACACCCACTCCCCGCAATAAAACCAAAGACAGAATTCCCCTTGTCCTCACGTATCATCCAACCAACCTCCGGATTCAACACATCATTCTCCGCCACTTATGCTGCTGTAATCTGACCCAACTACAAAGGATATATTTCCCTCCCCACCCTTATCTGCTTTCAGGAGGAACTGCTCTCTCTGCGAGTCCCTCATCCGCTCCACACTCCCCACTAGCCCCACCAACCCCAGTACCTTTCCCTGCAACCGCAGGAGGTGTTACACCTGCCCCTACACCACCCAACTCAACTCCATTCCAGGCCCCAAGAAATCCTTCCACATTAAACAGATGTTCACCTGCACATCCGCTAATGTGGTCTATTATGTCCGCTGTTCCTGATATGAACTCCTCTACATCAGGGAGACAAAGCAAAGGATTTGAGACCACTTTGTGGAACATATATGCTCGATTCACGACAAACAACAACACCTCCCAGTTGCGAACCACTTCAACTCCCACTCCCACTCCCTGGACAACATGTCCATCCTGGGCCTCCTCCAGTGTCAAAACGATGTCATAGGAAAACTGGAGGAACAGCACCTCATATTCCACCTTGGAAAGCGACAACCCAATGGTCTCAATGTGGACTTTGCAAGCTTCAAAATCTCCCCACTCCGACCTCATCCCAAGACCAACCCACCTCTCGTCAATGACTCCTTGACCTGTCCGTCTTCTTTCCCATCTATCCATTCCTCCCAAGTCACTGATCAACCCCAACCCCACTTCTTACATGCACTCATCTTTTCTAACTTCATCCCTGCCTCCTTGACTTCTCCGTCTTCTTTCCACCTATCTGCTCCACTATCCAACGTCTATCACCACCTCCCCCTCCTTCTATTTATTTCACAACCCCTTCCCTTCCCCCATTTCTAAGGAAGGGTCCAGAACCGAACCGTCAGCTTTCCTGCTCCTCTGATGCTCCTTGGCCTGCTGTGTTCATCCAGCTCCACACCTTGTTATCTGTTCACCATCGCTATTTGTCACTTCTGTGAGGCCTGTTGTCCATGTGGGTTGGAATCATACTGCTTTGGTTGAAGCTACAATAATGAACATAGGATTAAATGCACAGGTGACGCCCGGTGGGACAATGTTTACTGACGTGGTCTCTGAGTTTGAAGCTCACAGCTGGGATCTCACTGAAGAACCTTCTGCTGAGTGGCCGGTGTTGTACTGGGCTGGATAAATCAGAAGACGCACGAAGTCAGGTTATAATCCAACAGGTTTATTTGAAATCAAAAACTTTCTGAGCGCTGCTCCTTCATCAGGTGAAGTCACCTGACAAAGAGGCAGTGCTCGTAAAGCTTGTGATGTGAAGCAAACCTGTTGGACCATCACCTGGTTTCGTGTGACTCCTGACTTTGTCAAGAACATTTTGATCACCAATTGTATTCTTAATGTGGCCAATGAAATGAACAATCCATGCGAATTCTGCCAACACAGACCAATACCTGGTGGGAAAGATCAAATATCACACAATACCAGGTTATAGTCCAGCAGGTTTATTTGAAAGCGCAAGCTTTCTGAACCTCACTCCTTCTTCAGGTGTTAGTGAGAGAGGTGGCATCAGTGACAGAACACATAATTAAAAGATGAAAGGATTATATAACTGATGTGAATGCGTTGAATAAACCTCAGATAGCTGTTAGCATAGAAACATAGAATCGTAAAAGATAGGAGCAGAACGACGCCATTCGGCCCTTCATAACCTACTCTGCCATTTATCACGATCATGGCTGATTATCCAACTCAATAGCCTGATCCTATTTTCTCCAAATAACTTTTGATCCATTCGCTCAAGTGATATATCCAGCTACCTCTTGAGTACATTCAATGTTTTGGTATCAAATACTTCCTGTGGTAATGAATTCCACAGGCTCACCACATTTTGTGACAAGAAATGTCTCCTCATCTCCATCCTAAGTGGCTTACCCTGAATCCTCAGACTGTAACCCCTGGTTCTAGACACACCTACCATTGGGAGCATCCTGCCAGCATCTGTCAGGACCTGCCTAGTCCTGTGAGAATTTTGGAAGTCTCTTTGAGATCCACTCTCAGTTGCTTGAACTGCAGTGAAAATAATCCTAACCTAGTCAACCTCTCCTCATACATCAGTCCCATCATCCCCGGAATCAGTAAAAAGGAGATGACGGTTTCAATTGATTAATACACAAATTCCAGTATTTATTTCAAGTCAATGCCCCTAGATAACGAAACGTTTTATCAGTATACCAGACGTGATATCTCACAGAATGCATTCTTCGTGTGAGGTCTTGTTTAGAATCTGTCGGTATTTTAACTTGGAGTCAGAGTGGTTTGATTTCAAAAGTAGGAATTTACGATTACCACATTGACTGACTGTCTACAAACTGTGTGGTTTTTGAACAAAACAGAATGTAACTGCAATTACAAATCAACAAATGCAAATTCACCCATGAGATTTATGAGTGTGTGTGCGTGTGCGTGTGCGTGTGCGTGTATGTATATGTTTGGGAGGGGGAGAGAGCGCGTGCATGTATCTATGTGTGCATGCGCACTATGTCTCTGTATGTGTGTCTGTGAGGGCAGAGAGAGATTGCGTCTCTGAGAGAGAGAGCGAGAGAGATTGTGTGTGTGTGAAGGTGAGAAACACAGTGTACGTGTGTGAGTGCGTGTCTGACTTAGTGTGTTTGTAAGAGAGAGGGTGCATGTGTGTGTGTGAGAGAGAGTTTGTGTGTGCTTGGTTTGTATGAGTGTGAGTGTATGCGTGCTTGTGTGTGTCTGAGAATGCATATGCGCTTGAGAGAGACAATGTGCGTGCTAGTATGTGTGTTTGCGTGATAGTGCATGGGTATGAGAAAGCATATCTGGGCGTGTCTGGGTGTGTGTGTGTGTGTGTGTGTGTGTGTGTGTGTGTGTGTGTGTGTG
>JAHRHZ010000002.1:570201-626840 GCA_024137785.1 Ginglymostoma cirratum
GTGTGTGTGTGTGTGTGTGTGTGTGTGTGTGTGTGTGTGTGTGTGTGTGAGAGAGAGAGAGAGAGAGAGAGAGAGAGAGTGAGTGAGAGTTTGTTGAGGTCACTTGTCTTGAGGGAAAGAGTTCTGCTCATGAGATGGATCCCATCACTATCCATAGCTGCAGGTTGCAATATTCATCTAAAAGCGATTGTTGCTGCAGAAACTCAGACATCCGTGTGCACTGCCACATACCCTCAATGTGGGCAAGAAATAGGCCATTCAGCCCAACAAGTCCGTACCAGAATAAGGATGTGACTAGTATCCACACAGGAATATTGTGATGAAGGATTAGATTTTAACAGGAAAGTTTTTTTTTCGTTGACTGCAGAAATTCTGTTGGATTAAAGAGAAATTAAACATATGAACTCATGCGCTGACATCTGGTATCAAAGAGAGAATGGGAGTCTTCAAAGAATACTTAAAGCGTTCTGTGCAAAGAAGATTACTCGATAGGTTAGAATATTAGCAATATATATGCTAAGAAGGTGATCTACACGGTCTGACCCACTGGAGCGAGCCCCTATTCATTTTGTTAGTAGTTCTCTTGAATCCTCACTCGTGTTAAAATTCATTTTCTACAAACATTTTCTGATCAGCTGTGGAAACAGCTGTAGTGTGGCACATCTCTGGAGCCGGTGACAGTTGAACTCAATAGACCCTGGCTCTCAAGTATGAAGGCTACCACTGTTCAACAGAACCCCAGGAATTGGCATTTTTATGCGAATCAGCCTCTTCAGAGATGTTATTACACGCATCTGGAGCAGAAAGGAATTGAACCCATATTTCCTTGTCCAGTGAAATTGACACGACCATTGCACGCAAGAAGGCCCCTAATGTTAAGTTAATACCCTCCAGCAAATTTTACTCAGCAGTTCTAGTTTTTCCTCCCTAGATAATTTCTAACCAATCTGAATGGGCATACTAATAAACAGCTCCAGTTTCAAAGGAAGGGACAATATGATTATACTACAGAGGCCAGTAGGAATTAACACCTATCATTTAGTGACAATTATTTCCCCTGGACACAGTTGACTAAAAACAAAAGTTAATTTGCTTAAGCCAATTCGATTCAATTCAGATGGCATATCAAGACGCAACTGACGACATTGAGTGGAAAAAAGATCTCTGAGGCCTAATATGATTTTGCAGGACTACTGAAGGCTTGTTCTTCAAAACAGCAATGCCCCTATCCAAGCTGTTCCAGTAAAGCGTCAAAATTGCTATCGCCAATGAGAAATATTTCCCACATTTCAATGTCCATAATGATCAGAACAATTAGTCTACTCTCATTCATCACCAAAGAGTTGGAACAGATTCCTCTCACCGTCAATATCAAGCCATTCGAACCATTCGACATGAAGCAGCACGAACGCAGCAATCATCAGCTCACAAATGGTATGCTTGGCTTCTGTTACGTAAAACGGCCTCCTGAACGCCACCTGAACTCATTTTAAACATGGAAGAAAAGTTGAACTCCAGAGAGCATGTGAAAGAGACTACCACTGACATCTAAGCGGTATTCAAATGAATGTGACTTCAAGGAGCCTCGCTAATGGAATCCAGGGGGAATCTGGGGAAATTCTCTTTTGCAGGACTTCTGCCAAGGAGAGGGAAAGATGCAGGTCATTCGTCTCATTCCATTGATAACTCTCGATAAGTTGCTCAGGATAATGGCTTCGGCGCTTCAGTGACCTTCCCTCCCTCATAAAATCAGAAGGAGGATGTTCACCGATGACTGCACACGTTATCATTGCGAACTGCAGTGGTTCGAGAATGAAGCTCACGGCCCCTTTTCCAGGATAATAAGGTATGAGCAGCAAATTCTGTTGTAACCAGTGGCACCCCCATCTCAAGAAAGCACTTTTTAAAATGTGTGTAATCTCCCATAGGTAAAGTTTGCTGATAGTTCTGGTCTGAGGTAAAGGAATTATCTTGATTGCATTACTCATTGGATGTGATATAAGAAACACTTAATAAAACATCTGGACAGAAGAGGAGAAAAGATAGACCTGCCTACATTCTTGAAATATTAATTACGTTAATATCAGGAGTCAGCGAGGACTCCTTCTCATTGTGGAGTAGACTGTAAAGAGATTGAGTAAACTTTCACTTCTCTATTTATATCATGAGGATTAGGAACTGTAATTTCTATAAGAATACGTTGCAGCCACATCAACCACTTCCAGTGGCACCTCATTCCCTAGGCATATCATACTCTGTGCGAGAAAGTTGAACCTCATGTTCCCATTTCTTCTCTCCCCTCTTACATTAGACTGACGCTTTCTAGTCCTCCATTCCACAACCCTGGGGAAAAGGTGGAGTGAATTCAACTTATCTATGCCCCTCATGATCTCACACCCTTCTGTAAGAACAACCCCCATCCACCCCACCATCTCCTATGCGGTAAAGAAAAAAGTTCTAGCTTGTCCAGCCTCTGCTTATAACTCAGTCCCTTGAGTCCTGGCAACAACTTTGGAAATTTCTTCAGCACTCTTTTCAGTTTGATAACATCCTTACTATAGCAAGGTGACCAAAACTGAGCACAATACTGCAAGTGTGGTCTCACCCAGGCCTTTACAACTGCAGCATAACCTCCCATCTTTTTACCAGTCTGTCAAAACCCTTCTTCATTGCTCTGTCACTTCACTTTCAGCAAACCGTGGACTTGAACTCCGAGGCCCCTCTGTTCGATTTCACTTCTTAAGGCACTACAATTCACCATGAAACTCCTACCTTAATTTGACCTACCAAAACACCTCACACTTATCTCTATTAAATTCCATTTATTCTTTCTCAGCCCATTTCCCCAGCTGACCAAAATGTTGCTGCAATTTCTGATCACCTTCCTCACTGTCCATGATACTGCCTAATTAAGTGCCATCAGCTAACTTACTAACTATGCCTTGTACATTCTCAACCAAATCATTGATATAAATAACAATAATGGGCCCAGTGCCGACTTCTGAAGCACACCACTAATCACAGTTCTGCAGTCTGACAAGCATCCTTCCACTGTTACCCTCTGCTTCCTGCTATCAAGGCAATTGTGTATCCAGTTTGCAGGTCTCCACTGATTCCATGCAATCTAACTTTCCACAGCAGCCTTCCATGTGGAATATTATCAAAGGCCTGACTGAAATCCATATAGTCTATGTCTGCTGCGCTGCCCTCATCAACCTTCCTGGTCACTTCATCATAAAACTCTAACAAATTTGTAAGGCATGAACACCCACGCACACAGCCATTCTGAATACTCCTAGTCAACCCATATATTTCCAAACGCAAGTATATCTTATCCCTCAGAATATTTTCAAATAACTTACCCGCGTAGATATTATGCTTACTGGTCTACAATTCCCAGGTTTTTCTTTGCAGCCCTTCTTGAATACGGGCACAACATTCACTACCTTCCAATCTTCTACGACCTCACCCGTGGCTAACATTGATGCAATATAGCAGCTAGGGTCCTTGCAATTTCTTCTCCAGCCTGTTGCAGATTTCTTGGATCTATCTGGTCAGGACCAGGAGATTTATCCAGCTTTACACCTTCTAATACGTCCAACACCTCCTCTACTGTGATATGGACTGTCCTCAACACATTACTACTAACTTCCTCAAGTTTTCATGTCTTCAAGTCTTTCTCCATGGTAAACACTGAAGAGAAATATTTATTGTGGATCTCGCCCATCTCCTGTGCTTCTGCACATACATGTCCACTTTAGTCATTTAGGGGTCGTATTCTCTTTCTTGATATTCCTTTACTTTAATTATGCTTTAAGATCCCGTTGGATTCACCCTAATCATCTCAACCAAAGCTACTTCGTGCCCCCTTTTTGCTCTCCTTATTTCCTTCTTCAGTCAACTCTCATATCCCCTATATACTTCCACAGGTTGGTGGCTAGCACTGCAGCTTCACAGCGGCAGGGACCCGAGTCCGATTCCAGCCTCGGGCGACTGTCTGTGTGGAGTTTGTACATTCTCCCCGTGTCTGCGTGGGTTTCCTCTGGGTGCTACGGTTTCCTCCCACAGTCCAAAGACGTGCAGGTTAGGTGGATTGGCCATGCTAAATTGCCTGTAGTGTTCAGGGAGGTGTATATTAAGTGGGTTATAGCGGGGTGGGTCTGCGTGGGATGCTCTGAAGTTCTGTGTGGACTTGTTGGGGCAAAGGACCTGTTTCCATACTGTAGGGATTCTATGATGATCCCAACTGCCTGCATCTGAGACATGCCTCCTTTTATTTTTCTGGTCAAAGTCTCTTTGTTTTTTCATCCAGGGTTCCCTACTAATGCCAGCCTTGCCCTTCACCCTCACAGGAACACATGGGCCTTGAAATCTAGTTATGCCACTTCTGAAGGCCTCCCACTTGCGGGAGCTCCCTTTGGTGCAAACAAACTACTCCAACCAACCCCTGCAAGTTCCTCTCAATTGCCATAAAAATTCTCCTTGCCCCAATTTAGAACTTGAACTTGTGGCCCATTTTGTTCCTTTCCATAACAATTTTAAAATTAATAGAAAAATGGTCACTGGTCCCAAAGGACACCCCACTGTCACCTCAATTATCTGTCCTGCACTATGTCTGAAGAGGAGGTAGAGTTTTGTCCCATCCGGTGTAGGAAGCTTTCATGAGCAAGTTTAACAAATTTCACCCATCTACGCCCTTAACACTATTGTAGTCCCAGTCTCTGTTAGGACAATTAAAGTCCACTACTTTGACAACCATATTTCTCCTGCAAGTCTCCTCAGTCTCCCTGCATATTTCTTCCTCTAATTCCCGTTGATTATTGAGGGACCTATAGTTCAACTCCAAAAACGTTGCCATCCGCTTCCTATTCTTAGTTCCAACTACAAAGCCTCAATGCATGATCCCTCAGTTATTTCCTCTATGACTACTGCTGTGATTACGCCCCTTCTGTCTTCGAGTTTCCATTCGCTTTCATTAAAACTTGCTTACTTTAGCACTCAAATACTCCGACACTGAAGGCCAAAATTACATTTGTTTGCTGAAGCTGCCTGTTTACTTTCATTGACTGTTGTATAATCACACGCAGAGCCCTTTGTCTATCCATGTCCACAAGAGACAGTTAAACATCAGATACTGCGAGATACTCTGTTCTAAAGAAGGGTCACGACACGAAACTTCGATTTTCCTACTCCTCTGATGCTGCCTGACCTGCTGTGTTCCTCCAGCTCCACACTGTTTTGTCTCTAAACATGAAATACAGCTCCTGATAACATATAACCTGTTGGGGTAGCAGCAGAGCGACATTATGGCTTTTAAAACTGATCGTATTGTCTTTTTTTAATATCCTAACAGTTTTGTCCTTGTCCCTGTAATAGTAGACAGCCATCAAGCAGAGGGTAGCATTGTATCAATTGATCAATTGCAAGAAAAAGAAATAGATTTGACGAAGACTGGCTTTGATTCTTTTGAAATTTATTTACCCAATTAATGATTTACAATGCAGTGATCAGCCTTTTTATTAAACTGCTTTTGTTTTCTCATAATAATTCTAAATCGCAACCTGAAATGGTATTTTCTTTTTTCTTCTTAATTACTGCAAACATGCTTCCCTTTAAATGGTTTTCCAATTTCCTCGTAATGCCTATATTGGTGTAAGTATTAATGAATTTGAAATGTTTATCCAATTTCCTCTTGTTGGTTATTTTTGAGAGCAGCAGTGGACACACCCATTAAATGACAAGGAGCGGTGCTGTATGATATTGTTTCAGGAGATCGGAATAAAGCCCTCTACGAGACCGAGTTGAGTCTGCCCGATTTCATCAGGATTCTCACAGACAGCAGCAGCTGGTTCAAACAGTGAGAATGTACCTGCACATGTGATACTGATTTTGGTGAAGCGCCTGGTTTTGCCTCACGTCAGTGCATTCTCCTTCTCAGTTTTATGTACACTTTCATTTAATTCTTTTTAATTACTTCAGAAAAAAAAGAGAATTATTGATGTAGAATACGCATCATAAATGTCATCTATTTGTCAGTGTGAGAGATTGTCATGAAAGCAACAAAATTATCTTGCAATCTATGTAACATCAACCTAAAGCGGCCGCGTCCTCTGTACGAACGTATTTTATGAACAAAGGTAAAATTTCAGAAAAAAACAAAAGCTTTCCACAATTTGTAACGTTATGATGAAGGCAATGTACAACAGCTGCTGCAGGACTGTATTCTTCTCGAAAACACAGACTGGAAATGATGGCCTTTTCGTGAAGTGTCGAAACTTTATATCTGGAAACTACAGAATACAGGTGAGAGTGGGTGTCCCGACAACTCGAAGCAGTTTTCCCCACCAAGTAAGTTGGCAAATTCAAGTAACTGGTGACCTCACACTCACTCCAAATTACCTCTCCCCAGTCTACTGCAGTGGTTCCAATGAAGCAGAGCAGACATTCAAGGAACAGACACTTATTTAAAATTATTCGTCTGTCTTCCTTCGAGCAGAGAGCGACATTTTCCACTCTGGTTTGCCGTGCTCTCAAGTGATGAACAGTCCAATTTACTGTCTCCAGAACCTGACGTATGTGTGAGATGTGGTGTTTGGACGGTTGTACAGATGTGTGTTTGGAGGTTTGTGAAAGCCCTCAGGTTGCTCAACTTCTTCTCTGTATATTCAATAAAGTTGCTCAATATGCAAAAGGGTTCAAAGCTTGCGCATTAATGCTTGTTCCTAAAACTAACCTACCTACACTCACCTGTACTGGCTCCATCCCCGCCTCTTCGACTTGTCTGCCTCCTCTCCACCTATCCTCTCCTCTATCCATCCTCTATCCACCTCCCCCTCTCTCCCTATTTATTTCAGAACCCTCTTCCCCTCCCCCATTTCTGATGAAGGGTTTAGGCCCGAAACGTCAAGCTTTCCTGCTCCTATGATGCTGCTTGGCCTGCTGTGTTCATCCAGCCCCATGCTTGCCATCTCGGATTCTCCAGCATCTGCGGTACCTTTTATCTCTCTTGCTGAGGTCTGGTCAGTTAACAGAAAGACACAAATTTAACACATAATGTTCGGATGAAGCATTTAATCAAACATCCGCTTAAAACTGAGTGCGTGCTCTTGTATCTCTTTTAGCCCATAAATGTATTTTTAACCCATTCTAGAAAAGAAATCACCATTTGGTTGATATCATTTCGTGAACCCTGGCCATGGATCCATACGTCGGAAGAAAGGGCTATTCTCAGATATTGTCAGAGTTATAACTGGAAGACTGTGGAGCTGAAATGGAGTCTGTTAACTTCAGGCTGAGCATACAGAAAATATAGTATAGAATATGGAATTCAATACAGATTCAATTCTGAGAATTCCTCAGTTTGTTTTTCTGAGTTTCAATAATTTAAGTATTATCTGCTTTGGATATTTGATCGCATTCTTCAGCTCCTCTCTGAATTTTGTCTGGGTGGTTGTGTAAATAAACGTGTTTGTGCAGGTGCTCAAAAGCAGGGGCACAAAGTTTTTTTTTCTGAAGAAGGGTCGAGACCCGAAACGTTGGCTTTCCTGATCCTCTGATGCTGCTTGGCCTCGAGTGTTCAGCTCTACACCTTATTATCTCAGATTCTCCAGCATCGGCAGTCCCCACCATCTCAGCACCAAGTTGGTGTAGGCTGCAATATATATCGTGTTATTACAACCTCTTAGGTAATACTGTTTTATAATTCGCATTAATAAGAAGAAGATCACATAATCATCCAGGACAGAAGGAAATCTCTGGGTACAGTAAACAATAAGATGATGGATTTCCTTCGTTTCTTCATCTCCAGATCATTTTGATCCGCATTATTCTTCCTCCCTCTCAACCTTTTGCGGATTCTACTGGCTGTTAAAATGTGACCCACAGGCAGAGCATTGAGCAGAAAAATGAAGAATGTTGGGATCAATGGGATTAAAAAGCGATCAATCCAGCGAAATGCTACCCATGTAGCTACAGTGTAATATTCTGCTTTCAAATTGAAGTTCAAGGCTACTCCTTCGATTGTAAATAGAAGGGAACATTTTAAAAACAGAACAGCTGGCAGACAGTTCCTGTAACCACTGTTTCCGTTTTCTCAGTGCAATATCTCACCTTCAGTTCTGTTAGCAAATGGTAATAAAACGATCAAAGGCGAAAGCGACTGTTAACCAGGCAGAAATATCCGTTGCTGCACGAATTATACAAGTGATTGTATATTTATTAAAGTTAAAATTTAATGAATGCTAGGTATATGTATCAAAGCGAACACCTTCTGAAAAGAATATGGATTCAACCAGATTGTCTGTTTTAAATTCCTGGGCAGCTCCCCTTCCAGTGTGCATTCCAGTTAGGTTGCCAAGAATTTGCTGGCCAGCTTTAGCTGTTATTCAACGGCACAATGATATTAAGATAGAAAATTGTGTAAGAAGACTAAATTAAAATTCTAAGAAAATGAATGTCCATTTAATTGACTGAAAAAAATTAAGTTTGAAACTAGTTAGGACACTGTGGAAGTATGCAACGTGAGCAACAAGGACGGGAGCAATTGGACCTATTTCGATCAGACAGAACAGAGAACGCTTCATGCAAAACATTTTTCCAGTTGTCAGGTTATGTTCAAAGAGCAACAGTTGTGCATGGAAAACTTGATCACAACTTATTCTATGTTTTTTTTTCTCCAATCTTGATGCCCGTGGCAGCGAATTGGAGGTTATTTCTCCCAAACTGGCATTTGAGCCAAATTTTCACTCCTTTTTGGTTATTTTCACCAGCTCAAACTCAGATTGGAAGTTGAGACGTTGTTACATTTAAGATTCTGCATCTTATATTGACAGCTAGACTCTAATTTTAACGATGCAGACTCTCCTTGTTCTTTCGATGTTGTTGCTTCTGACATGCATCAAGGTCGACTATACGTTCCTCCTCAGCCCACAGCAGAGAAGCTGAAAAGTGTCACAAGCAGAGCTCCCACGCACCTATACTCGCATAACTTGTAGCAGAGAGTAGGTCGTATCTCCTGTACTATGCTGTCCCCTCCTAAGAATGCATTCCGTTTATTTTTGTTGTCCCCTACTGAAAGGGCTTCCGGTATCGCAATATATTGGTCATTTATCTCATTCACTTTGCAGCCCTCACAACCAAGGGACCAGATCTATGCTCAAAGGTCCTGCTGCATTCAGTCATGAATGCTATTGAACAATTATACAACTCATTGAAGTAGGAGACTCCACAAATACCCCACCGTCCGTGGTCGGGAAACCAGCAAATCAGCGAAATAAATATAATGCATTCGTAACATTCTTCAGCTGCAGTAAATGACCCATCTCAGCCTCCTCCAAAGGCTCCCAGCATCACAGCTGCCAGTAGTCAGGCAATTCCATTCACCACGTGATGTAAGGAAATGGTTGGAGACACTGGATAGTGCACAGATAATCGGGCCTGACAACATTTTGGAAATAGTTCAATGCTTCAGTTATTGCTGCATATCTCGACAGGTTGTAACTGTCCACTGCAACTGGAGCATGTACTAAACACGTAGAAATTTACCCAAGTATTGCATATTGACTTCAACCAGGACAAATCCAATTACTGCCGAATCAGTCTGCATTCAACGGCCAGTAAAGGATGGAAGCTGTCATCAAGATTGTTGTCAAACAGCACCTGACGTCCAGTTTATATTCTGCCACAGCCACTATGCTCCTAGATTCGTTCCAACCATGGTGCAAAAGTCGATAAAAGAGCTGAATTCCAGAGGTGAGGTGAGTGTAACAGTCCTTTACATCACGGCCACGGTTGACAAAATGCGGCATCAAAGATGGCAGCAAAACTGGATACAGTGAGAATCAAGATCAAGTGTAATCATGAGTAGAAGAAAAACCAAGTTGGTTGTCATTGTTGTAGGTCAGCCATCACAGCTCCAACGCGTCTCGGCAAGTGTTCTTCCAGGTTTGGCTCAACGATCTTCAGCTGTTTCCTTAATGACTTACCCTCCATCATAAGTTCAGAAGTGGGGATGTTCGCCTGTGGTTGTAAAGCATTTGCACCACCTCAGGTAATGAAGCTGACCGCTTTCAAATTAAACAAGATCTGGGCAATATCTAGGCTTTGACGGAAAAGTGGCAAGGAAAGTTCTCACCACACAAATGCCAGAAAAAAAAAAACTATCATCGACAGGAGGCAATTTAAGCACTGTCCCTTGACATTCCTGGCTTTGGAATAATTGAATTCCCATCTGCCAACATCTTGGGGCTCACCATTTACGAGTAACTAAGCTGGTCTCGCCACATAAGCGCAATGGCGACAAAAGCTGGTTCGGAGGCTGGCAAAACTGCAGCAACAAGCTCAAATCTTGACTAAACAAAAGCTGCCACTATTTGCGATACACATATGAGGAATGTGACGGAATACTCCCTGCTTGCCTGGATGGATATAGCTTCAATAGCACTCACAAAGCTTGACACCATCCGTGACAAAGTGGCCCGTTTGGCACCACATCCATAAAATCCATTCGCTCCACCACCGACCACCCGATAGTCAGTAGCAACAATGTGAACGAGACAAGCTGCAAAGTAGAAATTCGTCAAAGTTCCTGAGACAGTACGTTCCATTTAGAACATAACATTTAGAAGATAACACATGACCGAGAGTGACCTCGTAAGTGGAAGGACAAGGACAAGGGACAAATGAGATATCCAACACCTGCAATTTTCCTTCAAAATAATCACTATTCTGTCTTCGAGGCAAATCACTATTGTTTTATTTTGTCACCGCATCAAAGTCATAGAATTCCCTCCAGCGCAGCATTCTGGGTCTACCTTTAGCACATGGACTGCAGCGGTTCAAGAACACAGTTCACCACTACTTTTTCAAAGGCATAAATATGGGTAACAAATGCTGGCCAGCCAGAAAACTACATGCCCCAGAAAATACAAAAAAACAAAAACTCTCGTCGAAACAAACTGAAAGAAACTCATCCCTCGTCCAAAATTCCAAAGGTTGGCGTTCTTGTTCTCCTGACTTTTGGGTGCTCTTGTCTGTTATATGCACAGCCATACTCTCCGTTTCCTGCCCGTGACCGAGAGGGAAGTATTTTGAAGAGAGATCCTGTCATGAGAATTTTCCTTTTGTTTTCGCAGTGAAATTCCAGAGCTCTCATTATTTACACAATCTCCCCACGTTTCATTTCGGTGGAATGGCAAATAACTGCATTGAAGTAGTCTCGTGAACCACATCGGATCGCAAGACACTGATCTAAATGATTAATTCTGCAACCTTCCTGCAACGTTATGAATGCATTGTGATTCCGATCAGGGGAACATCTGAAGTGCTTTAATAGTGCCTCTTGATCCAAAATTCAATCAAACAGAGTGTGGACAGGGATGGGTGCTGTTGGTGGAAAAGTAACGTGCATCTGAAGATGAAATTCAGATGCTGAGGGCGATAAAGTAATGTGAACGGCCGAGGAATCCGACAAAAACTGTGACCGCAGACTGTAAAGCAATGAGAACTCGGCACCTAATTGATCTTTAACAGAACTAGAATTCCCACCCGGAGCGTTTTCTAGGCCACTGCAGCATTGTTAGTGTCTGGAAGTGGCGATCTCCCTGGTTTGGTTGCAGGGGTGGGGAGGGGACAGAAACCATTTGCCTTTCACCAGCTCAAGAGAGCAGAATTTCCAGTCGGCGGGAGACGAGGTGAGAACAAGCTCGTGACAAAGAAATAATTTTAACAACAGTTCATTGCATTCGATACAGCACGGGCTTTCAATTAAAACTAAACGAGTTTCCGAACTCGAAAAGAACTGGATAAAGAAAGAATAATCTAGGGCCTTTGCTGGAAAGTTAAATAAACATTCAGAAGATAACACGTGACCGTGAGTGACCAGAGGCTGTGGATGGGAAACAAATTAGATTTCTGCTTTTGTATTCGTGCGACATTAATATTTATTGAAAAGGGACAATGCTAAATTAGACCAGCAGCACGATTTTCTTGTTTACATAATCCGTAACGGATTATGATCACTGAACAGGTATTCCAACCAATGCTATAATCGGATAATAAATCAGGACAGCCTGTACAAGGGGGGGTGGGCAACAAGTTAAATGGATAAGAGATAATAGGAACTGCAGATGCTGGAGAATCCGAGATAGTAAGGTGTGGAGCTGGATGAACACAGCAGGCCAAGCAGCATCATAGGAGCGGGAAAGCTTGACGTTTCGGGCCTAAACCCTTCTTCAGAAATGGGGGAGGGGAAGAGGATTCTTTTTTGGTTGTTAATGCGGGGATGGGGTGCGAGGGATGAGTTGCGGAATATGCGGGAGACATGGTCGAGGGCGTTCTCGACCACTACGGGGTGGACATTGCGGTCCTTGAAGAACGAGGACATCTGAGATGTACGGGAGTGGAATGCCTCATCCTGGGAGCATATGCCGCGGAGGCGAAGGAATTGGGAATAGGGGATGGCATTTTTACAGGAAGGTGGGTGGGAGGAGGTGTATTCTAGGCAGCTGTGGAAGTCGGTGGGCTTGAAATGGATATCGGTTTCTAGGTGGTTACCCGAGACGGAGACAGAGAGGTCCAGGAAGGTGAGAAAGGTGTTAGAGATGGTCCAGGTGAACTTCAGGTTGGGGTGGCAGGTGTTGGTGAAGTGGATGAACTGTTCGAGCTCCTCGTGGGAGCACGAGGCGGCGCCGATACAGTCATCAATGTAACGGAGGAAGAGGTGGGGTTTAGGGCCAGTGAAGGTACGGAAGAGGGATTGTTCCACGTAACCTACAAAGAGGCAGGCATAGCTTTGGCCCATGCGGGTACCCCCTTTGTCTGTAGGAAGCGGGAGGAAGGGAAGTTGCTGAAAGAGAAGTTGTTGAGGGTGAGGACAAGTTCGGCTAAGCGGATGAGGGTGTCAGTGGAGGAGGATTGGTCAGGTCTGCGGGACAGGAAGAAGCGGAGGGCCTTTAGGCCATCTGTATGGGGAATACAGGTGTATCGTGACTGGACGTCCATAGTAAAAATGAGGTGTTGGGGACCGGGGAATTGGAAGTTCTGAGCAGGTGGAGGGCGTGGGTGGTGTCACGGACTTAGGTAGGGAGTTCCTGGACCAAGGGGGAGAAAATGGAATCGAGGTAGGTAGAGATAAGTTCGGTGGGGCAGGAGCAGGCGGAGACAATGTGTCGACCAGGGCATTCAGGTTTGTGGATTTTGGGGAGGAGATAGAAGCGGGCGGTGTGGGGTTGGGGAACGATGAGGTTGGAAGTTGTGGGTGGGAGGTCACAAACTTCAAAATCTCCCCTCCACCAACCGCATTCCAAAATCAGCCCAGCTCGTCCGCGCCTCCTTAACCTGTTCTTCCTCTCACCTATCCCCTCCTCCCACCTCAAGCCGCACCCCCATCTCCTACCTACTAACCTCATCGTGCGCCCTTGACCTGTCCATCCTCCCTGGACTGACCTATCTCTTCCTTACCTCCCCACCTACACTCACCTTTACTGGCTCCATCCCCGCCTCTTTGACTTGTCTGTCTCCTCTCCACCTATCCTCTCCTCTATCCATCTTCTGTCCGCCTCCCCCTCTCTCCCTATTTATTTCAGCACCCTCTTCCCCTCTCCATTTCTGATGAAGGGTGTAGGCCTGAAACGTCAAGTTAAATGGATAAGATGTGAGATGAACTCTCATCGTTTCTGAGAAATGCCGATGTTCCTTGTCGCTGGAACTGCAACGGACTGCGTGATAAAGATGAAGAGAAAACTGTTATTTATAATTAAGTGACACCTTTGGTGGGATCCGACTGCAGTTGCAGCATTGGCGTTACTTCCAGTTACTTGGACACGTTGTCAACTCGCTTCACTAGTATTTTTGCTTCTCACTCATTAAATTCAATTAGAGGGTGCAAGTGTTTTCAAAGTCACAGTCCAAACATTAAAATGGCATTTGGTTGATTGCTATCTAAAAATATTTTGAAAGCACGATCATTATATAACCACAGTAACGTGTCAAACGGAACAGCTTCAACTTTCCTTGTTCTGAGACACGGTTCACTGCTTCCGAACACTCGACAGCATTTCACAAATTCTTCAAAAGCTTTCAACGATTTACACGACTCTTACCAATGCAGATTCATCTGCTTCATTCAGGTGCTTCAGTCATGTTCCCCTGGCGCTGTGTTAAGTTGATCGTGGCCACTGACGGATCATTTTCAATCTTTTCCTTATCTCCTGAAATAAAATGATTCAAAATAAATATCGTTCTGAAATATAAAATCACAGACACTGGTTTTAAACGTCTTCATTTTCAGCGAAATTTAAAATGAAATTTTAAATGCTGCCTTAAACGAAGGGAACTTTACAATCACCTGCACATTTAAAACAAATATACTTACTTGAAAATGATGGGCCAATTGATTATCTCTGCATAGAACCAGCACCGACTCAACGGACCAAATGGTTTACATTTTGCTGCGCAAATTTTACCACCAGAAGTGCAATCAAGAAAGGGTTTATTTAATGCGAAAATTTCAAAGGTTTTTTTTGTTGGTACCACGGAGAAATGCGTCTGATAGTGGTCGTTTTATGCAAGATAATATCAGATTGTTCTGGAGGGCGGACGGTGGTGGAAAATGGAACGGAATGCGTAGAAGTGTGCTTCTGTTTAAAGTAATGAGTTTTTTTTTATTCAGTCACTGAATGCGGGTGTCCCTGGCTGGTCTAGCATTTACTACCCATTTGTAGTGCTATGGGAACGTAGTGTTGAGATGCATTTTCAACGGCCCATATTGCGGACCATATGCTGTCGCGAGACACATAATGCTATTATCAAGGGAATTCCAAGATTTTGTCTGAGTGACACTGAAGAATCAGCGAAATATTTCAACATAGGATGGTACGTGGCATGGCGGGAGCTTGCAGATCGTGAAGTTGTCAGATATGTGCTGCCTTTGCCTTAACGGAAGGAAACAGTCTTGCGTGTGTGTGGAGGGTGCTGTCTAACAAGCGCTGGATTTTTGTGTTACAAATGTTATTTTTCACATTTGATCATGTCTGAGAAGAGACAGTGGTTCTGTAACAGTTTGGAGATCCCATATTTGTTGCACCTTTGAAAATCAACATGCGATGGTCAGATTACTTCTACTTGAAGATGATAACTAGCAACATAACTTGCAGTTTTTGAGTCCAAGACAGATTGTTGTTCAGAGGAGGGACTCGGAAGACAATATTTGTCAGAAGACAAAAGCGAGGAGTAATTCTGATGAAATCTACACATTTTTCGGGGAATTACACGTGCACACAGAGTGTTCCTGCGACGATGTAGACTGTAATCAATGGGTCAGGCTCAGAATTAGGCATATATTTATGCATTGATCCAGACCAAATTCAGAAAGTAACTGAAGAATGGGATGAAATATCCTGTCAGAGTAATATTTTAATTATTGTGACTCAAAAATAAACAAAGAATTCCCAGCGGTATATGTGCACGGGATCCCATCTCCCATTCTGCGAGTTGAGCATAAACTAAAAAGATTCCATCTCAGCCCCATTGTACTCTGGTTATAAACCTGACAGTGTCTGAGAATGTCTTCAATTTTCAATATGGATCCATGATTATAGTTCAAGGGGTGACATTATTCAAAAAGTTGAATCGTTATGGATTGAATTAAAACAAACTCATCGACTCAAAATGATACAAGAACGAATTGTCACACACTGATGCTGAAATCGGTGCTTGATCTGAACATGTGGTGAAAGACATGCAAATACAATATGATGATTATCCTGCAATCATTAAATTTGTGGCTGGAAGTACAGAAATTGAATGTTGTTGAAAAAAGATCGATTTTGAGAATGTATTTGGTCTTGAAATAACCTTCATGTGATAAAAAGAATACAAATTCAACGGCAAAACCAGCCTTTGTACAACACAGGGAGATGCTGACTGTTTTGGTAGATTGGCTGAGATTGTCCATGCATTGCCATATGGAATTCAGCTCCCTAGTGCTGAATAAAACTAACAGTCCAAAAGTGTTTACATTATGAACAGTCAAGGAGACTCAAGCTGAATCAAAGAACTTCAGCAAACAATTTGTTAGCTGTCATTCGCTTCAATGGGCCAATTTAAGGAAGCTATGAGGCAACGTTGGAGGAGTACAGGACATTGGTTCCGCCACAGCTGGAATACTGTGTGCATTTCTGGTCATTCCACTAGAGGAAGGATGTGATAGTACAGAGGATTTTCTCGAGGATCTTGTCACATCTGGAGAAATTAAGCAATAAGGAGAAACGAGAAGGGCTTGGGTTGTTTTATTTAGAGCAATGAAGACTGAGATGGGACATGTTTGAGGAGTGTTGGATTATGAGACGCTTGGACAGAGTGAATACCGAGCAGCAGTTACCCTTGGTTGAGGGGTCAGTCATAAGGGAGCATAGTTTTACCAGAATGGACAGGAGATTCAGAAGTTATTTGGGGGGAAAAATCTTCCGTGAGGGTTTGGTGGGAATCTTCATTGCTTGGGAATTGAAACCCATAAACCATACAAATTTTTAAAAATTTAGATGAGCACTTGAAATGTCATGCAATTCAATGATATGGGATAGGCTCAGGAAATTGTGATTAGCATGCTTTTAGTGGTAACATCATTGCAGAAAAGACAGGCGGAAGAGACCTTTCTGTGCTGCATGAATCTATGAAAGCATGAATGTATTTCAGATGGCAGCATCTCTATCAACCAGAGTTCACTAGAAAACGAATCAGCACTGTTATATAACTGTACATATCCCTTCAATTCTTATTCTTTCATAAGCAAAAAAAAACTTTCTTTCTGAACATTCCATCGCTAAGTTCATGCTGTTATATCTTCTCTTGTTAACATTGAAATGAAGTTGAGCTGGGAGAGTGAGAAATAGTGTTTTGGAGAGGATGAAACAAACATGTGTTTTATCAATTCAGTTTAGAACAGATCACGATATGAGGCAATGAATACAGTAACCTGCATTGACAGAAGTCCAAGTAAGTTCATGTTTCACTTAAAATGAGTGTTTGGGATGTAAACCAATGGCGAGAGAGGAAGTAAAGCGCAAGTCTTATATTCCTGTGATTACATGGGAAGTTCCATGGTTTAGGGATGGAATGAGTTATTCCAGGTATGAGACGATTGGATCAGGAAGTCTGTGGGTGATTAGTACTTCAGGATTCTGACCAGTGATGGAAAAGGAGGATAAGGGTTATGTGGTGACATCAGACTGGAGATGACCAAAATAGGCAGCTAAGGTGGACGGTGAGGACAAAGGGAACCCTATCATGTTGTGCAGAAGGGAAACATAGTAAAAACGGAAATCCATGCATGTGTCAGACACGTCTGAGGACCTTGTCAACCACACTGGTTGTCGCATGCATGGAGGCAATACCCTGTTGAGGATAGAAAAAGAGTCGTCGAAAGTGTCTTGTGCAAGGTGACATGATGGGAAAGCGTGCAGCAAATGTGGGGTAAACTGGGAGAATAGAATGAAATCCTGACAGGAAGCAGTCCATGTTGGAATGTGATCAAATCAGCTGTCGGACTCACTGGACATGTATTGGAAATTTTAGACAGTCCAGTGACTTAAATGGAGAGTTGAAGTAATGGAAGGACAATATCAGAGTTGAACCAAATTCATCTGGAGAAGAGTCGAAATTGAAGCAAGATGGCTACTTTTTTTCTGTTTCTATATGAAAACCGGAAAATGAATAGTTCGAGTCGTCAATACAAAAAAAAAGTGATTTAGGTCGAGGCCTGAGGACTGGAAGAAGGAATGTTGGATGTAGAAGGCATGGTTAGTAAGTTTGCGGATAACATCAAAATTAGTGGTATAGTGGACAGTGAAAAACGTTTCCTAATATATTAAAAAGGGATATTTATCAAATGGGTCAATTGGCAAAAAAATGGCAGATGGATTTCAATTTGGATAAATGCGAGGTATTGCATGTTGATACAACAAACAGCGACAGGTCTTATACAATCAATGGTAGGGCCTTGGGTAATGTTGTACAACAGAGGCGTTGAAGGGTTCAGGTGCACAATTCCTTGAAATTTGTGTCACGTATAGACAGGATGGTTAAAAAGACATTTCGAACGCTTGACTTCATTGCTCGGCCCTTTGACAATAGGAGTTGAGAAGGCATGTTGAGGTTATACAGAGTATTTGTGAGGCCTGTTCTGAAGTAGTATGTCCAGTTCTGGTCGCCCTGTTGTATGAAGAATATTATTAAGGTACAGAAGGTTCAGAAGAGATTTACATCGATGTTGCTGGGAATAGATAGTTTGAGTTAAAAAGAAAGTCTGGAGAGGAGGGGATCGTTTTCACTGCAGCGTGGGACGTTGAGAGGTGACATTATGGAAGTTTACAAAATCATGAGGGGTATGGAAAGGGTTAATGGTAGGTATCCTTTCCCTAGCGTTCTCCCAAGACTGGGGGAATATTTTTAAGGTGAGTGGAGAGAGATTTTTAAAAAAGACAAAAGGACGTTTCTTTTTCTTAGAAGATAGGTCGCATGTGAAATTAAATTTCCAGTGAAGTGGTGGATGCGAACATAATTACAACAATTAAAAGACACTCATATAAGCACATGAATAAGAAAGGTTTGGAGGGATAAGGGCCAGCACTAGGCAACTGAGTCTAGCTTAAATTGGGATGATGTTCAGCACGGACTTGTTTGACCAAAGAGTCTGTTTCCATGCTATTAATTATGACTAGACTCAAAAAAGACAGGTGCAACCAAAAGCATGCAGATACTCCCAGCATAACTTTTACTTGGTTCAATGCAAATTACACATATCCAGGTGAAGGAGAGCTGTGGCGTCTAGGTATTGTTTTGATCTCCACTTGTTTGAATTCTCGTTGATTTTCCTTTATTTTAAAGCTTGCTGTTTGGAGCTGTGAACTGAAAACTCAAGCTGACCTTTGGACTATGAGCAGATTTTTCTTTTGTTCAGGAAGAAGTGAAGAAACAAAGTGTTAAATGTTTACAAAGTCAGGCCTGGACGTTAATTGTAGGTTGATTCTTGTTAAAAGTTCTCGAAAGACATTTCAACAAGGGGTAGCCAAATTGTTCAAACACAGAGCATTTGTTTGAATGGAACGGCGGCTGCATAAGGAGAAACCTAGTTTAGCACAAAGAAACGTGTGCCTTTACTCTTTGTTTACTTCTATAATGCGTTTAAGCCAGAAGAACCGTGGCTACTAGGGCTATAGGAAGGAGGTTTGATCTCTCCTGGGTTGTTTTCTACTTTTCAGCCCGAGATCTTTGAATAGGATCTCAGTATTTAAAACCAACTAAGTGGACTGGAAGCTGCTTGCATGCATTGGAGTTTGCAGATACTAAGGAAGGTGCAATTCCATTGCAAGTACAGATCATGGAATCTGTTTTAATAAACAGGCCAGTTACATTACGTTATTTTCCTTTTGTTTAATCTCTTAACTGTATATTTTTCTCAGTTAGTTCTTGTGAAATTATGGTGGTGTGGGTATGTGGGAAGGCTGCTGGAGTTGGGATTGGGATGTGAGAATCAAATGTGGGTTAAATCGTAGTCTTTACTGAGGTTACTTTGTACTTAACGTTACTCTACTGGGACCACTGAGTCAATATGAAATTATTGAATATTTTGTTTAATATATAGACATTGTGTTTTGTCTGTAACAGTATTTTCCAAATCACCTGTTTGGAAAGCATTGGCGTTATCTTGCAGATCCTTAAGATCTTTGATTTTAAACAGCCATAAATACAAGGAGAGGGAGGCTGATTCGATTTTGGTTTCTATCTCCGGGTGTTATAACAATTCAAGGAGCAAACAAAGTGACCTCAGCCTTTCTTGGTGGGAGTTGAAGGCTTCGGGTGAATTGTTGAAATGACCTGTAATGAGGAGAATCAAGAATGTAGGCTGTTAAAGACTGTACAAGGTGTGAAAAATAGAATCCAAATAGAAAGGAATAAGTTGAATGGGACAGGAATAGGCTGAAACAGTGAGATGAGCAGTGCAGGAACTTCTTGTGGATTTTTGGAATAAGGTAGAAGCTGTTAATCTGGGGTGGGAGTCGGACGAAGTGGAAAGCTCTGAAAGGAAGACCTCCAGGAAAAGAGTGTTCAACGATAATCTTGGAAGCAATGGGTTGATACTCAATGTTGAGGTCATGGTTGATATTCGTCAGGAAAGAGTTCTTTGAGTTGGCATTGAGTTCTGCAAAATAGAAGCATTCAGCAGTCAAAAGCGTTACTACATTTGCCAAATAGTTTGATCACAACGTCAGGGCAAGAGTAAAAGACAAAAACAGAACCCAGAAAACTGAGAGGGGGACTGTTCAGAATGGGTGAAAGGGCAGACAAACGAGAACAACTGACGTCAACTAAGCAGAAGCCAATGAAACAATCAAGACGGGAAAAGAGGGAGAAGAGACTGCCAGGTGTAGGGAAAGAATTGGAGCTGGATTGAAAGGTCCATGAAGGCCTTTACCAGTTTTGATAAGCAGCGGCATTCCTGCAGTGGTTTACTCCTAAGAAAAAAAAAACTACATTATCATACTAATAATGTATTGATTCACGTAATAGGACCAAGAGAAGTATTATATGATTTGTTTTTGATCTGTGGAATAATTGTATGTTGAGACTGTTTAATTCAGGCTGAGTAGTAATGAGTTAAAATAATACCAGACTAGGAGGACGAAGTAGGAAACTTTAGCTTTATGAAACAGTGCATATGCTGTAACTGCAACCTGCCTTTCCCTAGTCTGAGAAGTCATGTAGGATAGCAAAAAGCTAGGGCTCGCAGCATCTGTATATTCTGATCTTCATCACATTTTGCTTTAATTAATGTATGTCTGGTTGCCTAAGAACTGACCTAGCCTTGCTAAAACACAGTACAACTGCAGTTTACTTAAACTTGTTTGTACCAATGTATAAATTATGCTTCTTTTTTGAGCTTGCCGGAGTCTTCAGATCTGACCTTTTGTCAGCTTTGACTCTCTGTGATATCATGAATAAAATCTCTTTGACTTGAAGTCTGGACTTTTGGTGTGTAATTTAATTTAGTCTCTTCGACAGACACTAAATATGTTATATATTGTTTTACTGACAATTTTTTGTGAAAGTTGGTCATCTTCATATATTATTATGAATAATGTTGGATTCATCAGTAGTTGCTTTAAAAAATAAAAACCGAAAAAATTGTGGATGCTGTAAATCAGGAACAAAAGCAAAGTTGCTAGAAAAGCCAGGCAGGTCTGGCAGCATCTGTGAAGGAAAAAACAGAGCTAAAGTTTCGGATACGGTTCTGAGGATGCTTCCAGACCCGCTGAGCTTGTCCAGCAACTTTGTTTTTGTAGTTATTTTAAAAAGCTTGGTTAAAATTACTTTACAGCATTTTTATTTCAAATAACTGCGTTACCAAACGATTAAAAAAATCTATGAACTTCTGTTCACTTCATGAAGTACATGTGCCTTAAAAGAGTCAAAATGGAGTAAGATTAGGGAATATGTGTGTCAGTAACTCTAGCTATTTACGAGACTGAGAAAGACAATTCACGAATCTTTTTTTCATTTCAGCGATACAAACAGTTGAATGATTAACAATAATTGTTATTTCTATCATTAAAACTTATTTCAAACTCAAAAAGATTGATATTCGATAAGTTTTTAATAATGTTGCTTTAAAGAGAAATTTAAGACTTTTTAAGTCACTTTAATGAGAAAATAAATGTTCGGATTTGAAGGCACAACATGGCCCAACGATCATTCCAATGATACAAAAATAAACTAGAATCAAATTTTGCATAATTTTCTGCAGAGAATTGTTTTCAAGATCCTGTTCAGAAACACTTTCATCAGTTCATTGCCTGTTGTCAGAACTATTTAGACAAGAAGTGAAAGATTAATTAGGCTAAATTACAGAGTACATCAGTGAATTAAAATGTGACAAGGCTCAATGGGGACAAAGGATCTCGATCGTTTCATTGGGACTAAAAAACCCATCTTAAGTCACACCATTTGATAACCATGTCCTCACTGAATGAGGGGACCATTTCAAAGGATCTGGCTGACAAAAGTGGTAGATGTCTGTTGTAAATGATACATATACCTCTGACTCCGTTTGGATTACATTGCTCCAGTTGCTTTATGTATGAGCAAAAACAGTGACAAACATTAAGTGATCTTACATTCAATGTGTATTTTAACCTGAGGAACTTTAATTGTTTGAATATGTGACTGTGATATGTTTAGACTTCTGTTTTAAAACTCCAAAATTCTATACCAAATCTCTGAACAAGCCAATATTTCGATCTGCAGAAAATATTTGTAGATTTGATTTTTGGTGTGATTTGATTTGATTTAATCATGTCACTTGCTGAGATACTGTGAAAAGTATTGTTATACAGGCAAACCATGCCTTACATAAACATATCAGTGTAATAGAACAGAATGCAAAGTATTGTGTTACCGGTAAAGAGAAGATGTGGGGAAAGATCATGATTAATATATAACAGGTAGTTTCAGAAGCTTGGTAATAGTGGGAAAGAAGCTGTTCTTGGATCTGTTGATACGTGTTTTCAAACTTTTGTATTTTCTACCCGACAAATAAGGTTGTACAAGAGTGTAACTGGGGTGGGAGAGGTCTTTGATTATTTTGGTTACTTTCCAGAGGGAGCTGAAGTTTGGTTTGCATAGTGGACTGGGGAGCTTTCACAACTCATCGTAATTTCTTTCATTTTTCTGCAAAACAGTTTCTATACTAAGCTCTGACACATCCAGGCAAGCTTCTTTCAATGTTGCATCTATAAAAATTGGGAAGATTTAGTTTCTAAATAGCATTGTGTTACTCTCTTGCTTAAGTGGCCTGCTCAAATATTAATACACGTGAATGAGATTGATTCCATCAACCATCCAAAAATAGTGACAAAATAGGAGGGTACTCCCAGTCGAGGAATCACAGGGTAACAAGAACAGATTATCGCCTCATTCAACCACCTGTGCTCTCGACTAAACAGTCCTGAGTGTGATTGCACTCCCATAGACTAAGCCTCTTAGGAACACAGACACCCAAAATTATCCTTATCAATTCCATAGCTGATGATGCAAAATGAAATGACCCACTATTTTTAAACAGATCTCATTGTACAAACACTTAAATTCCTTACTTTTATATCAGGAGTTGTATCGAAATCCTTCATCATCCGTGCAAAGCAGCTTTGTGGGAAGCACATTGGAATGAGGCAAGGGTATTATAACCTCTTCTGTTGTCTGGAATCAGGTAACAAGAAACCTGTAACAAGATGGAGCATAATCACAACAGTTGAGCGAATTATTGGGCCTACAAGGTAACTGGAATATTGAAGCAAGGATAGAAGCATTGTTTATCACATACAGATACACTTGCAGGACATGTATATGACGGAGTTAACTGCAAGCTAAAGTACTCTCTACTTCTTGAAAATGAAAATCAAACTTCATCTCCATTGTCCACGTCAAGCACTCCGAGAACAGGTGCAGCACTTTTTCAGATACACATTTAAGCTCCCTCTAATCTATTAAACTGAACGCAAAACATCCTCATCACTGTTCCAATCAAATGCTCCCAGAACAGATCCAACACTGAGTTAGGTGTGGAGTAAGGTTCCCTCTGCAAGAGCCCGTCAAAACTCCTGGGACATGTTCAGCAGAAGTAAGACACGGCGAAAACTCCTTCTACACTGTCCCCATCTAATTATCTCAAGGAAGACAAAGTACAGTTTTCGAGCTATGGTAAATTTTTGGCAACACCGTCCCTTGAAATTCTCACGGGGCAGGTACTTTGTAACATATATTTCGAGGCAAGTTTCATTTGCAACGTCCTCATCAGGTACCTGCAGAGAAGACACAGCTTGCCTTTGAGACTCGTTGCATCTTTACATTCACCAGTCTCCGTTTTTTCCTGATGTCTGACATACTTTAAGGTCCAGGATTACTTGCCTAGGGATGCAACAAGGGTTGAGGCGACTAGCACGAACCTGCATTTGGTGCATAACTACAACCTAAGATCTTTTGCTAAAGTAAAGCGGTTGTCCCTTGATTGGTCAGATCCCTTTGTTGCTTCAAATATATTCAAATAGTGTCCTGCGTGACTAGGAAATGGCTTCGGTTTTGGCAACTGTAGGGAATGGCAAATTCCAAAGTTTGTTTCGTTGTGTGTGTGTGTGTGTGTGTGTGTGTGTGTGTGTGCGCGCGCGTATGTGTGTGTGTGTGTGCGCGCGCGTGTGTGTGCGCAAAGACTGTACAGAACTACTTCAGTACCTGTGTATGCACACAAAGATACTTGACGAAAAGGATATTTGTAACGAAGAAAACAGTATAGATCTTGACATTTTACTACGCTTTAAACAGAAAATATTACGTAAACTTAAACAGGATCATAGAACACAGCACTAAATCATCAATTCTGGAGCCTCCACGTGAAGTGATAGATACATTATGATCAAAAACGGAAATGCTCATTGCACAGAGGAAAGCATACTGTAATGCCGCAAAATGATATCAATTGAATACCACAGAAATTGTTGGAAAGAGAACAAGTGCCTGCTGACGACATTCTGAATCCAAGAAAGAAGCATCAAAGTGGATGGTTCAGAATTCTAACAATAAACTGTGACTATAGATTGTAAAGGAATGAGATCTCAGCATCTAATCGAACAATGAACTGATGTTCTGTTTAAATTACGAATAATTCCACTTGGAGTCAAAGCTTGAAGCTATTAACAGGCCAATGCAGCATTGGTTAAATGATTATCTCAGTGTTTGGAACTCTCTTGGATCAAGCTTCAGGGAGGAAGGAGGGCACAGAAACGGTTGCCACACGGAGACAGATAACTAACTCAAATCACCATTGCTGTATTCGATTCCCAATGAAATTAAAGTACTCGCTGACACTAAACTTTTGCCCCAATGCCTTCTTACCAAATTTTGAGAATACTAGTAACATGAAATCAAGCTTATACATTAACACTGACACAGTTAACTCGAAACAGGTTTACCTGATTTGTATGTCTAAGACTCCCATCTTCTGAGGCCTGTTCTGTAGTTAAACACTGAATTTTACACCAGCACAAACCTCAGTGCTGAATGTTGCATCTGTTTGAATTAGAGACTATGATTCAACCCAATTACCCATTGTGTTCTAGTGTAATCTTGCAATATTAATAATGCTGCCTCTTCTCCCATGGTCACCGATGCCAAAATAGGACAATGAGCTTGTTTTTGATATTACCCAGAGGCCGTCTTACGTGCCTGAGAAGTTCTGTTGGTTCGCAGTTTCCAACTGAATAGCTGTATACTTGCTGCTTCTGTTGTTCTTCCAAATAAACGCACACCCAGATTGTTTTTTACTTCAGAATTTCTGTTCAAAGGGTATACCATTGCAATTACATTAATTTATGGCAATATAGTTGAATATAACGCTGCTAAAATTCACTGTAACAAGGTTGTAGAGGCGGAGAATTTAGGGAAAAATCTTCAAAAGGAGTTGTAGTGAAATTGGCTGCATTTACCAGCAAGGAATGCCATGGCTGATTTGCAGGGTGTAAAATGATCGTGTGTATTTGGTGAGAGGAAATCCCTGGAGCTTAGGCAGGCGTTCCAGGATGTACCTGCATACGGCAGGAATCAATTCGGTGTCTGATGGGCAGACAGATTACATTGCTTTAGATTTTAGAAAGACGGCAGTTGAAAAGCAATCTAGGAATACTGAAATACTTCGTGCAGTTACTAATTGCTCCCAGAGTCAGTTGGAGAGTCAAGGGATTTGAAATAGCGAGTTCTTCCCCTTCAATTACTGTTGCACCAATAGAGCTGTTGGAGAACTTGTTCGATGACTCCTGAAGGAATGGTAGTGAGATGCAGGAGATTTTTTTTTGACATATTAACATTCAATATTTTCCAGCTTGTGAGCTGTCTTATTGAACCGCTGTATTCGGGCTGGACCAAAAACATCCAGTACGACTAGGGAAGCAATTCTGATTTTGATGCAAAAACAGTGAAGGAGTGACGGTCAGATCCTTTATGAGTTTGCTTTATACGCACTCACTTCTTGCCAATTAATCCATTAATTTAATTTGTCAACTGCTAACATTGAAGATTAATAGAATCGTACACTTTTAGAATTTTACTTGATAATGTCTTTCGACCCACAAAGTCTGGACCGGCTCCTGAAAGAGCTACACAGCTATTCCCATTTCCAGCCCTATCTCGATAGTCTTCTAGCTTCATCACTTTCGAATGTATATCCTATTCTCTTTTGAAATGTCCTACGGAATCCACGTCCAAAACTCTGCCAGGCACGGCATTCGAAATCCTAACTATTCTCTGAACAAAGAGGATTCTCTTCATTTCACCCCTAGCTCTCTTGCTGACAATCTTGATATTGTGGTTCCCCAGCTACAGTCTTACCAACTAATACAAACAGAATATCCTTCTTCCCCTAGTAAGATCAGCTCCTCATTTATCTGCTGCAAGGAGAATAAGCCTAATCTCTCTAATCTGATTGCATCCAAATCCCTCATTCCTTGTATCATGTTAATAAATCTCCTTGGCACTCTCTTCAGAGCTTTAACATCCATCCTTCAGTCAGGTGCCCAGAACTGGAAAGAATGCGCCATTTGTCACCTGAAAAATCTTGCAGAGTTGCAGCATCAACCCCTTGCTTTTGTAATCTATGTATCTATTTATTAACACTGGGATCCTCCGAGTCTTCTTAATAAAGATTTCAATTGCTAGCCACTTTGGGAGAATCATGCACCTGCACACTCTTCTCCTGTCTGCCTTTCAAAGTTTTAGAACTGACCCTGTTTTGTCTGTATGTAATTCCTCAATCAAAGTGCATGGCATCATACTTCTCTGTATTGAAATTCATATCCTAGTTTTCTGCCCATTTCGCCAGCTTGTCAATATCACTCTGAAGTCGCTCAGCATCATCCTCAGAATTGACAATTCTCCCCAGTTTAGTATGATCTACAAATTTAGAGATGTTGTCCTGAAAACTGTTGTGCAAATCATTTATATGAATCAGAAAAATCAATGATCGCAAATCAAGATCTGGTGATCACTACTTCCCTAATCTGACAAATCCATATCAATTTCTACCCTCTGCTTCATTTTTTTTCTTTTGAAAATTTCTGATTCAGGCTTCAAAGTACTCTTCAATCCCACACATTTCTAATTTGCTATCAAACTGCCATGTGAACCATTTCAAATACTTTCTGAATGTCCAAATACACACCAACCACAGCACTACCACTATCCAAAGCCAGTGTCACCTCGAAAAACTATTAAATTAAAGGTATCCGACATGAACTGCCCTTTATATAGCTATGATGAAGTTTAGGATTGACGTAATTTCTCTCAGTATATGTTAACTTTATCGTGTTTTATGGCCTGCATCATATATCCCACTTTCAATGCCATCCTGACACATATGTAGTTTCCTGGATTAAGATTTGGCATTTTCCTCATCAATGGTGTCACATTTTCAGACAGACATGAAAAATTTCTTTCAAGGCTCCAAGATTTACTTCCTTACCTTACTCAGAAATATTGCATATATCCCACCCGATCCTGGAAATTTATCTGCCAGGAGTGTTGTCAGTCTTCAAATCATCTCTTATGTATGTATCACTATTCTGTTTAGTTGCTCAACACCCATGTTTTCAATTAGTCCATGATCACCATCTTCAATTTTAGTAAAGATAGAGGCAAAATATTCATTTAGTGTCTGCGTCTTATCCTGCAATTCAGTGACCAGTTTAACCTGCGTGTTCCTTATGGGCCCTATGCTATCCTTCAATTAACTTATACTATTAATCTGTTTTAACAACATTTTACAGTGTATTTCAGTGCAACCTGCATTTCTATACTCAAGGCTTTCTCTTAGCCTTCCTTAATGCAGCCTTAGCCTCTCTCCGGCATTTGAAGTCTTCTTCCTGACTTTTATTACAATTATTATTCAGGTATGCGTAATATGCCTCCTTTTCCTTCCTGTTTTTCATGGGTATTTACCAAGCTTGAACCCTATTCATCATCTCCGCATAATCTGTAACGTCATGGCCGGCATATCCCACACTCAACCATTACCATCAAGCCAGGGGATCAACCCAGGTTCAAAGATGAGTGCAGGAGGGCATGACGGGTGCAGCACCAGGCATACCTGAAGATGAGGTATCAACCTGGTGAAGCCACCAAATAGGACTACTTGCACGCCAAACAGCGAAAACAGCAAGTGATAGACAGAGCTAAGCAATCCCACAACCAACTGTTCATATCTAAGCTCTGCAGTCCTGCCCCATCCAGGCGTGTGTAGTGGTGGACAATTAAACAACTCACAAGAGGTGGAGGCTCCACAAATATCCCATCCTCAATGATGGAACAGCCCAACATATCAGTGCAAAAGCTAAGGTTGAAACATTCGCAGCAATCTTCAGCCGAAGGTGCCAAGGGGATGATCCATCTCGGCCTCCTACAGTGATCCCCAGCAGTACAGATACCAGTCTTCAGCCAATTCAATTCACTCCACGTGATATCAAGAAACAATTAGAGACATTGGATACTGCAAAGTCTACGGGCCATAACGACATTCCGGCATTAGTACTGAAGACTTGTGCTCCAGAACATGCAACTCCCTAGCCAAGTTGTTCCAGTGCAGTTACAGTACTGGTATCTAACCGACAATGTGGAACATTGCCCAAGTATGTCCTGTGCACAAAAAGCAGGACAAATCCAACCCGGCCAATCACTGCCTCATCAGTCTACTCTCGATCATCAGTAAAGTGATGGAAAGTGTCATTATCAAGCAGCACCTGTTCAGAAATAATTTGCTCAATGACGCCTAGTTTGGGTTCTGCCAGAGCCACTCAGCTCCTGATCTCATTACAGCCTCGGTTCATAAATGTACAAAAAGCTGCATTCCAGAGTTGAGGTGAGAGTGACAGCCCATGGTAAGAAAGCTGCATTCGACTGAGTGTGGCATCAAGGAAACCTGGCAAAACTGGAATCAATGGGTGTCAGGGGGCAAACTCTGGTGGTTGGAGTCATACCCGACACATAGTAAGATGGACGTGGTTGTTCGAGGTCAGTCATCTCAGCTCCAGGACATCTTTGCAGGAGTTCCTCATGGTAGTGTCCAAGGCCCAACCATATTCAACGGCTTCATCAATAATCTTCCCTCCATCATAAGGTCGGAAGTAGGGATATTCGCTGATGACTGCACAATGTTCAGCACCATACGTGACTCCTCAAATACTAAAGTTAATGTTCAAGTGAAACAAGATCTGGACAATATCCAGGCTTGGGCTGACAAGTGGCAAGTGATATTTGTGCCATACAAATGCCAGGCTATGACGATCGCCAATAAGAGACAATGTAACCACCGCCCCTTGACATTCAATAATGTTACCATCATAGAATCCCTCACTATCAACATGCTGGGCGTTACCATTGCCCAGAAACTCAACTGGACTCACCATATTAACACAGTGGCTAGAAGAGCAGGCCAGAAGCTAGGAATACCTTGGCGAGTAACTCACCTCCTGACTCCTTAAAGCCTGTCCGCCATTTATAAGGCACAAGTCAGGAGCGTGATGGAATACTCCCCACTTACGTTGATGAATGCAGCGCCAACATCACCCAAGAAGCTTGACACCATCCAGGACAAATCAGCCCCCCTTGATTGGCACTACTTCCCCAGCATTCACTTCCTCCACCACCGACTCTCAGTAGCATCAGTGTGCACTATTGAAATACACAGCAGAAATTTACCAAGGATCCTCAGTTAGCACCTTCCAAACCCATGGCCACTTCCGTCGAGAAGGACAAGGGCAGCAGATATGCGAGAACATCACCACCTCCACGTTCTCCTCCAAGCCACTCACCATCCTGACTTGGAAATATATCGTTGTTCCTTCACTGTTGCTGGGTCAAAATCCTGGAATTCCCTCCCCAATAGCAGGTCAACCCACAGCAGGAGGATTGCAGCAGTTCAAGAAGGCAGCTCAACACCACATTCTCAAGGGCAGCTAAGGAAATGCTGGCCAGCCAGCGATGCCCACTTCCCACAAACGAATAGAAAAAAAAAATCCACTGCTCTATCCATCAAAATGCACTTCCAGTTAAGCTTCTCCAATTCAACTTTTTAGAAACCGACAACCTGCCCTTTTCTGTCTTGGATCTTAATCATTCACTGACTTTTATCCTTTTCCAACTTAATATTGAAACTTATTCTGTTGTGATCAATATTTCCAAATGTTCCCTGACGTTCTCTACCGAGACCACCCCGTTTCATAGGACCCAAACTAGCACAGCTCCTTCCCTGTAGAACTGGAAATATATTGTTCCAGAAGTTTCCTGCACACATTGTGGGAATTCTGCAATGCCCCATATTCTAAATTTTCCCCCGTCTATCTGCAGGTCATTTAAATTATCAACGATCACAGCGCTACTCGTCCAGCAGACATCCGTATACTGCTTACAAGCGCTCTTTTGTACTTTGCCCCACTGTTTGGAGGTCTATATTGAATGCTGAATACGGTCATAGCTCCCTTTCTCTTTCTCGCCTCCAGCTATATAGATTCTAATTCAGATTCTGCATCTGTTTGAAGGGACATTATACTTTCTTTGACAAAAACCACGTCACCAAGCCCTCTATCTCCCTTCTGTATTTTGATTCGTCGTTGTTAGATACCCGTCCCACGACGGTGGTATGGTCAGTGAACTTGTAGATGTCATTCATTCAGAATCTGGCAACACATTCGTAGGTTTACGGGGATTACAGTAGGGGCCTGACGACACATGCTTGGGGTGTTCCACTGTTGATTGTTATTGTGGAGGAGATGCAGTTATCTATTCGCACTGATTGCGGTCTATGGGTCAGAAAGCTGAAGATGCAATTGCAGAGGGCATAACCAAGACCAAAGTCACCCAATTTTGAGATCAGTCTGGAGGTATAACGATGTTGAACGTGGAGCTGCAGTCAACCAGAAGGAGTCTAATGTGTTTTTGTTATCTAGGAGTTCCGGGGATGAGTGCAGGGCTAAGGATACAACATCCTCTATGAACTTGTTGTGTCGGTAGGCAAACTGTAGAGGATTGCGGCAGGTTGGGAGACTGGAGTTGACGTGGGCCATGACCAACCTCTCGAAGGACCTCATGATTATTGAAATCGGAGCTATTGGACAGTAATCATTAAAGCACACTGCATGTGATATATTCGGTATGTGAATGATGGTGTCCTACTTGAAGCAGGTGGGGACTTCAGCTTGTAGGAGGGAAAGGTTGAAGATGTCGTTGAATGCCTCCACCAGCTGGTCTGCACAGGATCTGAGTGCAGACTCGCCGCTTTCCTTGGGTTGACTTCCAGGAAGACTGCTCTGACTCTGAAGCGGTGACAGAAGGAACAGGTGTGTCTGGGGCTTTCGGGCCAGGAGCTGCCATGCCGATGGTATTCTGCTCAAACCGAGAATAGAAAGCATTCAGTGTGACAGTGTATCATTGTTCACTATCTCTGTCTCCTGTGATGTCGCTTAGGCCTTGCTGTAGGCGGTGGATGTTGGTTTCGTAAGTCTGGGCCTCTAACTTGTTCTGGCACTCTCTCTTGGCGTCCCTGAGAGCTTTGTAGAGGTCATATCTGGATTTTCTGTATTGGACCAGGTCCCCTGACTTGAATGCTGCACATCTGGTCTTCAGTGGGGAGTGGATTTCCTGGTCCATCCAAGGTTTATGGTTGTGGAAACATGTGATTGGTACACAGTCCTCCGCGCATTTGATAATGAAGTCGGTGACGGTGGTGGCGTACTTGTCTAGGTTTTCCGCTGAACACTTGAATAAGTTTCAGTCCACCAAGTCCAAGCAGTCCCGGAGACGGTCCTCTGCTGCCTTGGACAAGCACTGTGCTTTGTTTCGTGAAGGATTCTCCCGTTTCAGTTTATGTTTGTAAGCTGGGAGGAGGAACGCAGCGCTGTAGCTTATATTCTGAAGTGTGGGTGGAGGATTGAGCGGTAGGCTTCTTTGATGGTTGCATAGCAGTGGTCCAGAATGTTTTGTCCTCTGGTGGGGCAGGAGATTTGTTGGTGGCATTTTGACATCACCTGCTTGAGGTTGGCTTGTTTGAAGTCGCTGGCTACCATGAATACATCATCACGGAAATTATTACAGCTGGCCTCATTCAACCTCCTGCAAAAATGCTGTCCCATACTTAAAATTCTTCTGCATTCACTGCATCTGAACACAGGATGAGGCGGTCTACTCTCGGATTATCAGGTATCCTCCTACTTTAAAGACTGTAGTATCCCTTCCTTTGTTATTATAGATGCCCTCAATTGCATCTCCCCCACTTCCCATGTTTCTGTCCTCAAACCCTCCTCCCCCAAATAACAATAAGGATAGAGTCCCTTTGATCCTCACGTACCACCCCACCAACTTCCGAATACAACGCTTCATCCTCCGAGATTTTCGCCATCTACAATCAGACCCTACCACCAAAAAGGTATTTCCATCCCCATTTCGGTCCGCTTTCCGCAGGGACCATTCACTCTGCGACTCCCTCATCGGCTCGACACTCCCCATCAACCCTTCCACCACACCCAGCACCTTTCCCTGCAAATGCAAGAGGTGTTACACACGCCTCTACATCTCGCCTCTCAACATTGTCTGAGGCCCCAAACATTCCTTCTAAACCTGGCAGAGATTCACCTGCACTTCATCAAACCTCCTCTACTGTATCCATTGCTCCTGATGTGGCCTCTTCTATATCTGGGAGACCAAAAGCAGACTCGGGAGCTGGTTTGCAGAGCATCTGCACTCTGCACACACCAACCAACCCAACCTTCTGATTGCAATTCACTTTAACTCTCCCTCCCACTTCCCTGATAACATGTCCATTCTTGGCATCCTCCACTGTCAGAGTGAGGTCAAAAGTAAACTGGAGGATCAACACCTCATATTTCGCCCTGGGAGTTTAAAACCCAATGGCCTGCATATTAACTTCACCAGTTTCTAAATCTCTCCTCACCTAACCTGTCCATCTTATGACTCACTTATTGGCTTTACATTTCCCACCACAATAACTCCCTACCCTGCATCCACCTGTCTCCATCTCACCTACACTCGTCCAAGGCCCATACCCCTCTTCTATTTATTTCGAGGCTCCCCTTCCTCTCCCTAGTCCTGACGAAAGGTTTCAGCCCGAAGTATTGAATTTCCTACTCCTCAGATACTGTCTGACCGGCTGTGTTTTTCCAGAGATAACACGGTATAGAGCTGGATGAACACAGCAGGCCAAGGAGCGTCATAGGAGCAGGAAGGCTGAAGTTTTGGGCCTAGACCCTTCTTCATTTCTGTCTCCTTGCCTCTCCCTATGTTGTTGGTTCCTATATGAGCCACAGCCACTGATTGTTCACCCTCCTTTTCCAGAAGTTTGGTCTGACATTCCATCATATCTCAAATCCTTGCACCAGGAGTCAATAGACCACATGGGACTCAAGATCTCGGCTGCAACCTAGACTGTCCACCGAGAGAATTAACGAGTCACCCATTACCTCACTAATCTGCCGACCAGCCACTTACCACCGAGTATCGTCGGGCACTATGGTATTGTAGATTTCCATTAAGGCATCCACTCCGACTCATTGGTATTGCTTACTAAATAAGCACAAACCTCGAGAACTGTTAGACAGATCCAAAGAGTCTGGGCTGCCTGGATCTATTGCCCCTTTTCCACTCTCCGAGTGGTCACACACTCCCCTGATATCTCTACACTTTTCCTTGCCAGTCATCTTGATGTAGGCTGATCACATTCTGGCACCTCCGATCCTGAAACCTCTCTGCTTCAAGGGCAGATATACAAAAATTGGTCACAACTCTCCAGATATTGTTTTATCAAGGCCCTGTTTATCTTCCCTACTTCTGAACACAAATCGTCTTACAATCAAGGGCAACATATTACTGCATTCATAATTGCTCGTTGCACCTGCCTGCTCGCTTTCATTGACTGAAGCAGAAGGACGCTGTGATAGCTTCGTACATCAAAGTCCGTGATGGATAGTCAATAATCGGCTACGATCGCTAAGAATTCACCAATTGAAGTGGTAACGCATGGACACGAAGGCTTTTGAAAAGGAGTGTTCCATCTTCCAGCTCATTAGGTCCTGATAATTTCGTTTTTGCAGCTGTATATTGCACATCCAGCAGAAAGTGGCATTGTATAATTTTAATCACAAGATAAACCTGCTTGAGCATGACAGGGTTTTACACTTTTGGAATTTATTCACTTCATTTAATGATCTATGGCAGTAGCCAGCAGAGTTTTTTTTTCTGAACCTACTTCCTTTTTTCTTCGCAATATAAAGTCAGAGCCTGAAATGACAATTTCACGTTCTTTCTTCTTGAACCATTTTAAATTGGCGCACTACAAGCATGCACCAGTGGAATAAAACTATGTCTGTCTATTCCTGTAATTATCGTTCTCTTTGATCCGGTTCGCCAATTTCCTCTTGATGGTTAATAGTGCCACCAACAGCGAGTCCCTCTCATTGTGTGATAGGGAAGGAGGGTGCAAGATAATGTACCTGGATTTGGAGGAACCTGCTAGATAGATCTCTCTCTCTCTCTCTCTCTTTCTCTCTCTCTCTCTCTGTCGCTTGCTCTCTCTGTGATGCTGCTGAAAAAAACATAAAGGCTCTCTCTGCTGTGAGATTCACTCTTTTGATTTACCTCCATCAGCGTGAACCTGGTTTCCTCAGGATTCTCACAGACACGAGCAACATGCTCGGACTGTGAGCATGGGGGAAATGCAGAAACTGGACAGGCGACGCTGACTTCGCTGAAGCTTTTCAGTATCTAGCTTTACTCAATATCTTTGTATTTTCCTTCACACCTTACAACTTGAAGCATTTTTCCTCAACAGGAGAAAGGGAAAATTCAAATAAATCATGCCTGGCTCTCACTCTGACCCACTCCTCAGTCCCCTGCAATATTAGCAATAAAGCTCAGGAGAAAGTGGATGTGTTGGGCAGGGTGCAGGTTGGGGGGAGCACCAACTTAGTTTAAGTTCTTGTTATGTGTGTGCTTTAAGTCCAAAGACCAGATTCTTCAACTCTGCTTTGGAGTGTTCTCAGTTGCTGAAAACTCTAAAACAGTGCCTCCAGAAATTGACATGTATGAGGCGTGTAGGGTTTGAATGGTTAAATGGATCGCTCTTAGGCGGATTGTGCTCTCCCTCAGGCTGTTCAACATATTCTTCGCATATTCAATTAGGTTCTTAATATGAAAAATGCTTTCCATGATATTTGAAGAAGTACCTGCGTGAAGAATTATGCTTTTAAGAGGGATTTGTGCTGTCCTGATTCTCTTGAAGAGCAGTGTTGCAAGTCTGGTGATGAAGTGGCTGCTGAATGGAATGTAAAGTATTTTGAGGGTTTCTTTTTACTGCAGACGGAAGAGGCACGTGTGTGCCTTTGATGGAGTAAGGCTCACATAAACCGTTGGATTTAGTTTTTTTTTCAGCTGTTGAATCTCGGGATTATGACGAACCCGCTAGATAATGCTTTATTTCTCTCTCTCTTTCTCTCTCCCTCAATTTCTCTGCTGCTTAAAAAGCTTGAGGTCCCTCTCTGCAGCTAGATACGCGCTTTGATTGCTCGGTTTTTCTTTTCTCCTGGTCTGGGGAAGATCACAAGTGAGACTAATCTGTTTTGCTGAATTTGCCTTGCCAAGGCTGTGTTTATGGAATGCTGCTATATTGGAAAAGTTGATGAGTAATAGTTAATTAATATGCATTTTTTCCCCCAAGTACTTCGATAGAGTTGTTATTTCAAATCTTCTTTTGTTTTGCTTGGATTATAACTATGGGAAGAAAATAGTATGTTGTGCTTAAAGCCTGGGAGTTAGATCGATCGAATCCCATCTGGAATGCAATGTTTCAAACTTTCCTTTCAATAAAATAAAAGTTAGGGTCGAAGTTACTTCCTTGATATGTTTTGAGAAGGTTTCATCTGGTCCATAACAAACTGGGGACTCTTGTCGTATCAAAATCTCTAATTCCAGGTTGCTATTAGAGCCATCGGACTCAAATTCAGTGAGTGGTGAGGGTTGGTGTTTTCTTTTCAGTTGTATTCGGTGGATTTTAATTGGTGTGCCTTGTAAATTAGTGCCTCTTTCAGTGGCTAAGATTTTCCTGGGTGTGAAAGTAACCTTTTCTGACAGTTTACAGAAGAAGAGTAAGGCAAAGCTTTCTCAATTGGCGGACAAGCTGAAGCTTACTTTGCCTGTTCTCATGAGAAAAGGAGAGATAATTTCTGTAAAAGCTCCGCATTTACAATTGCAGGAATGCAGTCGAATTCATTAGAAATGGCTAAAACCCAATTAAAAATGAAGCAGCCTGCATTGGAGGCAAAAGAAAAAGGAAAAACAGCTCTGGCAGAACAAAACGAAACGATAATAAGTAGAGGCGTAAGCAAAAAAGACAGGGAGAGAGATATACCCACAGTGGAACAAAGAGCAAAGGAATCAAAATGGCTTGAATGTGATAAGGAGAAACAATTTGAATTCAAATTAAAAGCGGAAGATGGGGTAAACGAGAAAGAAAAAAATGAGAAAGAGAGAGCTTTTGAACTTCAGAAGATGGCAAGGAAACGAGAAAGCCGACGTAAAATAGCGGAGGTAGAGATAAAAGTCGGGATTAGAATGAGGACAGCGATGGAGAGCGCACCCATCGCGTCCAAAGGCGTGGAGGGGATCTATTTAAATATATTCAAGCGTTACCAACTTTCGATGAGAAGGGTGTAGACGGCTTTTTTTTGTTTCATTTCATTTCAGATAGTAGCTAAACAAATCAAATGACCATCGGCTATGTGGGTTCAAAGGAAGTTTTTCAGGGCAAGCTAGTGAAGGGCTTGCGTCACTATCAGAGGAGGTATCTGGAGCGCGTGAAGAAGTGAAAAAGGCCATCTTCAGCGCATATGAGCTTGTGCCAGCAGTCTACAGAAAATGTTTTAAGAATCTAAGGAAGAGACCAATTCAAACATGAACCGACTTTCAAAGGTTCAAATAAAATAGGTGGATAAGAGCATCGAAAATAGACCAAACATATACCGCTCTTAGAGAAATTGTTATTTTGGAGGAGTTTAGGGAAATAATAGAGAAATTCTCACATTTGAAAATACAGTTTTTACCCGGTAATGATATAGTTAGAAGAAAGTTGGGAGTGATGACTACTGATGTTGAAAAAAACATTGGAAAATCAAACAACGGAGGTCTGACAAGAACTATATCCTTGGGTCTTTCCTGACTGTGTCATAACAAGACCACAAAGCTACAGGTTGAAATAGGAGGAGAAATCAATGAACAAAGATAAGGGAGTTGAAGTTACATTATCAGAAAGCATATTTGATTAACTAGTTGAAAAAAAATTAGAACAGACGGAGGACAAAGTGAAGTTGTTTTTCTTCACAGAAGTTTACTAAACTACAACAGAAACGTGAAAAATAAAAAAGTTGTGTCAAAAAGCACAAACAGAAGAGTCTGAGTGTATCACAGAATGTTACTGTCTTTAAAATAAAATCTTGTTGAGAAAATAGAGACCAGTACATATTCAGGCTGATGAAAAATGGTCAGAAAGTGTATCACCAGTGGGTCATAGAAAGGAGGTGCTCCAGTTAGCACGTGAGTTTCCAGGAGGATGTCATTTTGGGAGTAAGGAAAATGCAGGCAGAATTCAATCACACTTTTTGGGCCTGGGCTCCATTTCGATATGGTTGAATTTTGCCAGACATATCATATGTGTCAGGTAATTGGAAAACCTCTGCCAGTGATAACACCAACACGCTTAATACCCCTTCCAGTATTCAAGGAATCTTTTAAAACAGTCTTAATTCGTTGCTTAGGACCCCTTTGTAAATCAAAAGAGTGAGAATCAACATTTGTTGACCACAAGGCATATGTCTACTCATTTCCAGAGGTCCTTCCAGCACGCAGTATCACCGTTAAGAGGATTGTAGAAGAGTTCCTTACTTTATGCAATACGGACTACCTACAGAGACACAATCGGATCAAGGATTAAGTTTTCCATAAAAGTATTCAAGGAAGTTATGGATAACTTAGGATAAAACAATTCAATTCCACTGTGTCTCATCCAGAATTTGAAGGAACATTAGAGTGATGGTGTCATATTTTAAAGGCCATGTTGAGCACCGACGCCAAAGTCTATCCAGAGCGTTCAATTTGTAATTTTTTTTTTTGCAATTCGGTACGCACCTAATCAATAATCTAAATTCAACCCGTTTCAATTGTTTTTTGGGCATGAGCTGAGATGTCCACTTGAAACTAATTACGGAGAATCTTTAAGTCAGCAAAGAAAAGTAAACAGATTATGAGTCACTGGTTCCAACTCAGAGAGAAAAACTAAATTCAGATTATCTTAAATTGGACATTCCTCAAATTAAATTGAACTATGAGGAAGTTCATAAAAATCGGGTAAATCATTGAATTTCGTTCCTGAGCAAACTCCAAATGACTTGGAGATATATACGGGAATAAGGTGGGAAGTACTAGTTTAGTAATGCATGACGCAGTCGTAGGTAATGCTGTCCCGTTTAAGTGACATCCTTGTAACCTTAACCCTTTAAAGTTGGCACAGGTGCGAAAGGAGTTTCAAAGCATGCTCACAAATGATGTACTCGAAATGATTTGCAGCGACTGGAGCTTACCCAAATTAACGGTGTCAAAACGAGATGGTACGCAACAATTACGTGTGGGCTAACGCAATGTCAATGCAGATACGAAATCTGATTCACACCGAATTCCACGTTTGGAAGACTGTTTTGAGAAGGTGGGCCAAGCAGCTTATATTTCTAATTTGGACTTACTCTGAGGATACTGGCAAATGCATTTATCTGAAAGAGCAAAGGAAATTTCAGCTTTCATGACGCGAAATGGACTGTACGAGTTTAATGTCATGCCTTTAGGTATGGAAAATGCGCCAGCCACATTTCAAAGACTTACAAAATAAGGCAATTTCTGCGTTATCCAATCATGTGGTGTATATAAACGATCTGATTATTTTAGTCACACGTGGATGGATAATGTGGAGCATCGGCAGAATTATTCGATGGAACTCAGGAGGCAGATTTGGTCATAAACCTGAATAAAAGTGAGTCTGCAAGACCCCAAGTCACTTTCCTGAACCATGTCATTGGGGATGGACAGATGGCCCTGTGGGATGTGAAAACAAAGGTTATGGGGGTCTTCCCCATACAGTCAGTGAAGGAGAAATTACGAACACTTCCTGGAACTGAGTGTGTTTTATCAATAATTCATACCGAATTTTAGCAGTGTGGGTTATCCACTGACTGACCTGTTGAATAAATACAGGAAAAAAATCCGTGGATGGAGGAGTGTCAAAGGCAATTGACAAGCTGAAAGCTGTGACGACCATTTCTTCTGTGTTAGCCACACCTATTATGTATTTCTCGCGGTAGTTGAACAGTCATCAAAAGAAGTACTCACCATTGAGAAAGAGATCTTGAATCTGTTGTTGACTTTGCAACATTTCAAAATTTATGATACCCGTAATGTATCTGAGTAACTTGTACATACCTGGTATAACCCCTTAATGTTCATGCGAAAGAAATAATGTTAAACACACCATACTGCTCAGGTGGACTTTATTGTTACAATTTTTCAACTTGCAAACTATACATGTGACAGGGTAAGAGAATGCGATTGACCATGCGTTGTCATGGTATTAATGAAGAAAGAATGACCTTTTCATTGGCGGAAGAAACGGACTTAGATGAGCTGTCAAATTGAAAGTTGGCATGCTGATGTTGAATGTAGCATATTTCTACAATGTCAGATATCAATAATGTGAGAATAACATCTTTGTACATGAAGCCATTTTTATACGTTGATGGTTCATTTTTAAGGTAGAGTTATGCCCAGGTGTGTCTTGAAGTGCGATTTGTTCTGTAGTGTTTCTCTCAAATAGGAGGTGTTGTAAATCTAATGCCTGGCTGCCGATGGAGAAAAGGAAGCATGCACGGGTAGAGTCAGGCTCACGCAACTTTGTGTTTGAGTTTTTACTTTCCATTCTAAAAGCTGGAATTTTTCAAGGAAGCTGCGAAATAAAGCTCTCTCTCTCTTTCTCTCTGCTGCTGCTACTGCTGAAAAAGCCAGCAAAAGCCTGCAAAATTTGTGCATTTGTTTTTTCGTTCCAATCTCCGGGACGAGAGAAGCTTACAAGTGAGGGAAATCTATTTTGCTGAATGTGCCTTTGCCAAGGGTGTGATTATGAGATCCTTCTACATTGGAAAAGTTACTGAATAGCAGTTAAATCACATTTTATCTTGCTAAGTATTTTGATACAGTTAAAGTTATGACATATTTATGCTTCTTGTTCGTATTTTAACTGTGGTAAGAATAAAAAGAATTACTTTAAAGCTTAGTAAATTGACTAATTGAATCGTATATCGACTGCAGCACCTTACAAAGAACACAGAACATAGAACATTATGGCGCAGGACAGGCCCTTCGACCCTCGATGTTGCGCCGACCTGTGAAACCAATCTGAAGCCCATCTAACCTACAGTAATCCATTATCATCCATATGTTTATCCAATGACCATTTAAATGTCCTTAAAATTGGCGAGTCTACTACCGTTGCAGGCAGGGCATTCCACACCTGCACTACTCTCTGAGTAAAGAACCGACCTCTGACATCTGACCTATACCTATCACCCCTCAATTTGAAGCTATTTCCCCTCTGGCTAGCCATCACCATCCGAGGAAAAAGGCTCTCACTGTCCACCCTATCTAATCCTCTGATCATCTTGTATGTCTCTATTAAGTCACCTCTTAACCTTCTTCTCTCGACCGAAAACAGCTTCAAGACACCTCAGTCTTTTGTCATAAGACCTTCCCTCCATACCAGGCAACATCCTGGTAAATCTCCTCTGCACCCTTTCCAATGCTTCCACATCCTTCCTATAATGCGACGACCAGAACTGAATGCAGTATTCCAAGATAACAAGCATGGGGCTGGATGAACACAGCAGGTCAAGCAGCATCATAGGAGCAGGAAAACTTGACGTTTCGGGCCTAAGCCCTTCATCAGAAATGGGGGAGGGGAAGAGGGTTCTGAAATAAATAGGGAGAGAGGGGGAGGTGGATAGAGGATGGATAGAGGAGAGGATAGGTGGAGAGGAGGCAGACAAGTCGAAGAGGTGGGGATGGAGCCAGTATAGGTGAGTGCAGGTAGTGGGGTAGGGAGGAGATAGGTCAGTCCAGGGTGGACGGACAGGTCAGGGGGGCGGGATGATGTTAGTAGATAGGAGATGGGGGTGTGGCTTGAGGTGAGAGGAAAAACAGGTTAGGGAGGTGGAGATGAGCTGGGCTGGTTTTGGGATGCGATTGGGGGAGGGGAGATTTTGAAGCTTGTGAAATCCACACTGATGCCATTGGGCTGCAGGGTTCCCAGGCTGAATATGATTTGCTGCTCCTGCAGCCTTCGGGTGGCATCACTGTGGCATTGCAGGAGGCCAAGGATGGACATGTCAAATGAGGAATGGGAGGGGGAGTTGAAATGGTTCGTGACTGGGAGGTGCAGTTGTTTGTTGCGAACTGAGCGCAGGTGTTCTGCAAAGCGGTCCCCAAGCCTCTGCTTGGTTTCCCCGATGTAGAGCAAGCCACAACGGGTACAGCGGATGCAGTATACCACATTGGCAGATGTGCAGGTGAACCTCTGCCTGATGTGGAAAGTCTTCTTGGGGCCTGGGATTGGGGTGAGGGAGAAGGTGTGGGGGCAGGTGTAGCACTTCCTGCGGTTACAAGGGAAAGTGTTGGGTGTGGTGGGGCTGGAGGGGAGTGTGGAGCGGACAAGGGAGTCGCGGAGGGAGTGGTCTCTCCGGAAGGCAGATAAGGGTGGGGAGGGAAAAATGTCTTTGGTGGTGGGGTCTGATTGCAGATGGCGGAAGTGTCGGAGGATGATGTGTTGGATCCGGAGGTTGGTGGGGTGGTATGTGAGGACGAGGGGGTTTCTTTTTTGGTTATTGTTGCGGGGACGTGGCATGAGGGATGTGTTCAGTATCGTAGCATTCCAAGTGCGGCTGCACCAGAGTTTTGTACAGCTGCAAAATGACCTCATGGCTCCGAAACTCAATCCCTCTACCAATAACACACCATATGCCTTCCTAACAGCCCTATTGTCCTGGGTGGTAACTTTCAGGGATCTATGCACATGGACACCGAGATCTCTCTGCTCATCCACACTACCAAGAATCTTACCATCAGCCCTGTACTCTGTATTCCTGTTACTCCTTCCAAAGTGAATCATCTCACGCTTTTCTGCATTAAACTCCATTTGCCACCTCTCAGCCCAGCTCTGCAGTTTATCTATGTCCCTCTGTAACCTGCAACATCCTTCCGCACTATCCACTACTCCACTGACATGAGTGTCATCCGCAAGTTTACTAACCCATCCTTCTACACTCTCATCCAGGTCATTTATAAAAATGACAAACAGCAGTGGCCCCAAAACAGATCCTTGCGGTACACCACTAGTAACTGAACTCCAGGATGGACATTTCCCATCAACCACCACGCTCTGTCTTATTCCAGCTAGCCAATTTCTGATTCAAACCGCTAAACCAGCCTCAATCCCATGCCTCCATATTTTCTGCAATAGCCTACCGTGGGGAATCTTATCAAACGCTTTACTAAAATCCATATACACCACGTCAACCGCTTTACCCTCATCCACCAGTTTGGCCACCTTCTCAAAGAACTCAGAAAGGTTTGTGAGGCACAACCTACCCTTCACAAAACCGTGTTGACTATCCCAAATCAAATTATTCCTTTCTAGATGATTATAAATCCTGTCTCTTAAAGTCCTTTCCAATACTTTACCCACAACCAAAGTAAGGGTCACTGGTCTATAATTACCAGGGTTGGCTCTACTCCCCTTCTTGAACAAAGGGACAACATTTGCTATCCTCCAGTCTTCTGGCACCATTCCTGTAGACAATGATGACATAAAGATCAAAGCCAAAGGTTCCGCATTCTCCTCCCTAGCTTCCCAGAGAATCCTAGGATAAATCCCATCCAGCCCAGGGGACTTATCTATTTTCACACTTGCCAGAATTGCTAACACCTCCTTCTTATGAACCTCAATCCCATCTCGCCTAATAGCCTGTATCTCAGCATTCTCCTCGACAACATTGTCTTTTTCCTTTGTGAATACTGACGAAAAATATTCATTCAGCGCCTTTCCTATCTCTTCAGACTCCAAGCACAACTTCCCACTACTGTCTTTCAATGGCCTTAATCTTACTCTAGTCATTCTTTTATTCCTGACATACTGATAGAAAGCTTTCGGGTTTTCCTTGATTCTACCTGCCAAAGACTTCTCATATCCCCTCCTGGCTCTTCTTAGCTCTATCTTTAGGTCCTTCCTGGCTAACTTGTAACTCTCAAGCATCCTAACTGAGCCTTCACGCCTCATCTTTACATAAGCCTCCTTCTTCCTCTTGACAAGACATTCAACTTCTTTAGTAAACCATGGTTCCCTCGCTCGACCACTTCCTCCCTGCCTGACAGGTACATACTTATCAAGGAGACGCAGTAGCTGTTCTTTTAACAAGCTCCACATTTCTATTGTGCCCAGCCTTTGCAGTTTCCTTCCCCATCCTATGCATCCTAAATCTTGCCTAATCACCTCATAATTGCCTTTCCCCCAGCTATAACTATTGCCCTGCGGTTTATACCTAACCCTTTGCATCGCTAAAGTAAACATAACCGATTTGTGGTCACTATCACCGAAGTGCTCACCTACCTCCAATTCTAACACCTGGCCTGGTTCATTACACAGTACCAAATCCAATGTTGCCTCGCCTGTTGTTGGCCTATCCACATAATGTGTCAGGAAAACCCCCTGCACACATTGGACAAAAACTGACCCATCTAAAGTACTCGAACTGTAGCGTTTCCAGTCGATATTTGGAAAGTTGAAGTCCCCCATAACAAGTATCCTGTTACTTTCGCTCCTATCCAGAATCGTCTTTGCAATCCTTTCCTCAACATCTCTGGAACTTTTTTGAGGCCTATAGAAAACTCCCAACAGGGTTACCTCTCCTTTCCTGTTTCTAACCTCAGCCCATCCTACCTCAGTAGACGAGTCCTCATCAAAAGTCCTTTCTGCCAACGTAATACTGTCCTTGACTAACAATGCCACACCTCCCCCTCTTTTACCACCTTCCTTGATCTTACTGAAACATCTAAGCCCCAGAACCTGCAACAACCATTCCTGTCCCTGCTCTATCCATGTCTCCAAAATGGCCACAACTTCGAAGTCCCAGGTACCAACCCATGCTGCAAGTTCACCCACCTTATTCCGGATGCTCATGGCGTTGAAGTAGACACATTTCAAACCAACTTCCTGCCTGCTCGTACACTCCTGCGACCTTGAAACCTTATTCATGACCTCATTACTCTCAACCTCCTGTTCACTGGAGCTACAATTTAGGTTCCCACCCCACTTCTGAATTAGTTTGAAGCTCCCGAAGAGCATTAGCAAATTTCCCCCCCAGGATATTGGTACCCCTCTGGCTCAGGTGTAGGCCATCGCGTTTGTAGAGGTCCCACCTACCCCAGACTGAGCACCAATTATCCAGGTATCTGAACCCCTCCCTCCTGCACCATCCTTGTAGCCATGTGTTCAACTGCTCTCTCTCCCTATTCTCTCCCTATTCCTCACCTCGCTAGCATGTGGCACGGGTAACAAACCAGAGATAACAACTCTGCTTGTTCTAGCTCTCAGCTTCCACCCGAGCTCCTTGAATTTCTGCCTTACATTCCCATCCCTTTTCCTACCTATGTCGTTGGTGCCTATGTGGCCCACAACTTGGGGCTGCTCCCCCTCCCCTTTAAGGATCCCAAAAACACGATCCGAGACATCACAGACCTTGGCACCTGGGAGGCAGACCCTGGCACCTGGGAGGCAACACACCAACCGCGAGTCTCTCTCGTTCCCACAGAAATTCCTATCTCTCCACTTAACTATGGAGTCCCCCATGACTAATGCTCTCCTCCTCTCCCCCCCCTTCCCTTCTGAGCAACAGGGACAGACTCTGTGCCAGATACCTGTACCTCATGGCTAACCCCTGGTAAGTCGTTCCTCCCCAGCAGTATCCAAAACGGTATACTTGTTATTGAGGAGAACGGCCACAGGGGATCCCCGCACTGTCTGCCTGTTCCCTTTCCGTCCCCTGACTGTAACCCATCTACCTTTTTCCTGTACCTGAGGTGTGACTACCTCCCTGTAACTCCTCTCAATTACCCTCTGGGCGTCCCGAATGATCCGAAGTTCATCCAGCTCCAGCTCCAGCGGTTTCCAAGGAGCTGGAGTTCGGTGCACTTCCCGCAGATGAAGTCAGTGGGGACACCTCCCACATTCTACAGGAGGGGCATGCAACTGCCCTCACATCCATTCCCACTATTCTGAATTCCCAAACAGACTATTGAGAGAGAAGAAAAACTAGTAACCTTACCAAATCGGCGCTCAGAACTTTTTTGTTGGTTAGAGGAGGAGGATGGGTGGGAGACACTACCTAAGTCGTGTTTCGGGTAAAGCAACCGCCCAAATATATTACCTCACTTCCTCAGCTGTCCCGTGTCCGCCTCTCCTAAACCTTCCCAGCAGTCCCCTCGCACTCTCTCGACTCCCGCTGCTGAACAATTGGAGGCCGCCGACTCCACGAGGTAAGCCTTTTAAAAGCTTCGTTTGACTTTCAATAAGATATCAGCTATGATCTACACTATTTCCTTGATATGTTTTGAGCTGGTTTCTTCTGGCCAATATCACTTGTTGCCAAAATCAAGTCTTCCTGATCAATAAGAGACAAATTCAAGCCAAAATGTTCAGATCCACCACGTATTCCACGTATCTTTTTGGGACCAAAAAATTGTTTTAATCCATCCTAACAATTTAATTGATGCCTTCGCCTGAACCCTGGTAATCGACCCACACAAAGGGTAACAAAGCCATTTCTAAAGATTTTCAGTGTCATGACCGGAGCACAATTGGTCTGAAATGGTGTCCGTGAACCTCAACTTGGAGACAGAGAGAACGGAGAATGGGAAATGGGATTCTATTCAAAATCAATGCTGTAAATTCCTCAGTTCTAATCAGAGTTTCAATAATTTAGATATGATTATCAATGGATATTTAATCCCATTCTTCAGTTCCTGTCTGAATTGTTTCTGGGTCACTGCATAAATGCACGTGTTTGTACAGCAGCTCAAAATCAGGAGCATAAAGCTAGTAACATCTGTGATCAGCAACGGATCATTCCAACCTGTTGAATAATAAAGGTTTGTACTTCTAATTACCATGAAGAAGATCACATACGTCATCCATAAAAGGAGGAAGTTACCAGATATCGTGAACAGTAAGATGATGGATTTCCTTCGCTTCTCCGTCTCTGCATCAGTCTGATCTACATCATGTTTGCTTCCTTTCAGCCTCCGGCGGATTCTACTGGATGATAAAATTTTGCTGACGGTCAGGGTATTCAGCAGCAAGATCAGAAATGTTGGGAGAACTGGGGTGAAGCAGCGATCAATCCAGCTAAATGCTATCCATGCAGATTCAGTGTAATATTCTGCTTTCCAGTTACATCCCCAGGCTACAGTCCCGATTGTCATGAAAGGCTTGAATACAAAGTAAAAGGGAATGTTTTTGAAACATAACAGCAGACAGACGGTTCCTATAACCACAGCTGACGTTTTCTTGGTGCAATAGCTGACTCTCAACCTTTGGCAGCAAATGATAACAAAACGATCAAAAGTGAAAGCTACTGTTAACCAGACAGAAATGTCAGTGGCTGCACGGACCAGCAAGAAGTTCACAGAACAAACAGGTGTGAGGAGTAGGAATGTAGTTGGGAAATAATAATCATTAATTCTCCAAAATAAACCGTCAGTCATAAGAGTCAGTACATCTGCCGATGCCATTGCTCGCAGGTAGTGAGTTACACACTTGGAGAGACCACATTTTCCCCTGGTCAGGATCACAATAGTTATCACATTAGCTGTAAGAGGATAAGAAAAATTAAATGGGTATCACCAATCAGAATCACAAGAAACTAGGTTGCTACACAATATATACTTTAGAATAATTTAGTTGGTGATGAAATCTGAATATTACTATAGCTAGATTTGGACAAGTGAAGAGGTTGTAATATAATGTTCAATCAAAATAAATGATAAATTATTCCGTCAAAAAGACACCGTCAGTAAAGACCATGGAACTGTGCAAATAGATCCATATTAAATTTCCTGGATCTGCTCCCTTGCCCCTGCAACATAACATGTGTGATGCAAGACCAGCGGAATTACTAGGAAGTTACCGAACAACTTTCACTTTTGTTGAATGATGATAGAGGTATCCAAATTCAAATAATTGTAAGAAACCAAAAAAAAGTAACGTCAGGGCGCAATTGTACTTGCAAAATCTGACCAACAAACAGCAGGGATTTGTATCATGAGCATCAGCAGATACCTGGTGAGGAAAAGGCTTTGATTTATCAGGCTTTGTTCGCAGAACAGTGGTTATGACGGGAGGTTGTAGGACAACAATGATCAGGCTATGCATTACTGGTGCCAATGGACCTGAAATGGAGAGCACTTCTCCCAGACATGTCTCTGAGACATGCTTTCATTCTGTCCATCTAATTTGTTCCAGTTCAACCGCAGGTCTATAATTAACAATGGTTTACGTCTGAGGTGCTCCTTCCTATACTGTGGCCTTGATCCTCACACTAACTTGGCAGAATCTGTTCATTCTTTCGATGGCTTTTCTCTCTACATAGACAGCAATAACTCGAATCTCCATATCTGATTGGAAATTCTTCCCATGCCAGGGAAGATATACTGAAAGATGGCACAGGGTGCACAATGCAGGCGCTCAGATTCATATCTTTTCTACCAGAGAACAGTTGTCTATTTTCTTCGCTGCACTGTTTCCACTAAGCGATTTGTTTTTTTTGCCTACTTGAATGGATCCTGTACAGTAGCATATTAGTCACTTATGTTAACAACTTTGAAGTTCTCACAACCAAATGATTAGATCAAAGCTCTACAGTCCTGCAATACTCAGTTGTAATGTTTGGTGATAAGCAAATATCACACTGGAGGATGAGATGCCACAAAAAAAAAACTTCAATATGATGGGAGAAGACAGCATCGCAATACAACATATGAAGAATTTGCAACACTTTTCAGCCAGAATTACTGAGTGGATAATCCATTCCGTCTTCCTCCAGAGGTACCCCGCTTCACTGCTGCAGGCCATTGACCGTTCTCATTAACTCCAATAGATAACCAACAAAAAAATCTTTAAGACAGAGGATACCACGAAGTCAATGGGCACTGACAGCATTCCTGCAAGAGTACTGAAGACCTTTGTTCCAGAACTCGCTGCAGGCTTTTCAATACTGTTCATCTTCCCTAAAAAAAAACTGTCATCTCCCTACATGGAAACCTGCAAAATGTGTCCCGTAGACAAAAATCAGGACACGTTGAGCGCCACCAAATATCATCCCAACAGTCCATTCTCAATGATCAATAAAGTGGTGGAAGGTGTTCTCAACAATGCTACGAACAGCATCTGCTTAGCAAGAACCTGCTCGGTGACACTCAGCGTGGGGCCCTTCATGTCCACACATTTTCTGACCTCAATACAGCCTTTGTACTAAAATGGATAAAAGATCTGAATTCTTGAGTTAACAAGGTGTAGAGCTGGATGAACCCAGCAGGCCAAGCAGCATCAGAGGAGCAGGAAGGCTGACATTTCGGGCCTAGACCCTTGTTATCTCAGATTCTCCAGCATCTGCAGTTCCTACTATCTCTGAATTCTTGAGTTGATGCGTGACTGACGGCCCTTAACATCAAGGCATTGTTTGGCTGAGTATGTCATCAAGTAATCTAAGGAAAACTTGAAGCAATGGGAGTCAGGAAGAAAACTGTCCACTGGTTGGAGTCGTACCTGGCACAAAGGAAGATGGCTGCTGTTGTATATCAGTCATCACAGTTCCAGGAAATCTCTCCACTAGTTTGCCCGATGACCAAACATCTTCAACTTCTTCATCAATGACATTCCCTACCTCATATCGTCAGAAGTTAGGATGTTTGCCAATGATTTCTTTATGTTCAGCAGCCTTCACAAGTCTACAGATCTTGCAGCAGACCCTATTCAAAGAAAACAAACCCTAGACAACATTAAGGCTTGGCCTAAGAAGTGGCAATTAACGTTCATGCTACATAAACGCCAGGCAACATTCCCCAAGAAGAAGCAATTTAACCATCACCGCAGAACATTCAATGATGTTACCATCACTGAATCGGCCATGATCAGCATCCTAAGTAGTCAGTATTCACCTGAAACTCAATTGCTTTTCCCATATAAATGCAGTGGTAGAAGGTCAGTTGAAAGGCTACCACAAATCCACGACCACACCAATCTAGAAGGGCAGAAGAAATTAGGAACACCACCAGCACGTTCCTCAAAGCCATTCAATAGCCCGACTTGGAAGTATCTCGCAGCATTTTCAGTACATTTGGGTCAAAATATTGAAAGTACATCCCTAACAGCATTTTGGCTCTACCTACAGCACATGGACTGCCGAGCTTCCAAAAGGCAGCTTACTACCATCTTCTCAGGAGCCAATAGGACTGGGCAATAATTGCTGGCCAGTAAGTGATGCCCACGTCCCAAAATGTGAAAGACTAATTTCTCATCCAAACAACCTGACAGAAAGTCACACCTCTTCTAAAGCTGAAAGTGTTCAGGCTCCTATGCCCTTGCCTTCTAGCTGCTCTTAACTGCCTTACTCGTAGTCACACTCTCTGCTTCCTGCCAGTTATCTAAAGGACAGGAACTACCTCGAGGAGTGTTACATTGGTGAGAGTTTTCCCCTCGCGAAATTCCAAAACTCTAATCTTTGAGATGCTGTCCCCACGCTCTCAATTTCATTCCAGAAACTTAATAACAATCAGGACAAAACCGTCTGCAAGATACACTGCATAAAAAAAGGCAACCACTAACACTTATTAGACAGGTCAATGCCAACCTACACCATTATGATCTGGACGGAGAAGAGCAGGCAATAAATAATACACCAGCAACTGAAGATACCCCAAAATTCTACTCATCATCTTAATGTGGAAATATATCACTATTCCTTTAGTGTTGCTGGGTTTAAGTCTTGGAAATACATACCAATAGAATTGTGTACCTGGCAAGAGACAATAGGAAGCAACATTTCAAGACAGCAGCTTACCAGCACATTTCTCAAGATCAACAAGGAATAATAATTAAATGCTGGCCGAGCGTGTGACACCCACATTCCGTGAATAAATGAAAGGAAAACACACAACATCTGCAAACAGCTTCCTGATGTTCAGAATTCCATGTCCGTATCACAATTTAGATACGTCCATAATAATATCCTCAAAAGTCTTACACAAGACGGCTGATGTTACCTAAACCTTATTTAAACGTTTTAAGACCGGCGATCAGTCTGTGAATCTGCGTCAGAAACTCCACTTACACACCCTCGCCCTGCCCACATAAAACCCACTTTACTGTTGCCCAAAATTGTCACCGCGAAATCTCTGACAAGCCCAGAGCTGAAATTCTGTCTTGCTTCATCTCTTTGATAATCTCTGTGTGAAACGTTTATGGAAAGGTGCAAAAACAATACAACGGAATTTTAGAATATGCAATCTGACACCTCAGTGCACTGTTTATTGAAAGTAATTATATAAAATCACAGCACATCACAGGACAAGCACCAAATGATCAATTGTGTAGCATCCGAGTGACATTATGATCTCTCATTGGATATCTCACTCTATGAAGGGAAGCATGCAGGCACTCCGAAAGAATGCAGTGGCGAATCATGATCACAAATCGAAACACACAGCGAGGTATTTCATGGACAGGGAATGTGTCCAAAAATGACATTCGAATATTGATGGAGAAACAGAAACGTGAATGGTTAAGAAATCCGATAAAATCTATGACCGATTAGCGTACAACAATGAGAAATCGGCATCTAATCAATGCATAAAATCGTGCTCCTTCTAAAGTTTGGATGGTGAAAGCAGTACCGAGATTCCTATCTGGAGACAAAGCCTGGAGCGTTTCGAAGATCCACGCAAAATTGTTGAAATGGCTAACGTCTCTAACATCACTGTGGCAATGCCATAGTGATGCCACCCGAAGGCTGCAGGAACAGCAAATCATATTCAGCCTGGGAACCCTGCAGCCCAATGGCATCAATGTGGATTTCACAAGCTTCAAAATCTCCCCTCCCCCAACCGCATCCCAAAACCAGCCCAGCTCATCTCCACCTATCCTCTCCTCTATCCGCCTCCCCCTCTCTCCCTATTTATTTCAGAACCCTCTTCCCCTCCCCCATTTCTGATGAAGGGTTTAGGCCCGAAACATCAAGTTTTCCTGCTCCTATGATGCTGCTTGACCTGCTGTGTTCATCCAGCCCCATGCTTGTTATCTCGGATTCTCCAGCACCTGCAGTACCTTTTATCTCTAACGTCTCTAACTGTTGCTCTGCCGAGTTTGGCTGCGGGAATGAGAGAGTGTCAAGGGACCGAATGCCTCCCGCTCAGCGGGTGAAGAAGTGATTGATACCAGGTTGTTGACAAAATAACTTAAAATAGTTCATTGTGACAGCCAGGGCTCAGAGTCTCAACTATAACTGAACGAGTTTGCAAATTCGAAAACAAATAAAACATTATCTGTAGTCCTTACGGGAGACTTGATTTAACATTCCAAAGACAATGCATGAACTGTCAATGATCATGGTCAGCAAGCATGAAGCAGATTCAGTTTCTGATTTTGGATCAGAACAAAACACACAATGAAAAGGTAGTGTCTGCCATCAAAATAGGAACACAGGTATCTCTGATTTATACAGTTAGAAACTGCATATTATCACTTACCTGGGATTCCAACTGCTACTATAATTGGGTAGTAAATCATTACAGCCTGTATAACAGGCGGTAACAGGGTAAATGGATAAGAGCTGTATGGAACTCTCATCTTGCTTGAGAAATGGCAATGTCTCTTGTCGTTGGACTCTGAAATGTACCTGACTATGAGATGAGAGATGTAGAGAAAACGTATTTATAGTTGAGAGATATCTCCCAGTTGGTTTCGGCAACAGCTGCAACATTCACATTACTTCCAGCCAATTGGACAAGCACCCAACTCCATTCATTGTAATATTTGTGTTACATTCATTACATCCAAATAGAGGATGCAAGTGTTGTCAATTAAACGTCAGAATAAAGCCAAACATTAGAATAAAATTTGATCATATTTCTATCTAAAAATGTACTGAACTCGGGCTCTGACTACATTATTGCTATTCCACATCAAAAAGAAGAAACTATTATTTTCCCCGTTCTTTTACAGGGTTCCCTGCTGTTAATCAGAATCGCCTTGCACAAATTCTCCTACAGATTCCATGGATTTACACTGCTGGCAGCGTTGGCGATTAAGCGTTTCAGTCCAGGGCTTTAAGTATGTTCCCCTGTCACTGGGTTAATACTTCAAGCCAAATGAAGGGAGGTTTTCAAAGTTTAGGCACTAGCAGTGTGATGAAGTATAATATCACGGAAGGTTGTTTTGAACGGATCTTCATTTTTTTGTGTAATTGACAACGGAATTTGGCTTGTGGCTTCAAAGAAAGGAAATTTTAAAGTATTTGAATGTTTCTTTTTAAGAAGCAGGGTTATATGGAAAGCACGGGGGAGTGGGAGAATTTCATTAGTTTTGCAGAGAACGGGCATCGATTTCACGGACGAAATGACCTGCTTTTATGCTGTGACAATTTTATCATCGGGTATGATCATTTGGGAAGGGAATTGCTTTACTTTCCTTTGTTAGATGCTGTCGAACATGTGGAAAATGTTATTAAAATGTCAAAGGACTTGTTCATGACATCTGTCGAGAAATGCATAAAGCATGGGTCTCCTTATGCAAGACTAAGGGAACGTGTCCTGGGGGGTGGGGTGGAATTCATTCCAAGAATGAGTTTTTTTTATTCGCTAATTGAACGCTGTCCAGCAATTATCGACTGTCCCTAGTTGCCCTTGAGAAGATAGTTGTGAGTTTCGTTCTTGAATCGCTGCAGTCAGCTGTTCTGGGCTGACCCATAGTTACCTGAGGGATCGAATTCCAGGACTTTCCCCCAGCAGTAGTAAAGGAACGGCGATTTATTTCCAGTCAAGATGACCAATGGCTTGGAGGGGAACTGCCCAATTCAGAATCATCGGAACATTATTGTAACACTGTATTGTATCCAGTAACATATTGTCTTTTTGCTTTCCTTCCCTATCAAAATACCTTTGAAATAGTCACATGACACACTGTGCGATTTCTTTCTATCTGGCTATTTTATGGAATCATTCACCTTTTGATTTTGAATTTCCTTTTGATTTTGAATTTCCTTTTGATTTTATAAGGCCCATTAAACCTTACCTACCACTGGGAGGAACAGTACAATTTCATCACTCCTGGCAAAACTACGAGTTTTTTTTTAATCTCTTGTCTGCTTCCAGTTTCATCACTTGCTGTCCTGCTTTTTAATGCTCTTTAGTGAACTCACACGCTCCTCTTAATCTCTCCCTAAGAATTACAAATAGTCCAACTATGTAGTCTCTGAACTCTGAGTCTGCAGTTTCTCCAGAATTAATTTCAATTGTCCACTCACCTCAAGCATAAAATCTAATTCAAATGGACTGAAATTAATTGATTAATTAGGTGCATCCCTCATTGCAAAAAGTACAGATGACATTACTTCACTTATTCGCTGGACAGTCTTTACTGTAAGCCTTCAACGTTGTCTTTTGAGTTTGATGCCACCGTTCTAATATTCCCTGCAATTATGCATGTCATGCAGTGGATTTGAATTGTTTTATTCCTAAGCTATCCATAGTTTTATTAGATAACTTTGAGGGAAAATTTGATCCTTGATCCAATTGTCTTTCTGTCGGTAGTCTGTATGATTTTTTTTTAAATTAGGAAAATCTTCTGCAATCGTTTTAATCACTGTGTAATGTAATGACCTCTGGAAATCTAGTAGACATATCCATAATGTTCAACCAAACCCAATTCCCAATTTTGTTTTAGGTACGGTTCCTAAGCAATCAATAAGACTCTTGTAAAAGGTTCCTCAAATGGGGAATGGCTCATATGACTACTGGGTTTATCACTGTCTCAGGTTTCCCAATTGCCTGACACATATGACAAGTCCAGTAATATTCAAACACACATTTGTGCAGTCTAAGCTAAAATAAATCGTATCTTGGCTTAAGTTTTCTTTATTTGGAAATTACTTCCTCCTGGTAACTCATTGCTACTTGCAACACCGCCTTTCTATAACCCGTGGTTAGATAACTTGATAAACGTTTGCCCATTTTTCATTCAACTGAACATGTGTTTGTTTCCATTTTCCCATCAAGACTTCATTTTTAAGATAATAACATTTTGGGACACACTCAGATTCTTGCTCTGTATGTGTCAGTTGATAAAACTAACCTATTTTTCATCTTTCTACTGTAAATCAGCTATGTTCTCTGAACTAAAATTATCCACTTAGACCTCCATCCCTCCTTTATCTTCCAACCATTTGATCAAACATAGTTTCTGATAATTGAACTTCGGCTTCCTGATCTTTACTCCTTGATTTCTTCACCTTTTTCAGCCCGTGCCTTTGCAGCTTTGTTATCACACAGTAGGAAAAAGTTCTACAGTAGAATTCCTGCAACACCCCCATTGTCTGATTTTCCATTGGCTTTGCTCCTACCTGTCATCAGTTATATTTTTCCCAAGGATACATTATATTTCGAACCTGAAAATTTTTCTATTACACCTACCACCACTTCATTACTTTTCACCAGACTCTCAAACCTTACCTTACATAATGAATCACTGCTCTTCTCACCTTGAATTACACAGTTTCACTCAAAGATGTGTTTGGATTGGAGATCAATGAGAAAAATACATCTTCCTGTGATTGCAAGGGAAGGTGCCATGGTTTAAGTGGTTGGGAAATGAATGAGTTGTTTCATCTATTGTAGAAGTTGATCAGGATGGTTGTATCGGTCTCTTCAGGAATCTGCTCAATGAGGGAAAGAGAGAATGAATCTTCTGGCGACTTCACACTGGAAATGGTAGAAAAACGAGCAGCTGAGGCAGAAGGTGAAGACATTGGGAAACTTTACGTCGTTCTGTGAGCGACAGGCAGTTGCAAGACAGAAATTTGTAAATGGGTCAGACTGATAGCCGTATGAATCACACCTGATGTGAGTTATCTGAGAGGAAATATTCTGATTAGAATATAATTAGGGCATGCAGCTGAGATGGGAAAACTGGGAGAATAGATTGGAGATATTTCAGGAAGCGGAATGTGGCGAAATGTAATCAAGGTATTTCAGAAATACAGTGGACTTGTCATGAGTCATAAAGGAATCAGTTTATCCCCAGAAATAGAGACAGAATATTCAAGCAAGGGAAGGGAATATAAGAAATGGACCATCTGAAGCTGAGAGAAGTGTCGATGTTGGAAGAAACGTGAAAATTTCCTTTTTTTCCTACTACAAGATGGAAACTAGGAATTTAACAGACAGATTCATCATCATGGTCATCAATCCAGAAAAAAAAGAGTATTGGTCAAGGTCAAAGGACTGGAAGAAGGAATATTATACGCTTGCCACAAGTAAACAGGGAGAACCAGTGACACAACTTTAACTTGGTTCAACGACAGGGCACCTCAAACTGTGTAGGAGTATGATGATAGCTTGAGATTTTCTGGATCTCCTATTGTCCGAAAGTTTGATGTTATTTATTTTTATCACTTTTGGTTTAAAGCTATAAACTGTGACTTTATCCTTTGAGCAACATCTTGTTTTTCTTTAAAAAAAGAGAAGAAAACAAAATGTTACTGACTTATGAGTCCAGGCCTGGAAATTTCTTGCAGGTTGATTCTTGTTAAAAGTTATTTATACATACTTTGACACCATGGAAGCATTATGATTAAATGTATAGCGCATTTTGGATGGTAAAAGGGGTTTCATATGGGGACAGCTAGACTAGCACAAATAAACCAGTGTTTGCACTATTTGTTTTCACTATATTTAAGTAAGAAGTATTTTTGGCTAACACAGCTACAGGGAGGAGGTTTGATTGCTCCTGTCATTGTTATCCAATGGAAATTTCAGAGAATAGAGTCTCAGTTTTATGATTTAAATGATTATTCCTTGGAGTCTGATAAAAGCTCCTGCGGGCATCAGTATTTGTAGCAACAATGGAATATACAATCCTATGTGCCAATATTGTTACAGGTTATGAATTCTACTTGTAAAACAGGTACTTACGTTACATTATTTTTGTTTTGTCTCATGCCTCAACTGTGTATGTTTCTTTGTCTTTGTTGATGTGGGGGAACAGAATCAAAGAAGAGATAACAAGCATGGGGCTGGATGAACACAGCAGGTCAAGCAGCATCACAGGAGCAGGAAAACTTGACGTTTCGGGCCTA
>JAHRHZ010000002.1:636840-691007 GCA_024137785.1 Ginglymostoma cirratum
ACCCTTCATCAGATTTCTGATGAAGGGTTTAGGCCCGAAACGTCAAGTTTTCCTGCTCCTATGATGCTGCTTGACCTGCTGTGTTCATCCAGCCCCATGCTTGTTAACCCTGTATCTACCTGTTGTTTCTGTGACAGGCATCGCCAGACTCAACTTTTTTGGGCATCCGTTGTCTCTAAATATTTGGTGGAGGTATTCTTCATTTTGGCGTAGTTCTGGGTTATTGTAATCTGTTTTGCATCGTTTGAACAGTGTGTTTACGCAACTCCGTTTGTCGTTGTTGGGTTGGTTACTGTTGAAATTTAGGCCTTGATGCGTGCGTGTTGCCTTCCTGTGTACTTTGGTCAGAAATTCCCCGTTGGCCTTGCGTTCTACCGTTACGTCCAGGAATGGGCGCTGTTTGTTCTTTTCTTCTTCTCTGGTGAATTTGATGCCGGGGAAAATGTTGTTTATAAGTTGGTGTTTCTTTCTGGCATCAAAGTAACACGTAATCCAACATCAACCCTACACCAGCTGCTAATAAGAACCAAAAACCCCTTACCCGCTATGGACAGAACAAACGTAATATACAAGATTCCATGCAAGGACTGCGACAGACATTACATTGGACAGACAGGAAGAAAACTGTCTACGAGAATACATGAACACCAGCTCGCAACAAAAAAAGAAAACACGACCAATGCTCACTCGTCTCCATACACACAGACAAGGAGAATCACCACTTCGATTGGGACAAGTCAAGATCCTAGGACAAGCCAAACAGAGGCAAGCACGGGAATTTCGAGAGGACTGGTTGTCCACGAAGAAGGCCATCGATAAAGACGTACAATTAGATCCTATATACACACCACTGCAAAGGAAAACCGGAAATGAGGTAATTAACTCCAAAAGACCCCAGAGTTTAAACAACTAGCGGGAAATCACAACAACGCTTCATCGGAGGCTGTACTGCTGATGTTACCCAGCAAGGTAATTAAACGTCTGCAATCTAACGAAGCAGCAGGGCGAGCGAACCAACCACAGCCAAAAAAAAGCTTTGTTTTTTTTCAATGGGGTAAGTTGTTCTTTAGCCTATTTGGTAGATGTTTTTAAAGCAATAACAAAGAAGGTTGATGATGTTATGCTGTTGATTCAGTGTATATGGACATTAAAAGGTATTGGATATAATGGTGCACGCAGACAGCGGAACAAATTTATAGTTGATGGAACAGGAGGGACAGCAGCAATATGCATAAGGAACTGGCTCTGACACACCGTACACAGAATAGTGGTGAACGGATGTTTTACAATCTGGAGGACATATTGTAGAGGAATTCCACAGGGATCTTTTCTTTCCAGATGTACCACTTAATCCTTGTTGAAGAGGGAACAGCTGAACATTTGCGAATTAAATAAAATTTGGAAAATGTTTAGAACTGTGAGGAGAATAGTGTAGCACTTCGCAAAGACAGAGGCAAATTGGGAAATGAGACGGAAATGGCAGGCGCGGTTCAGTCTGGAAAAAGCTGTGATGTCTCACTTGTTTCTGGCACGAATGAGAGTTCATGCTAAATAAAGTGCCCAAGTCGAAAAGTGGGTATGGGAACAGAGGGATCTGTGTATGCATGGGCATCCATCGTTAAATGTGGCAGGACAGGTTGATAGACTGATTGACAGGTTGATTCACCAGAGTTAAGAAAAAGTTAAGTCTGACGACGTTTGCTGAAGCAGTAATTGTAAGGAAAGTTTATAGTAACATTAAAATATTTGGGAAAATCTGTTATGTCATTGGTTAATAGAGTATACAACGGCCAACAATTTATTAATAGAGACGTTGAGCCTCAAAGCAACGAGGTCTTGTTGAATTTGTACAAGACAGGAGTTTGGCTTGAGCAAGAATATTGCATCCACCTCTGAGAGTCACATTTTTGGAAGAACGTGATGGCCTTGGAGAGAGGTTGATGGAAACCGTTACAGGAATTTAGAAACTTCATTTGTTGAAGTACTTTGGCGAGATTAGTTCCCTGAAACAAGCGAAGACTGGGAGGAAATTTGACAGAGTTTATATGGTCATGAGAAACATGGCCCTGGACAGGGAAAGGATTCAGAATGGCAGAATACATACAGAATTTGCGGTTATTAGCAGAAACATAATACAGGATAAGAAAAAAATACTGTAATATGTCAAGAGGTTCCTGTCTAGAATGCTCTGCCTCAGGGTATAGGAGGTAAGTGAAATAGAAGTATTCAAAAGAGAGAAATGTAGCAGGTTTGCTGCCCTTTCAGAGTAACCATGATGAGACGTGATGAGCCGAATGGGCGCCTCTTGCGATGAACCACTTCTGTGAGCACATTCTCACACACAGGGCGTTGAAAATGTCAACCTCTCCAGCGATGAATTTGAAAATGTTCAGGCGCGTCTAGAGTTTTCAGAACTGTGAAGGAGACATTATGCAAATTGAAGACATTAATGAATAAAGGACAGCATCGGGGGAAATGCTCGTCAGGGAGATCTGTGTGAATTGCAGGAGATGGGAACGGGCTGAATGTCCAACTAGTGGATTCATGGTATTTATGTTCTGGATCCTGACCTTCTGTTAGTTGTCAGTGGAAGGATCAGTCTGAAAATAACGGATAATAATAGAAAATAACAAACACAATAGAAACCGGTACCCGCACTAAGGCGTAGAGGATCACGGGGGAATGTAGATCTCCAGAGATTCGGTTTCAAATCTGTCAGAATGTCTTTCTTATCAAAACCTTTAGATATAAATCAGACACAGTAAGAACTGCCGATTCTGGAGTCTGAGATAACACAGTATGGAGCTGGAGGAACACAGCGGGTCCCGACTCGAAACGTCAGCTTTCCTGTTCTTCTGATGCTGCCTGGCCTGCTCTGTTCCTCCAGCTCCACACTGTGTTATCTTTAGATATGGATGGTATTTCTGAGAACATTTGCTGCTTTCAAAAATGTCAATTTCACTCGGAAGGCTTTTTCTTTGTTTTTCACAAATGTGTCAAAAACCACAAACTCCAGTTTGTTTTTTTTACCAATTTAATTCCAATTAGTAGGGTAAATTCTCCCGCCAAAAGTCATGAAGGTTCAACCCAGTAACAGTTCAAACTCCCAGATTGAAATGGGAGAATCTCCATCACTGAGAGCAGTGTAAATCCATGTTGGAGAATTTTTGGAATGCCGTTGATTTAACAGCGGTTAACCGTGTCACAAAACAAGGAAAATTCAGTTTAAGGTATAAGCGTGAAGATACAATTAGATACAATCCGTGCATTGTTGGACACAAATACGATCAAGTTTACTCTAATCTTCGCGCTGTTGCATTGGAAACTCTCGCACACTCAATTTGGATGTAATGAGTTAGACACAAACAAAACACGAAGGGAATTGGCTGCTTGTCCTAATCACGAGAAGTAATGCCAATTCTGCAGTTGCTGTCTGATCCGAAGGGAGATTTTTCTCAATTATACACAACAGTTTTCTCTCATTCCTCGTCTCACAGTCAGGTGGAGCGCAGTATCCAGGGAAAAGAAACAGCATCACTTCTCGGTCACAATGAGAGTTCCTCTAGACTCCTACCCATTACCGGGTGATCGCCAATTGTGCAGGCTGTAATGACATATTATCCGATTAAAGCAGCGTATGGTTTCCTTGGTCAGTGATCATATTCAGTTGCTAACTGTATAAATCAGGGATGACTGTGTTTCTGTTCTGATCTCGGACACTCTGTTTCAATGTGTCTTTTTCTCTCACTATCCCGAAAGCAGAAATCCACTAACCCTAACCCTAACCCTAACCCTAACCCTAACCCTTCCACTGTCCCCGGTCACTAGTGCATCATGCGTTGTCTTTTAAATAACGTTCATTCACCTCTCCAGTAAAGACTGTGGATTTGTTTTGCTTCTTTTCCGGTTTGAAATTTGGGTCAGCTTTAATGCAGAGTCCAGTCTCTGATATAATGAAATACTTTAAATTATTTTTGTCACCAATGTGTTCTCAGTCACTTCTTTTTCAGCCGTCTGGGAACTCTATTCTCTTCAGCCCGTGAGGGTAAGTTGGTCTCTGTCCCCTCCCGAAATCCCTGCAGCCAGACCAGAGAGAATGTTGCTTCTCCCTCAATATCAGAATTTTATCTTCAGACATGTTTTCTTTATTCTGCATCGCCAGCTGACCAAAATTTATTGCCCAACCTTAGTTGGTCCTCGAGAATTTAGTAGTGAGCTGCCTTCTTGAACCGCCACAGTCCATGTGCCAGCAGTAGACCCACAATGCTATTAGGGTGGGAATTCTAAGATTTTAACTAAGCAGACACTGAACGAACGGTAATATATTCCCAAATCAGCATGGCGAGCGGATTGGAGGCGAAATTGCAGTGGTCATGTTCCCACGTATCAGCTGCAATTGCCCTTCTAGATGACGATGCTGATGTGTTGAAAATATTCTGTACAAGGAAGTTTGGTGAAATTCAGTAGTGCGACGTTTAGATAGTACACAAAGCTTAAGACACATTTTTCGAAGTAGATTACTAGCAGGAAAAGTAAAGTATGGCTGCAAGTGAGGCAGAAAAGAACAGCCAGAGGCAGGAGCGCACAGATCTTAGTTTGTTTCGATGAGAGTGAGGGTTGCAGCTTGCATGTACCTACTGACCAAGGTATTGTGGGATAGGAAGCAATTCAAGTCGGGAGAAAAGGAATGCAGCGGCCTGAGGAACAGAATAGTGAGGAGCATTGACACTGCTCTCTGTAACAAAAAGTGTCAGTCCAAAAGGCTGTCCTGGAACAGAGCCCATCTGCTTTGGGCTAGAGATGAAACTACAGTCGGAGGAGTAGAGTCGAGACTTCCTGATAATGTCGGAACCAACGAGATTGGAATACATGAAAGGAGAATCTGCACGTTCAGCGTGAGGAGCTAGACCACAAAGTGTAAGCAAGAACCTCAAAGAAAACATGACCATTGCTCCCCTCCAGCTTTTAGTCATAACCGCTGATCTGTGAATATAGCCTGGCAATTTGAAGCATTTATTTTCACGAGGTATTCACGCGCTTTGGCTGATGAAGGATCCACATACAAACAGAGGGAGCTGTACTCGACCTAACTTTAGGAAATAAAGGTTGACGAATGTTTGAAGTATCGTTTGGGATGTATTTTGCAGACAGCAATACAAATCATTTGGGAGAAGCTGATTTTAATAAGATGAGATTTTATTTGGACAGACTGGAATGGAAGCAGATACTTTCAGTAAATCTGTCTCAGAACAGTGGGATGCCTTCAAGGGAACATGGGGAATATAACGCCAGCATGTTCCAAGAAGTAGATGGTGATATTTAAGAGGTGATTTTTTTTTTCTGACTGGAAATCTGTGTTTATCGGGGTCCCACAGGCCCTCAGTGATGGGACATTGTTGTTTCTGTTTCATGTAAATAATTTAGACTTGATGTAGGAAGGTTGATCAGAAAGTTCACACATCATAGAAAATTTGTTGCAGTGCTGAATAGTGAATCTTAGATTTCAGAAAAATGTAGCTGGACTGGCCAATCCGACTGATCAGCAGCAAATGTAATTCAATCCAAGTAAATGTGAGGTGATACATTCGAACAGCACAAACAAGGCAAGTGAAAACATGATGAACTGTTAGATTCGGGTAGCATTGAGGATCATATTAACCTTGGTGCGCACGCCCACCATTCCCTTAAGGTATCAGGACAGGTGGGAAAAGTTGTTAAGAAGATATACAGCATACTTTCCTTTATGAGCCAACGCTATGATTATAACAGCAGAGTGGTTACGTTGAAACTGTAAATCACTTGACCACAACTAGGGTATTGTGTGCAGTTCTGGAATCCATGTTATAACAGGGATGTGATTGCACTGGTGAGAAGTGTGAAAAGGAGATTTGCAAGGATGTACCCCAGCGGGAGAGTTTCAGTTGTAAGGGCAAATGGACAGACTGAGATTGTCTTCCTTAAAGTAATCAATATTGAGAGGGATATGATTGAAATGTATCAAATAATGATAAGCATAGATCTGCTCGACGTGAAAAATAAACTTCCCTTAGTGGAGAAATCAATGAGCAGTGAGATAGATGTAAGTTAAGAGTAGAAGGTTTAGATGGATGTGAGGAAAAACCTTTTTTTCACACAGAAGGTGGCGGAATATGGAACTTGTTGCCTATAATGGTGTTAGAAGAAGAAACCGTCGTGACATTTTAGAAGTCTTCAGATGTGAACTTGCAAAGCCAAGAAATACAAGTGAGCCAAATGCTGTAAAATAGGATAAAATAATTAGGTGATTGTTTTTGATCAGCAAAGAGGCATGCGTCTTCTTCTGTGTTGTAGATCTCTATATCCCTCTGACTCGACAGAATATTGAGTGATTTCGTTCTTTGTATTTTAAATTAATCGAATCAGTTTTTTTTTCTGTTTTCCTTACAATATTTTTTGGCTCAATATCTTGTTGTTCATTTACTCAGATAGTAAATTGGCTTCAAATTTCCTGGCGTCTCCGATATATTTAAGACACATATTTCAGTTGCAGGATATAGGGAGAAGCTCTTGGGATTCCTTTTTCAAAACCATTTGGATCCTTTCAAGCCCTGCAGGGAAGGTCCTTATTTTATGTGTCAAATTTCTTTTCTTCTATAGAAAATTGATGCCATCATCACTTCACTTGCGTAATTCTAATCCATGCAATATTCAGATCCCATCACGAAATCCAGAACTAAATTACACTTCATACAAAAATACTGTGAAACGGACTCATTTCTTCATCCCATGGATATTTTCCGGTTTTTGCTTTATTTTATCATTTAACAGCTAACGTCATAAATGCTGTGATGCTATGCTGGGGAAATGTAATCTCTCCAGTTGTTTCACTCGCTACTTGCTAGCAATGACATCGGTAGATCTACTGACTCTTATCACTGTTGTGATAATTCGGAGGATTGATGATTTTATTTCCCACATACACGTCTGTTCCTCACCACTGTTTGTTCTGCTAACTACCTGCTAGTTCGTGCAGCCACCGACATTTCTGTCTGGTTAACAATTATGTTCACTTTTGATCATTTTACTATCATTTGCTGCCAGAAGCTGAGGGTCAGATATTGGACTGAGAAAACTGCAGCTGTGGTTATAGAACTGTCTGTCTGTTGTTCTGCTTCAAGAACATTCCCTTCTACTTTGCATTTGGGCCGTACTTTACAATGGACAACATAGATTGGGGCTGCAAGTTTAAGTTGGAATATTACACTGAAACTGGATGGGTCGGATTTGGCTGGTTTGATCGCTGTTTGAACTCACTGCTCCCAATCTTTCTGATCTTGCTGCTCAATGTTATGACCGTGGGATACATCTTAACAGCTATTAGAATCCGCAGGAGGATGAGAAGGAGAAAGGATGATGTGGAGAGGAATGATCCAGAGATGGAGAAGCGAAGGAAATTTATCATCTTATTCTTCCTTATATCTTGAAACTTTAACCTTTTATGGATGACATATGTGACATATTTCTTCTTAATGCAACTTACAAAATATTATTAACAAAAAGATTTCAATGACCCGGTGCTGAGCACAGATGTTACTAGCTTTATGCTCCTACTTTTGAGCTGCTGCATACGCACATGTCTTTATGCAGTGACCCAGGCTAAGTTCAAGAGGAACTGAAATATCCATTCAGAACAATATCCGAATTTTTGAAACTCTGCAAAAAACAAAGGGAAATAATCAGCACATGTATCCCATAACCCGTTCAGTATCCTCTCTGGGTCCAGCCTGAATTCAACAGGCTCTATCTCACACCTACTCTGCTCTATTTATAACACTGACCATATCCGATAATGTCTCCAGTTCCCACGTCTGTAACGGTGACGAGAGTTCAGGACATAACATAAGCCAAATGGTTAATGAGCATCGCCATTCCTGTTGGTTAGCTTAGAAGGTGGTTATCTACGAAGAGGCTAAAAAGTGTTCGATAATCGAATAGCACCTATTCATAGACTTATTCACAGAAAATACATTGTATAATGCTTTGATAACAATGCTTTCTGCAGACATGTCAATTGACAATGTCGTCAACCTGAATACAGGGTAATAAAGTTATTGGATCAAACGATAGTTGTTTTAAAGTAAAATAATGAATTGCAAATTTTTCGAATCTGGTGACCCTTCTTTCGAACTCTTTCTCTACGACGTTGCCACACCTGATGTGATTCTCCAGCAATGTCTGTTTTTGTTTAGTTGTTTCAAAATGTTTGAAATCTGTCTGCTGTCTATGTGACCTGGACAAGTTCGGTGATTGCAGAAATCCATGGTAGATGAAGTATAATGCGAACAAATGTGGGATTAACCATTTTGGTTATCACAAAAGGAGGGCAGATTATTGCGCAAATGGCGACAGATAGCAAAAAGGACTGAAAGTAAGCTTGCAGGAACAGCAGGCGGTGAAGACGGCAAATGGAGATTAGCCTTTATCGTGAGAGTGATCGCTTACAGGAGCAGGCAAGTCTTGCTCAGCTTGTACAGGACCTTAGTGAGACCACGTCTGGAATATTGCAACCATTTTCGTTTCTTAATCTGCAAAAGGATATCGTGACTATGAAGGGAGTGCAATAATGTTTACCACACTGATTTCTCTGATGGCAGGACTTATGTATGAAGAGACACTGCATCGTTGACAAGATTTCACTGATGTTTCAACAAATAGGGAGGGATCCCACAGAAGCCTCTGGCAGGAAAGTACTAGATAGGGTAAAGGCAAGAAAGATACTCCCGATGTCGAATAAGTTCACAACCAGTCACAGACGAAAGATGCTGGAGAGGCCATTTCGGACTGAGATGAGGAGAAATTTCTTCATCCACAGAGAGATGAGTCTCTGGAATTCCCTGCTACGGCATTGAAAATTTTCAAAAAAGAGTCATATATACTTCTTAGGAATAAAGAGATCACAGTGTGAGTGAAGAAATCGTCAAAAGGATGCTGATCCAAATGATCAGTCATTATCATATTGAATGGTAGAACAGATCTGAAAGGTTGAATTGTTTAATCCTGCTCCTTTTTGTTCATGCTTCTATGTAACAATGACCACGTGGCATTTCCCAGAGAGCTCAGGTTTATAAGATAGCATATCAGTTTTATGATTGAATGAACTGTATTACTATTGTGGAATTCAAAGTTACCTGTACTGCGCCCAATCTGGCAGGAATGCCCTCTGACCCCACTCCCTGTACACCCTGGGTTGCAACATTGAATTAAACGTTGTCCCCAGTTACTGATATAGCCAACGATATAATGTATCCACAACAAGTTTAAAAAGATAAATTCATCAAACAGATTTATGTAATAAACAACAAAGTTGATCATTTATCGTGAAAAGAATACGTAAGGTGATTAATAAGGTTTGAAATATGAAATTATAAATATCAACATTTTAAATACTTCAAAGCATGCACTTACACAAAAAACATGCACAAAAGCACGTAAATGCATAGACAGAAACACACACAGATACAGAGACACAATGTCTCTAACACACAAATGGACACACGCAAACACACGTACAGAAACACACGCATACAAACATTCAAGAAAAGCAGAAGGCTGATTTTCCTCAAAGGTTTACTTCCTGAGGAAAAGATGAAAATATGTGTGTAATGATCAGATGGCTGTCACTCTGACATCTGGGCTCGTGTGCGCAGGTCACTAATACTGACGGTCATATCTGAGATCTTTGCACACGCCGTCATACAGGAAACAATGAAGCAAAGCCCCGCGAAGGCTTCTCACGAAAACAGCTTGATCAGGCTTCCAGCTGGCATGCCGCGCGTGTAACAAGAAATTTTTTTTTGACAGAAACTGGAGAGGTGAGTTGGGACCTTTTCTTTTTCGCAAGGTCGGATATAAACCGGCACTACTAACTCCAAAACATTGTTTAACCGGAAACTAGGTCTATTGCAATCATAAAATACAGGCAGGTAACTTCCAACACTGTCTGAATCCATGTGCCTTCCGTGAAATATCTTGTTGAAAACAAAAGTTCCCAAGTCCAAAGTGAACCTTTCAGCGACTCAAAGGAAAACAATTCAGTCCAACGGGATACATCTAATTGACAGATTTCCAAATATGTGAAAATGGAAGAGAAATTGCTGTTAACAAAACTATTTCCAGCATTTTGTTATTAAACTTACAAAACCAAACTGATATATGGGGCTCTCTTTTTGTACTCTTTGAAAGAAAGTAACTGTAATGATTGTAACGAGGTCAGCCAGGTGGATCTCATTGAATATGAGTTGTCTGATTAGGGCTGTTAACCTGTTCCAATTAACGTGTCGTGGCAGACAGATATAAACAAGAATGTCGGAGGTTCTGCAAATTCTTGGAACCGGTTCTGTGCCAGCTGTCTCGGTGTCGGTCCTATGCACGTGTAAATAAAGGGTGACTTGGTGACGGGATACCGGCCTTCATGGAGTTGTTTGTGGCTCTTTCTTCTTCAGAAATTACTGTGCAAATGACAGCTACGTTACAAGAATCACAGAACTCAAGGATGAAACCTAACTGCTGGCCAATACGAATAGAGAATACTGTATTAAATATAGCAAATATCCTTTAATGGCCACGAAATCTGAGCTCCAGAAAACAAACCATTCAACACTAACGGTCTTCATGGCAGTAGATCTTAAACTGAGCCACAGAAACTTACTTTCGCTCTTTATTTCAGGCCTGTGGTATGTTTCACCTATCAGACAGGAATCCTGCTGCATTATCTTACAGAAAGATGCGATCACATGGAAACACTGTGAGAGAGTGGCAACAATTTAAAAAGAATATATATTTCGTCAATTGATCAGCATAATTCAATTGTTTGATTATTACACGTGTCATGCGCGGTGTGGCTCAGTGGGTGCACAGGGCGCAGCCGACAGCAGCCTCAGCGAGAGCGCATGCGGCTCTCGTCAGGTTCGCGTCACAGCTTGGGGAGTATCAGCACGATCAGTGCCTGGGCTTGTCACCGCAGGAGATAACGTGGTTTCCTATCCGCGGTGTATTGTGGAGACAGCGGACGCCGTTACTCCTCGTTTGTCTATAAATGTTATACTGCAAAATGACACAAAATCACATACCTTCGATGTTAATGACCTTTCCCTTCTCCACTAATGTTCTCTGACCTGCTGAGTATTACCGTGTTTTCTCAGATTCAATTGAAATTCTCAACATCTCAGTATTTTGATTTTATTTCTGGCACGCATTATTCACAGGCCCTGGTCCAGAAGCACAGACTGATCGATTGCAAGTCGATTTGCACTTGGGTGGCCTTTGAATACAGGAATAGATACTCGGCGTTTATTGGAATTATTTATCAGTTTGAGATGGATAGATGGGTGTGGAGCTGCTATGTTCAACAGGTGGGGCTCTCTTCGGAGATTCGGATGGGCCGAATGGCCTCTTTGTCCGCATTGCAGTGCTTCTTCGATGATCCTCTCAGATTCAATTTACGATGAACTCGAGGCATATATTGTAGATATTTCTTCCATTTCCTGGGACTGTCAATGAACTTCCTGTCCTCATACGTCTGCAGCTATCCGGCCGCCTGTCCGACGCAAACTCTCTTCAGCAACTGAGACACCTGCCAAGATCCAGTCTTTTCTGCTCAGTCTATATTGTGCTCTTAGTCTCCCCCTTTGCATTTCTTATTCATTCGAACGATACTTGGAAATAACAATTGATTTTCTCCTTTCGATGAAAAGTTTTGAAGTGAGTGGACAATAAGTTCGAAAAAGATCTTTTGTCCGGCAGTCCTGAGTTTGAATGCTGGAAGTAATGACGTATTACTGAGCTCTGAGTTCCATGATTGATATGCAGGATTTGTGGGGGGGGGGGGGGGGCCCTCGAGTCCTAGTGACCTCAAAATTTCTGACGATGCTTCATTTACTTTCATCCTCTCTAAATCATATGTAGACCTTAAGTGTACAATAACACATACTTCCACCTTTTCTATACTTTAGTGCTTATTGTAACCTCTTCACCAAAACTCCATCTTCGGCAGGCAGTGTATTTGCAATTTGCTGCAGGGACACAGTTCTGCAGCAACTGATGTCTGGCACCCTCGTCGCATGTTTCAAGTTGTGGAAAGTATTTTTCCTGCAAATTTCACTTTTTAATCCATAAAATATATTAGCAAATAGTATCTCCAAACTAGCTTTGCAAAAATTGTAAGAGTTGTATTTCATTCAGTATATTCTGTGTCACTCTGAAGTTTTACTTTTTAATCCATAAAATGTATTAATAAATGGGGTCTCAAAACTGGCGATGCACAAAATTGTAAGTCACACTTCTTTTAGTACATTCTGTGCCACTGCGCTATTTCAATACATTTACAAATAGGTTAGAAAGACAATATGCATTACAAACCAAATATTCAATGTTTTTAAAGGGATTTTTTTAAAAAAAGTATATTAAACGGCAGAACAGGCAACGGTGTGAAGGATAATGCACAAATATTGAGTAAAACCAGACGCTGAAAAGCTTCACCGAAGCCAGCCTCATCTATCTAATTACAGTTTTCCGTGCTGCCCGCTCACACACAGTTTGAACGAGCTGCTGCTGTCTGTGCGAGACCTGAGGAAACCAAACGGTCAGAGCTCGAAATGATGGAGGGCCTCATTCCCTGTCCCTCTCACTTACCACGTGTACACACCGATGCTGTTAATATTAACCATCAAGAGGAAATTGGATTAACAATTCGAACTGAAGTATCATTACAGAAATAAAAACATGAAAGATCATTTCAGGTCCTAAATTAGCATCGGGAGTGAAAAGACTGAAGTAATTTCAGAAACAAGATGGTTGCTACTCTGGTAGATTATTCGTTGACGTGAATAAATGTCATAACTTTGAAATCCTGTCATGCTCAAACCTGTTTATCTCGCGATTAAATTTGTACAATGTGACCGTCTGCTGGTGGATCTGCAGTATTGCAGAGAAAAATGTGAAACGATCAAGAATTCAATTGTGCAAGAAAATACATTCAAATTTAAAAGTCCAAATATCGCTTTTGTTGCCACTCCAGCAAATCAATTCTTAACGATTGCAACTGATATTTGACTGTCCCTCGTGAACGTGGATGCACAAAGGGTGTCCTAGTACACCAGTCAACGCAAGCAAACATGCAGGGGCAGCAAGCAAATTAGCAGGCAAATGGTATATTGGCCTTCATTGCAAGAATATTTGAGTTCAGACGTAAGGAAATCTTGCTGAAGTTATACAGGGTCTTGATAAATCTACAGGTGGAGGACTGTGTGCAGTTTTTGCCTCTTCACTTATTTGTCATAAAGGAAGTGCAGCATAGTTTCACTAGGCTGGTACCAGGGATGGCAGGACTGCAAAAGGAATTGAGCAGGCTGTATCTGTATTTTGTAGGTTTGAGAAATAATAAATATGATAGCATTGAAACATATAAAATTCTAATAGGACGAGACAAACAAAAGACCTCCCCTGGTTGGGGAGTGTGGACCCAAGGTCACAGTCTCAGGATAGAGATTAGGCCATTTTGGACTGGGAAAAGGAAATATTACTTCACATGAGAGGGTGGTCAATCTGTGGAATTCGCTATCACGGAGGCTATGAGTAGATTTTTTAAAAATGACGTGAGGTAAATTAAAGAGGTAAATGAATATGGATGGAAATTGAAATATGAGAAAGGGGACCAGCTGTGATCATACTGAATAGTGCAGCAGTACTGAAAGGCTGAATGGCTTTGTCCTGCACCTAGTTTCTATACTGTACGCTTTCGCTTCGGACTGCAAAGTGGCATAGTGGTAAGCACTGCTGCTTTGCAGAACCAGGTTCATTTGTAGAGATAGCAAGAACTGCAGACGCTGGAATCAGAGACAACACAGCATGGAGCTGGAGGAACACACAGGGTAGGCAGCATCAGAGGAGCAGGAAAGTTGACGTTTCAGGTCTGAAGAAGGTTCCCAACCCAAAACATAAACTTTCCTGTTCCTCCGATACTGCCTAACCTGCTGAGGTCCTCCAGCTCCACATTGTGTTGTCTCTGACTCCAGTATCTGCAGTTCTTGCTATCTCTGAGTGAGTTATAAACCCACTGAGAAGCCTCTTCCAAGGTTACCCACCCTGAAAACCCATTTCTGAAGAAGGGTCCCAACCCAAAACGTCAACTTACCTGCTCCTCTGATGCAGGTTCAATTGTAAGCTTTTGGGGACTGCCTCTGTGCAGTCTGTGTGCATTTGCTTTTGTTTGCTCCCACAGTCCAAGGATGTGTAGGTCATATGGCTTGGCCAGGGATTCTATGAAATTAGCTCACTAAAACCAAGAGATGACTTTCCTTGTCCTTCCATCTCCACGAGTGAGCTTGTGTGGTTGCATTTCGCAAAGTGGTGAATCAGAAAGTTGTTTTCGAATTCATGTAGCTGCAGTGGACTAGGCATGAATATATGAGTGAGCTGTTGAAGAAATGGAAAGAATTTTCTTTGCCCAGATATTAGCATTTAGTTGGTTACCAGATGAAATGCAGAAAGAGCTAGGTAATTTCATGAATCCAGTCTTTTACAGATAGCATCTTTTGGAGGAAAGCACCTTCTATTGCAACAATTCTTAAATCTATTTATCACACATAAGTCAGAGGAGAGTGTCAGTACCATTCCCATGACCACAAATGCTGCACTTGAATGCCCTGCATTTGAGCACTTCGCAGGCTTCAGTGCACCCAAAGTGCAATGGGATAGCCTCATCTTGGGAGATCAAACATTGTTTCTCACACTTCAGTCATGAAGTTTGGAAATAAAAGCATTCCAAAAAAATGTTTCAAAATGAAATTTGAAAGATTTGCAAGAAAAAAAACCGACTTGTAATATTTTCATATTTAGCAAATTATATTTAGCATTAGCAAATTATATTTAGCAAATGTACTCTATGTCAGGTACGCAGCCTGCAGGAAAACAATCCAAATTGGTCAATTGATATAAAGTTTTCTGGGCTTGTTTCACTTCATGGTGCCTCATTACTTTTTCTATGCTCTTGATTTACCACATACATTTTTGGAGGAACACATTTTCCAGCACCTCGGTCCCAAACCTTAGCATTTCCCTCAGCACATAGTCCTAGAACTTGGAATTTGACAGTTTCACAACACTCTGTTAAGGCCAACTCCTTGCACTGAAAGACCACTACATTTCAGACAGAAAATAGAGTCTCATTCACTAAGTCAATAATCTTCCAAGTGCATTTTTTGTAGGTCATTCAACAAGGCTTTATTTTTGCAAACCTTATTCAAAAATTATTGATAAATACAGTAAAACAGTTCATTGCAGGAAGTCCTAAGCAATCATGACATTCCTCATTTTGGGCATCAATTCAAGTGTAAGAAGGGTAACTGTTACCAAACATGACATTTAAATGGTCGTCGGATAAACATATGGATGATAATGGAATAGTGTACGTTAGATGGACTTCAGATTGTTGTGCTGACCTGTGAAACCATCGAGGGCTGAAGGGCCTGTACTGCGCTGTAATGTTCTATGTTCTATGACAAAAATATTCCCAACACCCCCAAACCACACCCGCACCTCCCCACGCATGGAGCCACATCAAGGGATACACTTCTGACCAAGGAAGGTCAATTATGAAGCAGCTAAAGTTGGCTAGGCCGAGGGTACTATCCTGAGGAATTCCTGCAGGAGCTGAGATGACTGACTGCCAATAACCAAATCATCTTCCTGCATGCCAGGTATGACTCCAACGAGCAGAGCATTTTCCCCCAATTCTTATTGGCTCCTTGATGCCACACAGTCAAACGTGGCATTGATGTCAAAGACAGTCACTCTCACCTTAATTCTGGAATTCAGATCTTTGGCCCATATTTTGACCCTATGCTGTAATGGTGTCAGGAGATGAGTGGCCCTGGCAGAACCCAAACTGGACATCACTAAGCAGATTATTGCTAAGCAGGTGCTGCATGGTTATACAGTTGTTGACATCTTCCATCACTTTACTGATGATTGAGAGCAGACTGGTGGGATAGTAATTCACTGGATTACATTTGTCCTACTTTTCGTGTACAGGACACATCTGGGCAACTTTCCACATTGTTGGGTGGATGCCAGCATTGTAACTGGAAGAGCTTGGCGAGGGGACCAGCAAGTTCTGAAACACAAGTCTTCAGCACTATTGTCAGAGTGAATTCGGGGCCCCTGGACCTTGCAGTATCCCCTGCCTCCAATGAACAGAATGAACCAAATTGGTTGAAGACTGGTATTTGTCATGCTCGAACCACTGGAGGAGACCTAGATGGATCATCCGCTTGGCACCAGTGGCTGAAGATTGCTGCCAAGTGTTTCAGCCTTACCTAATGCACTGATGTACTATGCTCTTCCATCATTAAGGATTTGGATATTTGTAGAGACTCCTCCTCCAGTGGTTGTTCAACTGTCCACCACAATTCATGACTCGATATGACAGGACTGCAGAGCTTTCATGTGATCCATTGGTAGGGGGATCACTTAGCTCCAACAATCACTTGATACTTACCCTGCTTGGCACATAAATAGTCCTGTTTGATCAGTTTACCAGCTTGACAACTCATTTTTAGGTCTGCATCGTGCTGCTATTGCATACTTTCCTGCACTCTCCCTTCCAAACAGTATACCACCTCTGCTGGGCCTGTTCCTGCCGGTGGTAGAGGAAATATCCAGGTATGGTGATTGTTGTTTGGGATATTGTCTGTCAGATATGATTCCATGAATATGGCTATGTTAATCTGTTACTTGAATACTCTGGTAGACCGCTCTCTCACTTTTGGCACCAGACACCAAATGCTAGTAAAGAGGAGTTTGCAGGATCAACAGGGCAGGGTTGATCCCCAGGCTTGATGGTAATGGCTGAATGAGGGATCTGCAAGGCCATGAGATCAAACATTGCGCTTGAGTAAAATTCTGTTGCTGTTGATGGTCCATGGTGCCTAACAGAGTTATTAGACCTGTTTGAAGTCTGTCCCATTTAACATGGCGATGGTGCCACACACAGCACAATGGAGGGTATTCTCAATGTGAAGGTGGGATCATCGCCACAAAAACTGTGCAGTGGTCACTCTTACTGGTATTGTCATGGATGTATCTGCATACACATTTGTAAGGAAGAGGTCAAGTATATTTTTCCCTCCTTGGTTCACTCAACACATGTTACACACCCAGTTCTGGCAGTTATGTCATTTAGGGCCTGACCAGCTCGATCAATAATGCTACTGCTGAGTCACACTTGTTTGTTGACATTGACAGCCCCCTCATTTTTCCCTTTGCCACCCTCATTTCTTCCTCCAAATGTTGTTCAACATGGAGGACTACTGATTCATCAGATGAGGGAGGACTGAAAATATTAAGCAGCAGGAGGTTTCCTTGCCCATGTTTAACCTAAAACTGTGAAATTTCATAGGGTCAGGTGGCAAGGTTGAGGCCTCCCAGAGAAATTCCCTTCCAAGTATACCACTGTGCCATTGCCTCTGTTGGGCCTGTCCTGCCGGTGGTAAAGGAAATATCCAGGTATGGTGATTGTGGTGTTTGGGACATTGTCTGTCAGCTATGATTTCATCAATATGGCTATGTTAATCTGTTGCTTGAATAGTCTGGTAGACAGCTCTCCCACTTTTGGCTTGTAAAGAGGAGTTTGCTGGATCAACAGAGCTGTTTCTGCCATTGATCTAGGTTCGTGCCAGGTGAGCCATCTGGTTTCACTTTTTTGGAGACTTCATTGTGATTGATACAACTGAGTAGCTTGCTAGGCCATTTCAGAGGGCAACTGTGAATCAGCTGTGGGTCTGGAATCACATGTAGGCCAGACCAGGTAAGGAAGGCAAATTTCCTTCCCTGAAGGACATCAGTGAGCTTTCCAACAATCGACAGTGGTCTCATAGTCATCAGTAGATTCTTAATTCCAGATTTCTTCTATTGAATTCAAATTCTGCTGTGGCATTATTCAAAGCCGGGTCTGTACAATATTAACCGAGTTTCTGGATTAACAATCTAGTGCTAATACCACTAAGTCATCAATGAATAAAGACCTGACTTCAATATCCAGTCATTCACTACCAGGCTATCTGATATTGACAGACAAAATCAATACATACAAGAGGGGACGACTGGTCACAGAGACATTATGTTCTTGAAGAAATGTCTACAACATGTGGTGAGCATAAGGATGACAATTTCGTCATTGAAAATCAGAGCATTTCCTCAGACAGCACTGACAGTTTCAGGGACTTCCGCGTTTGGTTCAATTGCAGCTGGGGCTTCAGGGAGTCGGGGAGAAATTACAAAAACGGCCATATTCTAGGATACAGCATTACCTGGGTGAAGGGACATCAATGCATGAGTTGATGCTTGCTGCAGGCATGACAAGATTGATGGATCAGATGGAAATGTACAGAATGATAGGTGAGACTGTGTCTTGCCTGGCATGGTTGAGAGAGTTCTCCCAGTCAGTAACTGAGCCTAAAGACTATCCTTCAGAGGGCAAATGCCAGTCCATCAGACATTGGAGAGTTCAGCTCTTTCACTTGCCTGTACCTCACCAGGTTCCATACAAAAATCAGACAACACAGTTCATTTATTTCCATTCCTGCTTATTTTCTGTCATCAACTTCTAACATTTAAGTCATTCAAATATAACAAAAAAATTCTAAAAAAAGAAGACAAGATTACCTAAGTGTAAACAACCTCTCCTTCAACTTCTCTCATTTTCTTCAGATCAAAATGCCTCAGGTATGCATGCATCTTTGTGGGGGACGTGGAACATTTCCTGTTCCAATCCTACTCCCGTGCCTTCACACAACTCTTTCTCCATTACATCAATGATATCATCCTTCTCTCATCCAGAACTGGAAAAATTCACCAACTTTGCTTCCATTTTTCACCCTGCTCTCATGTTCACCTGGTCCATCTCGGACTCCTGCCATCCCTCCTTGACATCCATTTCCACTTCTGGGGAAGAGGCTGAGCACCAATATACACTACAAACCCAACTCCCACAGTTACCTCGACTATACATTTTCATGCCCTCCATAGAAGATGCCTCAGAAATGTCTACCTTTTTCCTCAAATCTAAGATTCCACATCACCGTAGTTGACAGGGCCGCAGCAGTATCCCATCCAATTCCCATTTTTTTTTCTATTCACTCCCTGAACACTGATAGGGTCACGCTGGTCTTCAGTTTCCACTCTACTAGCATTCACGTCCCTCGGATCATAAGTCACCATTTCTGCCACGTCCAACAAAATGCTACCACTATCCTCTATCCGGACTTGTCAGCTTTCCACAGGGACTGTTCCCTCCAGGACACATTGGTCCACTACTCCTCCACTCGTAACATCCCTCCACACCCCCATGGCACCTTCCCATGCTATCACAAAAGGTATATCACCTTGCCATTTACTTCCTCCCTCCTCACGCTCAAGGCCCCAGGCGTACCTTAAAGAAAAAGCAGCAACTTGCCTGCACTTCTACAATCTAGTCATTTGTATTTGCTGTTCACAGCATTGTTTCCCCCACAGTGGGGAGATAAAACACAATCTGGGCAATGATTTGTGCAACAATGTTTTTGCCTGCAAAAATGACCCCGGGCTTCTGTATGCCTGCTACTTCAAATAACCGAGATAACAAGCGTGGGGCTGGATGAACACAGCAGGTCAAGCAGCATCATAGGAGCAGGAGAACTTGATGTTTCGGACCTAGACCCCTCATCAGAAAACTTCAAATAACCGTTGTGTTCTCTGATCAACATCTCTGCCTCAGGCTTGCTACAGTAAGCCAGTCGGTTCAGCACAATCTGAAAGAACAGCATTCTGTTTTCATCTTGGGGATGTGGCAGCCTTCAGGGCTCAACATTCAGTTCAATACTTTTGGGGCCTGAGCACTTTCTTCCATGTCCTTCATCCATGCCCACAACACTGGCCCTGTCATCACAGACAACCCATTTTCACCTACTAATGGTCTTTGTAACTGACTCTCCCACACATCTTTTTCAGAACGCATACGACTGTTTCCAAGCTATAAATCAGAAGAATCAGTGAAACCAAAATATTGGTGATATCTTTTGTCCGCAAATGCTTTCTAGATAAATTTTTGTTTTTGTTTCAGATTTCCTGCACCTACAATTCTTTTGTTTTTAGGTGACTCGAATCCACTCTGAATGACCCAGTGAATCACACAGGAGCTGCTGGTGTCGCTCTTCCTCATCTAAGGCTCAAGGTGAAGCTGCAGAAGTTGCACCCATGCTGTGGGGGAAGCGGGAAGGGTGGTCAATACTTGGACATGGGGCATTAATTCCTAGAAGCTGAAAAATCACCTGTCAAACCATGAAATCCCACTTTTTGAATAAGGGCCCTGAACAGTAGCTTCTCAATTGGATATGGTTGCACCTCTTCAGCATATCTGTTGGAAAGTTTCCCAGACCAACAGTGTCACGGCATAAGCAGCCCCTCCGTCCACTGATTACCGGTTTCATACTGACTGTTTGCATTCCGAACAGTTAAGATATCAAGAAGTGAGTTAGGCTGGTTAATACCCTGTGGAATCAATCCCTTCCCTGTCACTCAAACCATTCAGTGAGGTGCCTGGACCAATCTGAACAGAGGTGTCTCAGAATTAACACAGAGATCCAACATCCAACATCCAACAACACCTGGCTCTGCGGTGGTCATACACACTAGCACCAGAATGAAGACCAATGAGCCATTCAGCTTCCTCATTGCTCACTGAACTTGCACGCTCACTGTCTGGGCTCCTTGTACAAGTGCACTTCTGAACAGCAACATTTAAATGTTTACATTTAGAACAGATTTTTTTTTCTATTTTGCTGCACTCATTCAAAGCAGAATGCATCTGTCCTCAGCTCCAAGGTTTCTAAGCATCGATACTTCTGTGTATATTTGACACATATCGTGTGAGATAATTTGCATTCTGCACCTTATGCTGGCAGATATTTAATTGCTAAGCCATCAATAATGTGAAAGCAGAAGCGAATGCTTACTCCATCCCTTTATTGTCCACACCATGAAGCGGAATCCTCTCTGACTCCTCATTTACACAATGCACATTTCAGAAACACAGCCAAATATAAATAATCTGCTCTTTTGCCGTGATGTTTCATTAAGTGACACAGCAGAATGACTAACACAATCAATACAACTCCTTCATTTCAGATCAGAATTAAAACCAAACCTCTTCCATAGGGGTTTACTCCCATTTTTAAAAACACTCTGTTGTATGCGAGTGGTATCAGTTACGCCAGCATTTCTTTCTCCTGAAAAAGGAATATTCAGCAGACTCCTTGAAACGCTGCATTCCATGTAGAGGACACTGAAGATTGCACAATCAACATTCCATTTCTGCTCTTATGATGGAAACAAGGTCACTGATGAAGCAGCTGAAGATGGACCCTAGGTCTGTAGCCTAAGGAACTCCTGCAGAAGTGTAATTGAGTTGAGAAGATGGACATCAAACAACCACAATCACCATTTTTTGTACCAGGTATGACTCTGACCAGCAGAGAAATTTCACCAAATCCCATTGATTTCCAGGCTCCTTGATGATATCAAAGCCATATTTGGCTGAGCATAGCAGAGACAGCCAGGACTGCAGTAGTCCTAGTTTCTGACCTGCTTCTGTAACCACTGTGCTTGGGTGGTGACTACCATTAACCAGAAACTTAATTGGAATCACCAGGATTTTGATAGTGGGGCATTCAGTGAAAGTAACATCTTTGAATGTCAAGGACAGTGGTAAGATCGTTTCATGTTGGAAATGGTCACTACCCAACATTTGTGCAGTGCAAATGTTGCTTGCCATTGTATGCCCAAGCCAGGATATTGTCCAGATCTTATGGTATTTGGACATGAACTTCTTCAGTATTTGAAAAATTGAAAATGATGCTGAATATCATACAATCAATCGATCACAATCCTTACTTCAAACCTTACGAGGAAGGGAAGATCATTGATGATGCTGCAGAACATGACTGCACCAAGGACACTACCCTGAAGATCTCCTGCAGAAATATCCTGGAGCTGATCTGACTGATCTCCAACAACCACAACCATCTTCCTCTGTGACAGGCATGATTCCAATCAGTGGAGGGCTTGTCCCACAATACTCATTGACTCCCACTGATTCCAGTACAGTTGGGTTCCTTGATGCCACACTCCATCAAATGCAGCCTTGATGTCCAGGTTGTCAATCTCAACCCACCTCTGGTATTCCGTTCTTTTGCCCATATTTGCACCAAAGTTCTCATGAAGTCAAGAGTTGAGTGGCTCTAGTGGAACCCAAAGTACGCATTACTGAGCAGGTTATTTCTAAGCAAGTGCTTGGTAGTACCGTTGATGACACTGTTCAACACTTCAATGCTGGAATAAACTGATGGAACAATAGGATAAACTTTGTCCTGATTTGTGTGTACAGAATATAGCAGGGAAATTTTCAACATTGTCAGGTCAATGATAGTGGTGTAGCTGCACTGAACTTGTACAAGAAACAGCAAGTATTGGAGCATAAGTCTTCAGCACTATTACTAGAATCTTATCAAGGCTCACAGACTTGGTGGTATCCAGTGATGCCAAATGTCTGTCGGTACCATGTGGATTGATTCAAATTGCCTGAAGACTGGAATCTGTGATGCTGGAGACCTCTGAAGGAGGCAAATGCTTCTGCCTTATGTGCAATGTGTCTCTAATTGCCATTAATTTCTGCAGTTCAGTTAAAAAAACTTTCCTTGTAAAATCTCATTCTTCATCACAATCTCTATATGTGGATACTGCTCACTAGTAGCCCACCTCATGCTGGCTTGGACTGCTTTGGCCAAATGACTTGCTTCTATGCCATATACCATGCCTGTGGCAGTGTTGGCTGCAGTTCAATCAAGGAGACTGAACTGCTTCAGCAATGTCCACTTTCACCTGAATATCATAGTCTGGAACGACGGATAGTGATAAGACCATAAGAACTGGGAACAGGATTATGACATTCAGCACCTCGACCCTACTCCAACATTCAACTGGTTCATGGCTGATCTGACATTCCTCAAGTCCATTTTACTGTCTTTTCCCCATATCCCCACACGGATTGCGAATCAACCTATCTCAGCCTTAAATATATACAAGAACTCTGTCCTCACAGCTGTAAATGGTAAGGAATTCCAAAGACTCTCAGCCCTCTGAGAAAAGGAAACCATCCTCATTTCAGTATTAAATCTTCTGTTCTGAAACTATGCCCTCTGGCCCTAGACTGACCCATGAGTGGCAACATCCTCTCAGCATTTATCCTGTCAAACCCCTTAACAATCGTATCTATTTCAATGAGATCATCATTCACTCTTCTAAACTCCAGGGAGTAGTATCCCAACCTTTTAGCCTTTGCTTATGAAGGAACCCCTCTACACTCGACATTATATTTGTTAATGTTCTATGAACTGCCTTCAATGAAATTGTGTCTTTCCTTACATAAGGAGCCCAAAACTGTTCACAGTACTCTAGGTGTGGTCTCATTGGCACCTCGTACAGTTGCAGTCTTGCCTACTCTTTTTCTTTAACATCTTTGAAATAAGGGCCAACATTCCATTACCTTTCTTGCTGCACTTATGTACTAGCTTTGTGTCAGTGCACAAGAAACCCCAAGTCCTTTTATGTTGCAGCTTCCTACTGTTTTTCTCCATTTAAATAATTTTGATCTCCCTTCCAAAATGAACTTGGCATTTTCCCTCATTATTCTCCATTTGCCCCCAGTTCTTGCCCACTTCAATAACCTATCAATATCTTGCAACTTGCCATTCCATCTACTTTTGTGTCATCTGTAAATTTGGATTAGTACATTCACTTCCTTCCTCCAAGTCATTGTGCGAGATAATCTGGTTTCTTTTCAATACATGAGCAGAAACCTCTACGGCTCTTCCCATGTGCCATTCGTGTGTGTTGGAAGGATTTACAGGTTGATTCTCCATTTGTTTGACATCATGCATACAATCTGATTTTGTCAAGCCCTGGCGCGAGACTCCATGCTGGAGTTTCTGACTCCGACATCACTATCCATTGCATTACCAGACCTCCCCTATGCATTTAATCCTACTTTGACTTAGTCACATGGTCAACTGCTCTCATAGAGCAGGCATATGGTTGTGGTGAACCGGAGCTGATAAAAATGAGCTAATGTGACCTTAAGATGTTAAGCATGTCCTTCAGGTGAGGCACTTTGTGGGAAAATGGGTGAGTGTTTGGATGAGGATTGTGCTGCAGATACACACGTCACTGAGCGTTGAATCAATTAAGGACACTGGTTATGGCTGGCCACAGTTTGAACTTCTTGGATTGATATTCATTTACAGAAGTGTGACGTTTAAAGCCAAAGCAGAAGGCAGGCAGGCAGGCAGGCAGGCAATGTTATGGTAATATCACTGGACCAGTGGTCCAAAGTGTCAGGATATGGTCTGGGGAAATGGACTGAAATCCCACCATGGCAGTTTGTGGGTTTAGAATTTAATGTCTACCGTTGGATTATAAAGCTAGTCACAGTAATAAAGCTGCCATAGATTTACCAGGCCATAGGGCGACTCTCGTTAGAGTGTGACCACTGGAGGTGACCTGAGGGTTACCACACCTCAGTTGAAGGGAGAGGTTGAGAAGGAGAGTCATTCATAGTAACTTCACCTGGTGCAGGAATTGAACCCTGCTGTTGGCACTGCTCTGCATTACAAACGTGCCATCCAGCCAACTTTAACCAATCCACATTTGCAGTCAGACTGGCAATGATGGAAATATATCTGGATCACTAATGGAAATCTGTTGTTACTAGCTGGTCTGGGCTACACATGACACCAGACTCACTGCAATGTAGTTGACTTTTAAGGGAGCTGAAGAGGAATGAGGATGGACAACAAATACAGGCCATTCCTATGACACCCACATCCCATCAAGAGAAAAATAGAACAGTGTCTGGACAGTAACCTTCAAAAATTCATCATTGGCTGGGAAACATTTTGAGATCGCTACTGGTCATGAAAGATGCTATATAATGTAATACTGTTTTTCATTTCTACATTCCTCTAATATTCACTTACCTTATAACAGTCCCACCGTTTATTCATAACATTTGTAAAGTTCGCTTACAGAACAGCTCAAATTAGACATCATCTAAACTATAAGACAGGTTATAAGTAGCATAAGCAGCAAGTGATAGACAGAGCTAAGCAATTGGACAACCAATGGGTTGACTACGCTCTGCAGTCTTGTCTAACCCAGTCATCATAGGTGGTGAACAATGAAACAACTCACTGATAGAGGCTCCACAAATATGTTCATCCTCAATGATGGAAGCACCCAACACATTAGTGCAAAAGCAAAGGCTGAAGCATTGACAAAAATCTTCAGCCAGAAGTGCCAAGTGGATGATCTATCTCGACCTCCTCCAGTGGTCCCCAGCATCACAAGTACCAGGCTTCAGTCAATTTGATTCTCTCTATGTGATATGAAGAAACGGTTGGAGGCAGTGGATGATAAAATGTCTATGGGCCCTAACAACCATTCTATCAATAATGCTATAGACTTGTGCTCCAGCGCTTGCCACGCCCCTCACCAAGACGTTCCAGTGCAATTACGGCATTGGCATATATCTGTCAATGTGGAAAACTGTCCAAGTATGTTCAGTGCAGAAAAAGCAGAAAAAAAATCCAACGCAGCCAACTGCCACCCCGTTAGACTCCCCTTAATCATTAGCAAAATGGTGGAAGGTATCATCAACAGTGCTATCAACCAGCCCGCACTCAATAAACCGCTGAGTGATGCCCAGTATGGGCTCTGCCAGGCCACTCAGTGTCTGTGTTTATTACAGTCTTGATTTAAACATTGGAAAAGAGCTGAAGTGGATCACAAGTCTCAATTATTAACCTCCAGCACCTCCCAAGACCCTGACCTGCTGTGACAGAAATTCTGTTCCGACATGCAATCGCCAGCTAACATTTAAGCATATTGCTGCTTTTTGAAAGCTGAAAGTTACTGTACCTTTAAAATGTACCTAGGTTATTGCACTGTCAAAGAGAGAGACCGGTCTTTACAACATATCAGGAAATGGATCAGTAACACAATCAATTAATCCAGGTTATTCTTATCCAAAATATTGAAGAAAAACAACTCTTTTCACATTAGATAACGTTTCTTTCACAACAAGTTCATAACAGGATACATCTGTCTTAAACTTTGCATTTTTTGTCACAGTTTGATGATATCTGACACACATCCTTTCACACCTGATGTGAACATTTGCATACTGCAACTTAAATTTGCACACAAACTATTACCGAGTACTTGTTATTAAGAATCAGGAAGGAAAATAAAAACTTAAAACATACATATTTGAGTCTCATCAACAGGTCTACTCCCCATAACATTCTTCCATCAACACTAATCTCGCTCAGTTGCCAGTGCGCAGACTCTGAACAGGAGCAGAAGAAATAAGAAGATTTAATCAAGGGTTTACAAAATTAAGAAGTGCCTTGATGGAGTCAATTGTTTTTCCCTATCTGAGGAGTCAGTGAAGGTAACAAATGATTTTAAGTGGCGACTAAGTGGGGAGAGAGATGAGGAGGAATTTTTGTCAAGTTGTTTGAACAGAGTGAGGAAGGCGCAAATTAATTCTGATTTTTTAAAGGGGAAATGGGACCAATGTTTGATCCTGTGGCAGAGACCTGTTGCTCAGGTTGCAGGGTTAGCAGGATGAGTCTGCCAGGGAACTGGATTCTGCAACAGGTCAGAGACCTTGAGTAGAACAAGAGGTTCCTAGAAGATTCATTTTTCAACATCACTGCAATACCAGAGAAACAAAGGAACCAGACAAATTCACACTGAATAGTTAATACTGGAATTGGTCACTGGACAGCAGTTGGACAAGAGGATTGGGAGAAACCATATTTCTCTGAGCAAGGATGAGTCCGAGGGGCTGAATGGCTTAGTTGGGCTTTTCAATATATAAGGTTCTCTTGTTATTGGGAAGTGAAGCAATGAATAGTGAGCTGCTTCAGGAGAAAAGGAGGTGACTCGAGGAGGAAGAAGGAAGTTTCACTCTCTACCTGATCTGACTCTGGCCTGCTCAACGCTGACAAAATTAAACCATTCCTTCCACAAAACAAACAAATCAATTAAGGCCCTGTGCATTAAATGAAACTGAATGATTCGACACCAGAGTTATTGACCTCACTACTTGGAATTGTTGTCTTTTCCAGACTGGGTCACAAACCTGGGTTTTTCCAGAGTGAAAAATATGTCAAGTGAGAAATCAATGACTATATTCAGTCCAGTCTCTCCCCAGTACGACAGGCCCATAGTTCATGCTGGTTTGGTGCATGTTCAGCCATAAAAATTCCAGAGTGTGACTTCATACCTCAGGCCAAAGAAAAAGATTCAGGGTGATTCCCCTGAATCAGTAGCTGTGAAAAGGAAACATATCTGTCACACAGACATTTTATAAACATGAGAATGTGACATACAGGGACTTAGAGACAGCCAAAGAAACAGGCACACTGACATAAAAACACACACATTCACAGAGACATACAGTAACATAGAAAGAGACAGACAAACATACACAAAACGCATACAAACACACGGATCGAGGCAGACATGAATGCATAATTGAGACAGAAATGAAAACATCCACAGAGACAGGGAGAAATACACCAACAGACACAGGGACAAACACAGGCACAAATCTGTATTATTTTCATACTTACGGTTTGCCAGATCATAACCAGATTTCTTCTCTCCTCCTCAAAGAGACAGACAAAAATATAACTTCAGTTGCAGTTCCCTTACACTGCACCGACACAAATTTACTCTGTACACAAGGGTGACATCATTTACACATAGCGCCCTCATCATTACCCACACAAATTTACAGTACACACACATGGGAACTTCCATGCCCAATTGGTCCCCAAACCACCTTGGGTAATGTCTCTCAACCATGGTAGTATTTCAAGCTGCTCTACCTGTCAGCGACAGATCCTGTCCTGATGTCTTCCTTCTCCTCTTCCAGACAACCATACCAATGACAAGACCAATCAGAACGAGGACAGCAGCAACAATTCCAACATCCAAATGGTTATTTGTTCCCTGTCGAGATCTTGGAGGTAGTTGAAATGCCTCAACTGTGGTGGTGGTGGTGGTGGAGGAGGAAGGGAGGGAAGGGGAGGGTAAACAATTGAGGAGGAGATCAATGATCAATGAATAATCACAATCACTGCTCAGTGAGAAACAGTTGTACCAAGGCTGAGTCTGCATCTTGAATACAATCTATGATGTGATCAGTCATCTCACTGGAGTATGATATTGGTTAGAAATCAATGTGCACTGTGGCAGGGATTACACTCTTGTGAAACACTTTAGGGAGGGAGATAATTAAATGAAGATTGATTTCTTTTCACAGACTTTAGAATACTCATCATTCCAAGCTCCATTCTAATCACCGACATGAGTGATGAATCACCAGAACAACCTCACAATTAATCCCCTTTCCGGATGCACAATCAATTTATCCACTTCCCAGTCTCACAATCTCTTTGTGGAAGTAATGGGAGTTTTAAGGTTTCTAGTGGAGCAAAGAAGTGATGACATGATTATTCATAGATCCTGTTACAGCCTTGGAATGCTTGCTCTGTGGAATGAAGTGAGATAAGGGGTGCTGGTTTTGTGGGAAACCATTTAGGAAACACTGATTACAGTATCAAGGATAGGAATGGCTCTGGAAAAGGATATGTAAAAATTAGAAGGTTAAAAAAGGGGGTTGGCCCAGGTGAATTTCTCAACATGAAGCAGTTAAAGAGCAGACGAGGAGGAGTAGGGTTGGTTAAGATGAAAAGAAGGGTTATCTTATTTGGTACATTATATATGCCCTCTGTCTACACGTGTGTTTAAAATCGAGCTTGACTAAAGATGACGCTATCAATGAAACACTAGCGAAGAAGGTTGTGTGGGAATCAGATGGAATAAAAATAGATTGAGAAAAGGAACGGAGGTAAAAAGAACTGAAAGTCAAAAATGTCCTCTTGGCTGATGGGATGCATTTCAGGTTACTGAGGAAATGAAAGGTGAGGACTGCACAGGCCCTGATCACCATCTTCTTACCTTTCTCATATGAGGGAGATGTCAGAAGGTTGGAAAATCACTAAGACTACACTCCAGGAGGACAGAGATAAACCTGGAAACTATTGACCAGTCACTATAACATCAACTGCTGAATAACTCAGACAATAGGAATAGGAAGTGACAATTCAGCCCATTTGTATCTGTTCCACCATTTGGAGAGATCACAGGTGATCTCTATCTGAACTACTTATTTCTTAATACTTTTAACAATCCAAAACTTTGTCCGTATCAGATTTGAAATTTATTGAGCGAATTCTGCTTTGTTTTGTAGAAGAGAGCTCTACACTGCAAAGAGGTGTTTTCAAGTGTCTCTCCTGGATGTGCAGGCTTTCTCCTTTTTCCTGCACTCCCGATCACAAAAAAGCAATCAGTTCCATCTACCTTATCAACAATTCCTTTCAGAATCCTAAAATACTCGATAAAATCACCATGAACCTACTCCACCCCAGTGAAGACCAGACTGGTATAAGTCAGCTTTCCTCATAATTAAACTCCTAAAATTGTGCAACATTTGAGTAAGTCTGTGCTGAACTCCTTCCAATACCTTTCTATCGGTATCTTTCTGATGGAGCAGTACCAAGAACAACATAAGAATTTAACTATACTCCAGATGTGACCCTAATTATAGCTAAACTATTAAATGAACACATGGCACCTGTCTTCCCAAAGAAAGTAGATGATTTAGTGACAGTAAACTTGGAGACAGAAGTTATGGACAGGGTAGTGATAAATGGAAAGATGTTTGAAAGTGGTTAGATTTATTATTTATTGGTTCCAGATGGAATGCGTCAGAGATTACTGAAAGAAGCTCATATGTAAATGGCTGAAACTGGTCACATCTTTCAATCTTCGTTGGATACCGGTGTGAACCTGGAAGAGGGGAGATTCATTCCTGTTACAACATCATTCACTGAGAGAAGGATAAACCCAGGAAAGTACAGGGCAGACAGTCTAACAGCACTGGAAATTATCATAAGACGCAAAATCAAGTTTCATTTGGAAAGGCATGGATTAAGGGAAGTTATGCCTGATTAACTTGGTGGAAATCTTCGAAGTAGTAGCAGGGAAGATTGATCAAGTTTGTGCAGTACATATTATATCCATGAACTTGTTAAAAAATTCAACAAATTACCACAAAGGAGGTTTATTAAGGTGGTGCTGGCAAATGGAATTAAGGGATAAGAAATTAGCTTTGTAACAATGAAAAGATGGAGATGAATAAAGGTCTTTCAGACTGAAAGATGGTTTGCAATAATGTTCCCAAGTGTCCCCAAGCTATGAGCATATTACTCTTTGCAAGTCTCATTACACATTTGTGGCTAAGAAGCTATACGTCCGTTAGAGTGCTGAAATAGCTGCATCAAAGGGCAAAACAGTGCATAATTGACAGCTCTGTCTGTCTGAGCAATTTTATCAATTATGCAGACATAATAGGTACTGCAGATGCTGGAGAATCCGAGATAACAAGGTGTGGAGCTGGATGAACATAGCAGGCAAAGCAGCATCATAGGAGCAGGAAAGCTTGACGTTTCAGACCTAGACTCTAGGCCCGAAACGTCAAGCTTTCCTGCTCCTATGATGCTTCTTCGCCTGTGTTCATCCAGCTCCACACCTTGTTATCAATTACATAATTTGTTTTGTATAAATAAAGAGGTTTCAATACTAAGAGTTTCTGCTTTCCAAAGGTCTGAATCCTTGCCATTTTTTTTAAATCAAGCTGCAGTGAAGGGAGTTTTTATAAATCAGTGATTGACTGCTTTATAAAACCTACACTAACACATATGGTTGCCACATTGCTGGTCAGATACAGAGGTTATAGTAAATGAATGGGCCATAGTATTACCACAGATTTGCATTGTGACATGTAGGGTCAGTGTGACAGTGGGGCACAGTTTAGAATTGGCAGCGTGTGAGAAATCTTTTAACCTCATATTTCAAAGTTGACACTGAAACCCCAGTCCCTCAAACAGACACTGGTCCCACAGTCTCTGACACACACCATACGCCAAAGACCCTGACACAGGCACATTTATTCCCCCCCACAGTCCCTGACAGACACTCTCACACTATCTTCCGCAGTCCTTGACACACACTGTTTCTCACAGTCACCCATATATATATTCTATCCCCAGCAGTCACTATTGCTCTTACCCCACTGTCTGGTCTCCACTCCTTTGCTGCCGTGTTCATACTGACAGGAATAAGTGGCTCTGTCTTCCAATTCGATTACTGCCCATCTCCTGAATTGGTAAGTGCCATTGTGGTTGGGCAGAATTCCAGTGGAGTACGTTTCCCCAATTGGTGTGCCATTTTTTAGAAGAATGACTTCAATATCTCGAGGGTAAAATCCTGTCACGAGACAGGACAGTTGGACTGATTCAGTTGCTGATGTGATATCCACAGTAAGGAACATCTGAGGAGCAACTGAGAAAGTGAAACAGATCAGAATCAGGTCAGCGAGACACAGGCATTAATAAATACCTCTTTAAACTGGAGTCTGACCCAGATCTGAAGGAATCATAAATACCCCTTTAATCTGGGGTTAGACCCTGACCCCAAGGAATTGTAAATACCAATATAATCTGGGGATTAGACCTTTTATCAAGAGATAACATAACGAATGTCATTCAACACTGATTGACAGGCTGTCATCTCAATCTCAGCTCCTACCAACCCCCAATTCTCAGTCCTGACGACTCTCAGTTGCCCACTCTTCACACTCATTCTCACCCCCTACCTCAGTTCCAATTAACCTCCACACTCTCAATTGCCCATCCCGAACTCCGAGTTGCACGTCAACCTCAGTTCCCCCTCACTCACAGTCACCCCAAACCCTCACCTTCATTCAGCTGTAAGGGTTTAAGAAGGTGATGGTGTTGTGGTAATGTCAATGGACTAGCGATTCAGAACCCCAGGCCAATCTTCTTAGCAATAAATGCTTGCCAAGCCAGCAGTACCCACATTTCATAAATGAATTTTAAAAAAACTCCCTCACTCTTAGACACTCGCACTCTCAGTTCTCCACCATCTCCCCATCCCTCACTCACTCACTCACTCGGTTTTAACCCTCTCTCTCCCTGTTGCAAGTATGTTTTCAGCCACTCGATGCAGGTTCTCTCCAGGTAAACCTTCCTCTGCAGATTTCTGGCCTTGTCCTGGTCCCACTTGTTCTTGGTAATCAGTCCCCAGGATACTGGAGTCACCCACACCATGTGCTCCTTGTCAAAGCTAATGTAGTCCTGGCCATCCCAGCCTTCCTGGTGAAATCCATCGCTTTTCCCATCTGTCTGGAGCTCACAGCCGTACATCACCTGGACTGCGTGGATCCCTGGTAATCAAACACACATACAGCCAATCAGCAATCGTTGCTGTGAGAACCCACCTACCCTGACCTGTCAGTCAGCAGGGAGGGCTGAGTGGAAGGATGTAACCTTCCTCAGTTCCTTCTACTCTCGAACAGTCTCCAAGGATTGAAAAGAAGGTAACATAACAATGCTGTCTGAAAAAGAGGCAGAATCCAGAGAGCTATAGCCTTATATCAGTCACAGGCAAAATACTGAAACCTGTTATTAGGATCACGGTAACAGGATAATAATCTGATTACAGAGTTAACATGGATTTATCGTAGGGACATAATGTTTGACCAATCTATTTCAGCGTTTCAATGACATAATGAATATGATAAATAATGGGAGAGACAATGCCCTCTAGTTTTGGACTCCCCTACCCTGGGGAAAAGACCTTGATGATTCACTCCATCCATTCGCCTTATGATTTTATAAACATCTATAACGTCACCCCTCAGGCTCTGTTAGTATATAGTATTTGAATTTCAGATCAGTTTTGATAAGGTGCTAGATAAAAGGTTATTCCAGAAAATAAGGATTCATGGGATTCAGGACTGATTAATGGACAAAATGCAGAGAGTCAGGTTAAATAGGTCATATTCAGATTGGCAAGCTGGAACTAGCAAGGACCCTGTAAGGATCAGTACCCAAGTCAGCCCTGAGGACACAGAGATAGCAAGAACTGCAGATGCTGGAGTCAGAGTCAACACAGTGTGGAGCTGGAGGAAGATAGCAGGTCAGGCAACATCAGAGCAGCAGTTCGGATGAAAGGTCCCGACCCAAAACATCGACTCTCCTGCTCCTCTGATGCTGCCTGACCTGCTGTGTTCCTCCAGCTCCGCAGTGTGTTGAGCCTAAGAACATAATGTTGCTGAGGGATGTAGAAAAGATGTAGGATAGGGCAGTCAGAATACAATGCATACAAGCATTAAATTAGTAGAAAAACAGGAAAAGCAGCATTTTTTTGGAATGGTGAAGGAGTGAGGAATATTTACAATTGGAGGGATATAGGTATTCCCTGTTTGTCGAATCACAGGATGGTTACGGCATAGAGGGATCCATACTGTCATAGACATGGAGAGCATGGAAACACACTGTACCAACCAAATACCCTAAATTAATCCAGTCCCTTTTGCCAGTATTGGCCCATATCCCTCTAAACCCTTTCTATTCATGTACCCATTCAGACACCTTTTAAATGTTGGAAGTGTACCAGCCTGCACCATTTCCTCTGGCAGTTCATTCCATACACACCCCACCCTTTGTATGAAAATGTTTGCCCCTTAGATCCCTTTTAAATCTTTCCTCTCTCACCTTAAACCTACGCCCTCTAGTTTTGGATTCCCCTACCCTGGGGAAAAGACCTTGATGATTCACCCTATTCATTTACCTTATGATCTTATAAATCTCTATAAAGGTCACCCCTCAGCTTCCCATGGTCCAGAGAAAATTGCCTCGGCTTATTTAGCCTCTCCCTTTAGCCCAACCCTGCAGCCCTGGCAACATCCTTCTAAGTCTTTTCTGAACCCTTCCAAATTCTTTCCTATAGCAAGGAGACCAGACTTGAACGCAGCGTTCCCATACTGGCCTAACCATTGCCTGTGCAGCCACATGACGTCCCAACATACTCAATGCACTGACCAATAAAGGCAAGTGTACCAAACGCTTTCTTCACTACTCTGTCTACCTCCCACTCCAAGGAACTGTTAACCTGTGCCCCAAGGTCCCTTTGATTGGCAACACTCCTGAGGACCTCATCATCAAGCATACAAGTCCTCCCCTGATTTGCCCTACCAATATCTAGCGCCTCACATTTATCTAGATTAAACTCCAGATACCACTCATCATCTGTTGTTTCTGTGCCAGCCCTCTACAATAGTGACTCAACCAGACCCAATCCACCCACCATTTCAGAGATAAAATGGCAGGGAGTGAAACATAAATGAGTAAGGAAGGGGGAATGGAGAGACATGAAGGGTTGAAGAGAATAGAGACATGGGAAATAGGGGCACTTAAGAGGCACGGAGGATGGAGGAATAGATAAACACTGGAATGGGGAAAATAGAGAGACACAGAGGATGGGGGTAATAAAAAAAGACAGGGGGAGTGGGGATAACAGAGAAAAATGAGGAATAAGGGTGGGGAATGGGTAACAGACAAACACAAGGGGTCAGATAGAGGGGTAATCTCACCTCCACTCTGGTTGGTGCGGTTTAAGGCTGTCTGAATATTGGTCAGCCCGATGTGCTCAGAGCTCCTCAGGACCTGAGCCTGCTGTTCCCAATACTCAGGGCCGTGACATTCTGCCATCCATCGTTGCAGAGGGATCAATTTGCGAAGATCACTGTCATAGTAATCTATCGGAATGTCATCGACATAACCAACAGCCAGAAACTTGGGGAGACCATGAATTGGGGTCATTGCAGTGTAGAAATAGCGGAGGGAATGAGAGCCTGAAACAGGGAGAGAGGGAAACAATAGGACATGTACCTCAAACACGTCACAGAGTTCCTTGTAAATAAAATCTGACATGAGAGACCAGACTATAAATCCCAATGCAAAAGCCCCTGTAAATAAACCCTACAACAGACAGTCTCCCGTAAGCAACCGTAACACACACAGCCCCCTGTAAATAAACCCTCGACACACAGTCCCTGTAAATAAACCGTCGACACAGAACTCCTTCTAAAATAAACCCAAAAACACAGAGAGCCCTATCATTTTTTTTTTCTTTATTCATTCACGGGATGAGGGTGTCGCTGCCCAGGCAGCATTTATTGCCCATCCCAAATTGCCCAGCAGGCAGTTCAGAGTCAACCACATTGCTCAGAGTCTGCAGTCACATGTAGGCCAGACCAGGTAAGGATGCAGTTTCTTTCCCTAAAGGACATTAGTGAACCAGGTGGGTTTTTCCGACAAGTGACAACAGATTAATGGTCTGTTAATTCCAGATATTTATTGAATTGACATTCCACCATCGGCCATTGCAGGATTTGAACCCAGGTCCCCAGAACATTATCTGGGTCTCTGGATTGATAGTCCACTGATAATATCACTAGACCATCACCTCCCCTTATGAATGAACCCCAAAACACAGAGACCCCTTGAAGATAAACAATAAAACGCAGAAGGCCCTGTAAATAAACCCTAAAACGCAAAGGGCCCCGCAAATAAACCCCAACACCGAGACACCGTAAATAAGACCTGACATTGCTCCATTTCCTACTTATTAAAAGGACATTTCTATTATCCAAAGCTCTGGTTAGATTCCTCAGCAGAACTGCTTTCTGTGTTGGGCATTGCACCTTAATAAGGATAGACTAGTTGAAGTGTGCAGGTCAGCGAGACAGATACTGAGTTTTCAACAAAATAGCAGAGACCTGGCTTGTATTCCAATGAAATTATTGAGGTGATGAGACTGTTTAAAGGATTTAATTGCAGATTCTGAAAGTGACAGTGTCACAAATACAGGAATTGATTTTAAAATCATAGCTAAGCTGTTTCTCCAGCCTGACAATGAATGCCCTCCCTGACACCACCACTCACTGAGGTTTAATGTTCTAGTCCCAAACCTGGCACAGTGACCCTGTTTGAGTCAATTATCCACTAATAAGAGTTGATGCCCCAACAGCCAGTCCGAAACGGAGAGCCCTCTCTGACCACAGTACCAACCTGCACAGACCACTGCAGACAGAGAGACCAGCATTGTAAGACCAATCATCATCGCTTCCTTTAACAGACTGTAATGAACAGTTTGTGAGGAATCTTTTCCAAGGAACTGTGTTTCCTGTTCAGTTCAGACCAACCGATTCATGCGTTCTGTGAGCTGCCTCCTGTGTTGTGTGAAAATGTAAGCTGAATGATACACAAGTATCTTTAAGGGCTGCTGCACAGACCAGGTCCTCTGCAGATACAGGAAACCGCAAATGCTATCAGTTGCAACTCGTGTGCTCAGGCAAAATCTAAACAGGGCTAAGTTTGGTGGAGAGACGTATGGGCCGAGAAGGTTGGCCCCTGAGAGGTGGCAGCAGCTAGGAGGACTGCTTTAACACAGAAGTGTAGATTAGGACTGGAATCTCTACAAGGTCCCAGAGTATGTGCAGTTATCATTTTTCACACTGAGAACCTGAGACTGGGGTGAAAGAGAGGGAGGAGCTGCTATTATGGAACCCAGGTTAAAATTTGTCTTCCCCACTCAATTCACTTTCAATCTAAAAGAGGTGGGAGTGACTGTATATCCACGAAGGGCTGGCCTGAGAATAGGTCAGAGAGCGGCTGAGCTGGGTCCTGGGATCTTCCTGCAGCTGAGTGAGTTTGAGCCTCAGGAAAGACTTCATTCCAGAGGGGACCCAGACTGAGACATAACCGGTCCACAAAGTGAGGAGTCTGAGCCCAAGGGGGAGGGAGAGAGAGGGAGCAGGGTGAATGGTGGAGGTGGTGGGGCTGTGAACAAGGGAATGGGTAAGGGAGAGCCAAAGGCGAGTGAAGAAAGAGCAATAGTTGGAAGGAGGAGATGGGGGCTGGACGAGGCCAATGGGCAGTGATGGAAGGGCACAAAGGTTAAAGAAGAGAATAACAAGGCCTTTCTGAAGGACAGTCACTGGACCCAAAACGTTAACTCTGCTTTCTCTGCACTGATGATGCCAGATCCTGCTGCATTTTTCCAGTAATTCTCTGATTTCCAGCATCCGCAGTTTAGAATCCCTGCAGTGTGGAAACAGGCCCTTCAGCCCAACAAGTCCACACCGAACCTCAGAGCATCCCACCCAGACACATCCCCCTACAACCCACCTAATCTACACCTCCCTGAACACGACGGGCAATTTAGCACGGCCAATCAACCTAACCTACACATTTTTGGACTGTGGGGGAAAACGGAGCACCCGGAGGAAACCCACGCAGACACGGGGAGAATGTGCAAACTACACACAGACAGTCACCTGAGGCTGGAATCGAACCTGGGTCTCTAGTGCTGTGAGGCACTGAATTGACCTGAGTCTCTGTGGAGGTTTTAAACGACCTCAGTGAAGGGAAAGTTTTCTGGGCTTGGGGCTGTAATTCACTTAATGTTTGAGGAGATGGGCTGTCCCTCACTCCATCAAACACAAGAAGGCACTTCGAAAATCTGAGTACAAAACTGGGGAAGGGGGAACGAAGAAACTCAGCAGGTCTGGCAGCGTCTCTGTAGGGAAAACAGTGTTAACGTTTCGAGGCCAAGATGGCTCTTCTGTGGGACTGAAGTGGGCTGTCAAAATGAAGGAGTGGAACAAACGATAAAGGTGCCTCAAAGCAAAAGGCAAAGGGTGTGTTTCCTGTGATTGGAAAAGATGTAGATGTGTTTTCTTTCCAGAAATGCAGCCAGACTGAGTTTCTCCAGAAATTTCTGATTTTTGTTCTGGCAGAGAGTATATGTTTATGGTGGCTGTTAGTAACAGAAAATGTGTAAAAAAAAAAATCCCAAAGAACTGCTGATGCTGGAAATCAGGATCTAAAACAGAAACTGCTGGGAAAAGTCTGCAGTTCTGTCTGCGTCTGTGGAGAGAAAACAGAGTTCTGAAGAAGGGTCACTGGACTTTGCTTTCTCTCCACAGATGCTACCAGACTAGCTGAAGTTTCCCAGAAATTGTGTCAGCTCTGTTTAGGTTAAACACATGTAAACAAGACATAGGGCTGAGATAACAAGGTGTGGAGCTGGATGAACACAGCAGGCCAAGCAGCATCATAGGAGCAGGAAAGCTTGACGTTTCGGGCCTAGACCCTTCATCAGAAATGGACATAGGGCAGAAATGGACAGAAAAGACATAGGGCTGGCAGAGTTATCAGTATTTACCTTCCAAAGTTGTTGAACTCAATGTTGAGGCCTGAAACTAGAAAACTAGAAAGTACCAAAAGGAAAACCAGGGACTTATCGTCCAGCTTGTAGTGGGTGTCACTGCAACACTGTAGTCCAGGTAAAGTGGTTGTGATTGGCGACAAATCGGTCTCCAGAATAGCCAGGGTGGGGGGCAGCGTAAGAGTAAGAGGGTGCCACCCTCTTCTGTCTTTGACTGAGCAAGTGATTGATAGTTCTGTGAAAATGTCACTCGACTCGAAACATTAACTAATTCTTACAACAGATTTCTGAGCATTTCCAACAATTTCTGATTTGTTTGGAATTGACATCAAGCTTGTTGGAGTAAGTGTTTCATTTTCTCCATCTGTTCATTTAAGGGAATAGTCACTATATTCTTTGGACAGCAGTTGCAATAAGTGGGGTTTTATTTACAAGGGACAATTACAAGTTGAAATCTCCACCTGATCTGCTGCTCAAAGTCTTCTACCTAACCCCTTACATTCACTCTCGAAAGCCTTAATCTTTTCCCTAACTACATCATTCCCATCAATGTGTACAATAACTTTCGGTTTCTCACTTTTCCCCTTTAACAACATGCTTCAAACATTTTGAGATGCTCTTAATCCTGGGACCAGGAAAGCAACATATTCTAGAATCACACTCACTGCCGCAGAAGTTCTTGTCTGTACCCTTGACATTCTTTTAAATTTTATCAACCCCTGCCTAACATAAAATTTATTCTTTGTGCCCTAGATCTGACTATCGCTTCCATTTTCCTCTGAGAGGCTATCCTTTTCAACATTACCCAAAACTGCGTATGAGAGCGAAATAGCCACAGGAGACTTCTGAACTACCTTCTTAGCTTTCCTGATGGTCATCCATCTGTCTGACTGATCCAGCTGTGTAATCACTTCTCTAAATCTACTAGCCATCTAACTCTGTGTATCTTGTTTGCCCTCAATGACTTTAAGCATAAAAAGCAGCTTACAATAGCACCTTATATCTAAAATAAACTACCTTTTGGTATTTAGGCATCACATCAGGTGACAATAACCTGTATTATTGATTAGTTCTTGCAATAACTAAGATCATATTTCATTCTCAAATTCACTTTGACATTGGGCATCTTTTCACTGCAGTGATTGTTCCTTGGTCAGAACACTCCGATTGGACAAATAGAGATCGAGGGGCATGCCCATGTCAGTTTGAACACATTCTCGTGCATGCGGTGGAGTAATGGAGGGTCAAAAGAAATCATTGACTTGACCAAATCAAATCAGCCTGGAGAAAACAATCACTCTGAAGGGGAAGGGAAAATGTTTGTGAGAGAATCATGGAGAAAGGAGATGTGGAATTTTTTGGAAATCACAGTTAATTTTTGGCACATGGGGATCTGTGACTTTCTGGGTTGATCGAATGGAATCACTGCAGGGATCTACAGGAATTACTAAGGATGACGTTTAGGAATAAAAGTGATCTCCAACAAGTTCTGCAACGTATATCCCATTATTGAGCTGCCAGATTAGCAACCGTTACTTTCTTATTCGTAAACCTTTCAGAATTGATTAACAATAGATTCACCATTTAAGAAAATCCAAATATGACAATGTTCGTGGATTCTGAAAATTGACCTATAAACAAAGGACAAAAATAATTATCCATTTTGAAAATACAGAATCTGAATAATACAGATTAATGAACAAAAACAAATTCGTGGGAAAACACAGCATGTCTGGCAGCATTTGTGGAGGGAAAACAAAGTTAAAACTTCAGGTCCCGTGACACTTCTGCAGAACTTAGTTCTCCATGAGCTATGTAAGAGTGTGCGAAACTTCCACAAGTCTGAGACGTAAAATCCATGGTGCACATGTTTCCTGCCATGCTCTGTAGCTGGAGACCAAACCAGCCAGGGATTTAGCTCCAAGCCCAGAGCTCAAACCCCTCACCTTGCTGCTGAACTTACTGAGAAAGTCAAAAGGACACATTGATTATAAAACCTCATCAACGGATTGTTAGTTTTTAATAAGCCACTAACATGGGAATGTTATTTATCCGGTGGGATGACAATAGACAGTGGACGCTGACTATGTCTCTATAAAAGCTGTGTCCGCAACTTCCACATCATAGTGACCATGAGAGCTGGGTTTCACACAAAACAATCCAAATACCACCAGACACACATTTCACTCCCCTCCCTTGTCCACGTTCCACAGGGACCGTTCCCTCCGGGACACCCTGGTACACACTTCCTTCACCCCCAACACCTCCCCACAGCCCGACGGCACCCTTCCCCTGTAACTGGCAACGATGCAACACCTGCCCATTTACCTCCTCCCTCCTCAGTATCCAAGGGCCCAAACATACCTTCCAGGTAAAGCAACACTTCACCTACACTTCCCAGAATCTGGTCTACTGCATTTGCTGCTCACAATGTGGTCTCCTCTACATTGGGGAAACGAAGCGTAGACTGGGTGACCACTTCGCAGAAAATCTACATTCTGCTCGTAATAAAGACCCTGAGCTACCTGTTGCCTGCCACTTTAACGCACCACCCTGCTCCCTGGCCAACATCTCTGTCTCTGGCTTGTTGTAGTGTTCCAGCAAAGCCCAATGCAAACCGGAGGAACAACACTTCATTTCCCACTTGTGGACCCCACAGCCCTCTGGACTCAATATTGAGTTAAACAATTTTAGGGCTTAAACTTTCCCATGTCCCAGCCCCCCACACACCATGCCTTGTTACCACATAGCGTGCCATTACACACCCTCTGTCGTTAGTCACGAACAGCCCCTATTAACAACTACTCACCCTCCCACCCTGATCGTTAGCAACTCCTTTGTCTGTCCAGCTGTCTTTCCCTCTCTTTGGGCTCTATCCTATCGTTTACTCCCTACCCCACCCACCTCCCTATTTTCTGCATATAAACTGACATTTTCCCAGCCACTATCAGTTCGGATGAAGGACCACCGGACCCGAAACGTTAACTCTAATTTTCTCTTCACAGATGCTGCCAGATCTGCTGAGCTTTTCCAGCAACGTTGTTTTTGTTCCAAATATTCATTCCTTTCACACAAGAATATTCCAGTAATTAGTGTTAAAATGACTTTTTTAGACAGTAATATCCCTAAATATCAACATTTATCAGGTGTGTTCCAAAATCTTGTGAAAATCCACCATCTCCAGAAATAGCTGGGACATTGCAGCAAAAACTCACTTGTTTGAGAGATTTTCTCTGGAAGTGCCTTCCTATGTTTGATGGAAAGAGGGACAGCCCATCTCTTCAAATATTAATTGAATTACAGCCCCAAGCCCGGAAAGCTCCACCTCCACTTGGGTTGTTTAAAACCTCTGTAGGGACTCAGCTCAATGCATCCAAACCCCTCGCAATCCCGCTCTGAACCACATTACCCATGCTGCACGTGGGGACCACGCCGACACTGAGCGGAAACCCGTAGGTGGTGTGGGGAAAGGCTACTGCTGGTATCAGAGGGTCACGCCTGCAAATGGCAACCCCTGGTGGCGGAAACTGGGATCGCAGGCTCTTCACCTGTCGAAAATGACCCATCTGTACTCCTTCCCCCAATTGGATGCTTGGAGGGCACATGACAAATATTTTCTGATGAAGGGTTTAGGCTCGAAACGTCAAGTTTTCCTGCTCCTATGATGCTGCTTGACCTGCTGTGTTCATCCAGCCCCATGCTTGTTATCATGGATCCCTCAATTACCATTACAAAACAGTATCGTTTAGTCATGATCACATTCCAGTTTATCGGACCTGAATGTGCACACATTAATTGCCTTGATTCCTTTATTACAACAGTGACCACATATCAACTTGAACATTATTCACTGTAACTTGAGTTTTGGTGCCCTGTTAAAGTTGATATGTAAATTCAAATCTCTCTTTCGTATGGAAGGCTTCCTATGAACTGCCATTTATTAACCCACTGATAGACAAAGCAGGAGGTGGTGGTGCAGTAGATAGGGTCCTTGTCTCTGAGTCAGAGACTTGATGGTCAGCTCTTGACAACTATGAAGAAGTAGGGTTTTGGCTGGAAATGTTGACTTTCCAGTTCCTTGGATGCTGTCTGACCTGCTGCGCTTTTCCAGCCTCACACCTGTAGACTCCGATGACTATGGATTGACTTCATAACAGGCAACGTGTAAATCCTTGCAATATGCTTATGTTGAGAGGCTGAGTCGATACAATGGAGAGAATTTGCTTTCTGTTCAGGGAGCTCTGTGAGTCTTTATGGGTGACCTTAGGGGAGGTGATGGCCTAGTGGTATTATCGCTGGACTAATTAATCCAGTGACCAGATACATTCTGGGGACCTAGTCTGAATCCCATCACAGCAGATGGTGGAATTTGAAATCACTAAATACCTGGAATTAAGACTCTAATGATGACCATGTGTCGATTGTCAGGAAAAACCAATCTGGTTCAATAATGCCCTTTAGGGAAGGAAACTGCTATCCTTACCTGGTCTGGCTTACATGTGACTCCAGACCCACACAATGTGGTTGACTCTTAACTGCCTCTGGGCAATTAGGGATGGGCAATAAATGCCGCCTAGCCAGTGACACCGTCATCCTGTGAATTAACTTTTTAAAAATACTATATCGATGCTATTCCATAAAACTCCAGCAAGGTCTGCCACTGCTGTATTAAATGTAATGAAGTCATTTATGCAACAAAGCAATTTTGTCTTTTCAATATGAGAAAGCTGACGAAAATAAGCACCATTTTAAAATCAATTATAAATGCAAAAACAAGAGAAACTCATTTCAATCTTATAACTATGACTATATTAAACTATTCCAACTGCTTCCCCTGTGTATGGGACATAACTGAAATAAACTATTAGATGTGATCCCTCCAACAAGATTGAGAGATAAAGGAAAAATAGACATAGAAGGGACAGACTGAGCAGAGAGTGGTAGCAGCAATTTCCTCTATTCTCTTCCTCCTTCTCCGACCTCTGCTTCCTTCCTTCACTCTCACTATTCCTTACACATTGTCTTGATTTCTACCTATTCTTTCGCAATCCCCTCTCTGTCTCTTTCGTGCTCTCTATCTCTCCTCCTCCAGCATTACAAAGGTTGAAGGCTTAGAGATTGAATTTAAAATGGTGGACATCCTAAAATTTAAAAGTGGAAATTCGATTGAATTTTTAAAAAATCATTCATGGGATGTGGACATCAAGATCAAGACCCAGCATTTATAACCCATCTCGAACTGCCGTTGAGAAGTTGGTGCTAAACTGCCATCTTGAACCGCTGCAGTCCATGTGTAGGTACACCCACAATGCTGTTAGACATGGAGTTTCAAAATTTTATCTCAGCAACACTAAAAGAACAGTAATATATTTCCAAATCAGCATGATGAGTGGCCTGGAGAGAAACCTGTTGGTGGTGACTTTCTCATCTAGCTGCTGCCCTTGTCCTTTTAGATAGGAGTGACCATGAGTTTGGAGGCTGCTGCCTCAGGATCTTTGGTGAATTTCTGAAGTGTATCTTGTAGATAGTACACAATTACTAGTGAGGTCAGTGATGGAAGGATTGCATGTTCGCTGATGTGGTGCCAATCAAGAGGCGAATATTCCATCATACTCCTGACAATACCTCTGATGGTGGATAGGCTTCAGACAGTCAGGAGGTGTTTTATTCACTGCAGGATTCCTAACCTCTGTTCTGCTCTTGTAGACACTTTCTTTATAGGGCTGGTCTGGCTTAGTTCATAGTCAATAATAATCTCCAGGATGTTAGTAATGTGGGATTCAGTTACAGTAACAATATTGAATTAGGGAAATCATTAGATCCTCTTCTTATGGAGAATCATTGCTTGTTGCTTGTGTGGTGTGAATATTACTTGCCATTTCTCAGTCTAAGTCTACATATTGTCCAGGTCTTGCTGTATATGGATACCACCTGCCTCAGTACCTGAATAATCATGAATGTTGCTGAGCATTGTGCATTCATCAGCAAACTTCCCCTCTTCTAAGCTAATAACAGAGGAAAGGTCATTGACAAATCAGCTGAAGATGGTTGTGCCAAGGACACTACCCTGAGGAACTGTTGCAGAGATGTCCTGGAAGACAGATGATTGACTTTCAACAACCACAAGTATCTTCCTTTGTGTTAGGTATGGCTCCAAACAACAGTAAGTTTTCCCATGATTCCATTGACTCAAGTTCTGCTAGGGCTCTTTGCACTATACCTGGTCAAATGTGGCTTTGATGTTAAGCGCAGTCACTTTAGCCTCACCTCTGGAATTCAGCTCTTTTATCCATGTTTGAACCAAGTCTGTAATGAAATCAGGAGCTGAATGGCCCTGGCAGAACCCAAACTGGGTGTCACTGAGCAGGTTATTGCTAAGCAGGTGCTGCTTGATAGCACTGCTGATGACACCTTCCATCACTTTACTGTTTATCAAGAGTACACTGATTATGGCAGTAATATAATTATGACTATATTAGAGAATTTTAACTCTTTTTTTGTGATTATGTGATACAATTGAAATAAACCATCACACTTAGGCCTGCAGTTTTCCTGAAATAATTGTTGGCCACAGCATGTAGCTGTATGATGTGGGAGCTGGCTGATCCCATTGTGAATGGCAGCGACCACATCTGCAGCAAGTGTTGGTTGCTGGAAGAACTCCGGATCAGAATTAATAATCTGGAGTCTGAGCTTCAAACTCTGCGGCACATCCGGGAGGAGAAGAGTTACCTGGACACTTTGTTTCAGGAGGCAGTCACACCCAGTAGATTAGGTAATTCAAATTCAATAAGTGTTCAGGGACAACAGGGTATGACTGTAAGTGAGGCAAGTAGGGGGATTCTGAGTTCAGGAGTGCAGGAGCCGCAGCCCTTGACCTTGTCCAACAGGTATGAGATTCTTGCTCCCTGTACGGATGAGGGAAAGGGCTGTGGACAGGATGAGCCAGCTGACCACAGCACCATGGTGCAGAAGGCCATTCAAGAGGGGGGAGCAAAAAGACAAGTAGTTGTTATAGGGGATTCTATAATTAGGGGGACAGATAGTATCCTATGCAGGCCGGATTGGGAGTCCCGCATGGTGTGTTGCCTGCCCGGTGCCAGGGTGCAGGACATCTCCGACCGGCTTGAAAAGATATTGGAGCGGGAGGGAGAGGATCCAGTTGTTGTGGTCCACATTGGGACTAACGACATAGGCAAAGGTAGGGTAGAGGACCTGTTCAGGGATTATCAAGCACGAGGAAGGAAATTGAAGTACAGGTCCTCAAGGGTCACAATCTCCAGATTACTGCCCAAGCCACGTGCCAATTGGCATAGGGATAAGAAAGTTAGGGAAGTAAACACGTGGCTAAGGGATTGGTGTGGGAAAGAGGGAGTCCATTTCAGTTTTGGAACCGGGGGGATCTGTACCGTTGGGACGGTCTCCACCTGAACCAATCTGGAACCAGTGTTCTAGCGAAAAGATTAAATAGGGTGGTCAGTAGGACTTCAAACTTCTGAGTTGGGGGGAAGGGAAAGTGACAGGGTGTATGGAGTTAAATGGAAAGATAAGCAGCAGGATAGCATGTGAGCAGGTGGGTTTAAGCTCGAGGCAGACGAGGAGTGCAGCAAAAAGGAAGGATAACTTAGGAAATCTTATGATTTCCAATATCTCTAATAATGATAAGAAAGTTAGCATTAAGGTACTTTACCTAAATGCTCGTAGTATTCGTAACACAGTGGATGAATTAGCGGCACAAATCATCTTGAATGATTATGATGTGGTAGGCATCACAGAGACATGGTTGCAGGGGGTTCAGGACTGGCAGTTAAACATCCAAGGATTTACAACTTATCGAAAAGACAGGGAGGTGGGCAGAGGGGGTGGGGTTGCCTTGTTAGTTAAGAATGAAATTAAATCAATAGCACTGAATGACATAGGGTCAGATGATGCGGAGTCTGTGTGGGTGGAGTTGAGGAACCACAAAGGCAAAAAAACCATAATGGGAGTTATGTACAGACCTCCTAACAGTGGTCAGGACCAGGGGTGCAAGATGCACCAGGAAATAGATAGGGCATGTCAGAAAGGCAAGGTCACGGTGATCATGGGGGACTTCAATATGCAGGTGGACTGGGTGAATAATATTGCCGGTGGATCCAAAGAAAGGGAATTCATGGAATGCCTACAGGATGGCGTTTTGGAACAGCTTGTGATGGAGCCCACAAGGGAGCAGGCTATTCTGGACTTAGTGCTACGTAATGAGCCAGACTTTATAAAAGACCTTAAAGTAAGGGAACACTTAGGAGGCAACGATCATAATATGGTAGAGTTCAGTCTGCAGTTTGAAAGAGAGAAGGCAAAATCGGATGTAATGGTGTTACAGTTAAATAAAGGTAATTACAGGGGCATGAGAGAGGAACTGACGAAAATCGACTGGAAGCAGAGCCTAGCGGGGAAGACAGGAGAGCAACAATGGCAGGAGTTTCTGGGTGTAATTGAGGACACAATACAGAGGTTCAAATCAAAGAAAAGAAAGATTATCCGGGGGAAGATTAGACAGCCATGGCTGACAAAGGAAGTCAAGAAATGTATCAAAGAAAAAGAGACAGCCTATATAGTGGCCAAGAGCACTGGGAAATCAGAAGATTGGGAAAAGTACAAAAACAAACAGAGGATAACAAAGAGAGAAATAAGGAAGGAGAGGATCAAATATGAAGGTAGGCTAGCCAGTAATATTAGAAATGATCGTAAAAGTTTCTTTCAATATATAAGAAACAAACAAGAGGCAAAAGTAGACATTGGGCCGCTCCAAATTGATGCTGGAAGGCTAGTGATGGGAGATAAGGAAATAGCTGAAGAACTTAATAAGTATTCTGCGTCAGTCTTCACAGTGGAAGACATGAGTAATATCCCAACAATTAAGGAGACTCAGGGGGCAGAGTTGAGTATGGTAGGCATTACAAAAGAGAAAGTGCTAGAAAGGCTAAAAGGTCTAAAAATTGATAAATCTCCTGGCCCCAGTGGGCTACATCCTAGAGTTCTGAGGGAGGTGGCTGAGGAAATAGTGGAGGCGTTGGTTGTGATCTTTCAAAAGTCACTGGAGTCAGGTGAAGTCCCAGAAGACTGGAAAATCGCTGTTGTAACCCCCTTGTTTAAGAAAGGATCAAGACAAAAGATGGAAAATTATAGGCCGATTAGCCGAACCTCGGTTGTTGGTAAAATTCTAGAATCCATCGTTAAGGATGAGATTTCTAAATTCTTGGAAGTGCAGGGTCGGATTAGAACAAGTCAGCATGGATTTAGTAAGGGGAGGTCGTGCCTGAAAAACCTGTTAGAATTCTTTGAAGAGGTAACAAGTAGGTTAGACCAGGGAAACCCAGTGGATGTTATCTATCTAGAGTTCCAAAAGGCCTTTGATAAGGTGCCTCATCAGAGGCTGCTGAGTAAGGTGAGGGCCCATGGTGTTCGAGGTGAGTTACTGGCATGGATTGAGGATTGGCTGTCTGACAGAAGGCAGAGAGTTGGGATAAAAGGCTCTCTTTCGGAATGGCAACTGGTGACAAGTGGTGTCCCGCAGGGTTCAGTGTTGGGGCCGCAGCTGTTCACTTCATATATTAATGATCTGGATGAAGGGACTGGGGGCATTCTGGCGAAGTTTGCCGATGATACGAAGTTAGGTGGACAGGCAGGTAGTACGGAGGAGGTGGGGAGGCTGCAGAATGATTTAGACAGTTTAGGAGAGTGGTCCAGGAAATGGCTGATGAAATTCAACGTGAGCAAATGCGAGGTCTTGCACTTTGGAAAAAAGAATACAGGCATGGACTATATTCTGAATGGTGAGAAAATTCATAAAGCTGAAGTACAAAGGGATCTGGGAGTGCTTGTCCAGGATTCTCTTAAGGTTAACTTGCAGGTTGAGTCAGTGATTAAGAAAGCAAATGTAATTTTGTCATTTATCTCAAGAGGGTTGGAATATAAAAGCAGTGATGTGCTTCTGAGACTTTATAAAGCTCTAGTTAGGCCCCATTTAGAATACTGTGTCCAGTTTTGAGCCTCACACCTCAGGAAGGACATACTGGCACTGGAGCGTGTCCAGCGGAGATTCACACGGATGATCCCTGGAATAGTAGGCCTAACATACGATGAACGGCTGAGGATCCTGGGATTGCATTCATTAGAGTTTAGAAGGTTGAGGGGAGATCTAATAGAAACTTACAAGATAATGCATGGCTTAGAAAGGGTGGATGCTGGGAAGTTATTTCCGTTAGTTGGGGAGAGTGGGACCCATGGGCACAGCCTTAGAATTAGAGGGGGTCAATTTAGAACGGAAATGAGGAGACAGTTCTTCAGCCAGAGAGTGGTGGGCCTGTGGAATTCATTGCCACGGAGCGCAGTGGAGGCAGGGATGTTAAATGTCTTCAAGGCAGAGATCGATAAATTCTTGATCTCGCAAGGAATCAAGGGCTACGGGGAGAGTGCGGGTAAGTGGAGTTGAAATGCCCATCAGCCATGATTAAATGGCGGAGTGGACTTGATGGGCCAAATGGCCTTACTTCCACTCCTATGTCTTATGGGATCATGCATATGACTGACTGTTGGTGCCTGAACATCCGAAGGCCCTGACTGTAATTTAAAGAACCACCTCAAACATGCACAGTTATTCACTTCAGGATTCCTAGCCTCTGTCCTGCTCTTGTAGACACTTTCTTTATCGGGCTGGTCTGGCTTAGTGCATAGTCAATAATATGTCAATCATAGTCAATATAGTACCACTCTCAGTCTTCCTATCTGGGACTATACTCATTTCTGGTTGCCACCAGATTTCTGGCTGATGTTTAACAAACCAGCAACGAGGATGTCAAACAATCAATTTACACTTTCTCATGGTGCATTCCAGAAAGGGTGCTGATTCTTGAGTCCCAGGGTCATCACAAAAGTTCAAGATTTAATCCAATTACTCAAAGCCCCAATATTCCTGCCCGACGATTTCAGGTTAACAGACCACATTGACTAGGTTCTGCACTTAAGAAGAAATTACTATTTATTACAAATTAATCAGTTCTAACCTCAGAGGAACAAAATATGAATTGTCAACTGATATTTTTCTCAGTTAACTGTATCAGTTATTAATCCCCTACACACATCTACACTGACATAGTCAACCAAAACAGCATTGATATTATGAGTGGAGAAAAAATATTAGGGGAAGACATTTCAACTGAACACCTATGGGGTGAATTTAATGAGGTGTCCTGTATTTTCCCAAATCCTTCTGATTGCCAATTTCTTCTTTCCAAGATATTGGCTGCAGACATAGGGCAGTTGGCACACAAATTATTCACTCAGTCACTGCTTATAGGAAGCAATTCACAGGCAGATGGTGAATGGGAATAGTTAGCCATCTTCCAGTTCTTCATTGCTTCTCTGCGAAGAGAGCAAGAGCGAGAGAGACAGATGGAGAAAGCTGCTGACTCTTTAGAGTCTGGGGACTTTCAGCCCCTGGTTTTTAACACGCAGGCTATCCACCCACCCAGGACAATTGGATCCTGATTGGGAAAAAATCAAAATGCTATCTCTGGGCAGAACTAGCTTGAAATAAACCCAGGGTGCTGATGAGTCACCAGCAGCTTCCCCTCCACTGCTTGAACAAAGATACACTGTAAATACATTGAGTTCCAAGAATTTGGTTTAGAACTGCATCATCTCCTTCCACGGTCTTTGGTTTAAAGCAGTATTCGTTTCCCATTTTGATGACCTATCTGAAAAATTTTAAAATATAGTCTTTATAATAGAATTTACGTCAATTTATATATTTTGGATATAGTCAATTACAGCCAGATCATTTGGACAAAAGCAACAGAAACACAAAAAAAAACACTTTCAGCCAAAACCTGTGATTGGACTTGTTGCCTATTTGTGGAGAAATTTTACTGAAATAAACATTTCTAAGAATGACGAAACGTCAAGTTTTCCTGCTCCTATGATGCGGCTTGACCTGCTGTGTTCATCCAGCCCCATGCTTGTTACCTCGGATTCTCCAGCATCTGCAGTACCTTTTATCTCATTTCTAAGAATGATGTGTGACCAATAAGTATTTTTATTTCAGTTTGGCGCATTGTGAGCTGATTGGTTTCAATATGTAAATATCTATTGGAAAAGGTCTTTACTCATTTTACAATGTTTCTGTTTCAATAAATGGTGATGGGGTATGTTTGTACAAAGACAAGACAGCCTGAGGAATTGCTTATGTGTCTCCAGCAGCAACTGTAATCCATGTGGAATAATCCAGCTGGAACTGGACTTCTACCCACAACCTTGTTCTCTGCTTCAGGGCATTGATGGTTAAAATCCTACTCCAGGACTTCAGCACAAAATTTGTGGCTGAAACGCCAGTGCAGTACTGAGGGATGGAAGAAATTACAGAGATAAGGAGGGGTAAGTCCATGGGGGATTTTGAAAACAAGCTCAAAAATCTCACTAAAACTAACACTGAGTTTTCATGGGACGAGTGGATTATTCCTTGAATTTTATTTCTGACATATTTTTAGAACTGTCTAAATAATAGAATTTTCCTGAGTGACTGAATGAAAGCAAAACAGTCCATCAGCAGTAATAATTGAAGGCAGTCTCTTAAAATGTCCTATCGCATCTGACTCCAAGGACTTCACCCCTCCCTCACAGCTTCAGGAACGCAGATATAAAGACAATACTGGCACCTATGGCTCCAACTCGTTAACACTTTAAATCAAATCAAACCAAACTTTCAGGCCTACAGTTTCAGGAGAAACTCATTCTGTACATAGCCTTGGAGATTATACTACTAGAAACTGAAACTAATAGAATAGAAATATTACAAGTTATTTTCACTCGCACTTATAAGCACTCGCTTAGCTGAGTCAGAAGACTGCAGTTTCAAGTCTCACCTAGAGTCTGGGCATTGTGGCTGACCCTCTAGTGGAATAATAAGGCAGTGCTGCATTGTAAAAGAAACAATTAATGTTAATCCATGCTACTGTCCGCCCTTTCAGGTGAATGTAGAAGATTCCTTGAGATTAAAGAGCAGGGAAGATATCCTGGCCAGTGTGGATCCCACAATCACAAAAACAGATGATCTGATCAGTATCACATTAATATTTGTGGGGGCTTGCCATGTAAAAATGGGCTGCCATTGTTTTGAAATTAGAAACAGTGGCTAAACTTCACCAAACACATAATTGTCTAAAAGGTGCTTTCGGATAGCCTGAGTTCGTGAAACATTTGTACAGGACATATCTGGGCAATTCTCAGCTCGATGCCAGTGTTGTCACTTGGTTAGAGGTATGGCTAGTTCTGGAGCTTGACTTTTCAATATGACAGCTGAGATACAACTCAGGAAGGAGGGTCCAGACCCGAAACGTCAGCTTTCCTGCTCCTCTGATGCTGCTTGGCCTGCTGTGTTCATCCAGCTCTACACCTTGTTATCTTAGATTCTCCAGCATCGGCAGTTCCTACTATCCCTGAATCGAGATACAACTCTTGCTGTGGTCTGTGACATTTATTATATATCTGGAGGGAACCAAACTAAGCAAAAACAAATAAAAGCAAAATATGATGTATGTTACAATTAAAAAACAGAAAAACTGCTGGACAAACATTGCAGATCTGGAACTGTCTGAGGAAGGGTAAACAGCTACAACATTTACAAGACATTTGGAGAGGTATATGGATAGGAAAGGTTTAGACGATATAAGCCAAACACAGGCAAACGGGACTAATCTAGTTTGGGAAACTTGGTTCAGCATGGACGAGTTAGACTGAAGAGTGTGTTTTTGTGCTGTTTGACCTAACAACTCTATTAGAGAAACAGAGTTCCTATTTTTTCATTTTTAAAATTATTTTTATTTTATTATCATATTTCTATTCAACATGGAAGCATTCCACACCGAGTAGAATGTTAACCAGGAAATGATCAGTGAGAGTTGCCCAGGCTGCTGAATTCCCAACTAATTTTAAAAAAGCAACTGGCCTAGTAATGGGCATCTCAGTGAAGAATTATATTCTTCTAGAAACTGCTAAACTCATCAACACTGCTATCTTTCCACCTCTTTAACACACACCGAATGTGCACATGAAACAGGAACATGTGTGGGATCGTGTGTTATTGTACGTGGCACTCAGGCATGCTGCACTGTCAGAGTTGCTGTCTTTTGGTTGACACTTTAAACTGAAACCCGATCTGCTGTCTGAACTGGACGTTCGTAATGCCATGCCACTCTTTCAAGGTGGAGCGAATGAGTTGTCCCCAGTGTTTTGGGCTATACTTGTCCCTTAGTCAGCACCAGAAAAGACAGATTTTCCAGTCATTGTCACAGTGATACTTTTGGGAGCTTGTTCTGTACACTGCAACAATGACTGACCTTCAAAAGTAGCTCATTGCCTATAGAGGGATGTGTTATTGCTGGTGGTTGAGAAAAGTTCTATCAAAATGCAAGTCACTTTTCAAATTAACAGGATTGTATTAAAATTCTATCCCTGAACATGAAAGAGACTTGGTTTTTAACAGCACAGTTCATAATTTGGTCAAAGCAACAAAAAACTGCTTCTATTGTTGTATCTGCTTCACGTTTAAAAATATTTTGTAGGCTGAAGTTTGACAACTAGTATTCACAGCTACCTGAGATAAAAGGTACTGCAGATGCTGGAGAATCCAAGATAACAGGCATGGGGCTGGATGAACACAGCAGGTCAGGCAGCATCATAGGAACAGGAAAACTTGACGTTTCGGGCCGAAACCCTTCATCAGAAATGGGGGAGGGGAAAAGGGTTCTGAAATAAATAGGGAGACAGGGGGAGGTGGATAGAGGATGGATAGAGGAGAGGATAGGTGGAGAGGAGGCAGACAAGTCGAAGAGGCGGGGATGGAGCCAGTAAAGGTGAGTGTAGGTAGGGGGGTGAGAGGAAAAACAGGTTAGGGAGGTGGAGATGAGCTGGGCTGGTTTTGGGATGCGGTTGGGGGAGGGGAGATTTTGAAGCTTGTGAAATCCACATTGATGCCATTGGGCTGCAGGGTTCCCAGGCTGAACATTAGTTGCTGTTCCTGCAGCCTTCGGGTGGCATCACTGTGGCATTGCAGGAGGCCAAGGATGGACATGTCATCTGAGGAATGGGAGGGGGAGTTGAAATGGTTCGCGATTGGGAGGTGCAGTTGTTTGTTGCGAACTGAGCGCAGGTGTTCTGCAAAGCGGTCCCCAAGCCTCTGCTTGGTTTCCCCGATGTAGAGGAAGCCACAACGGGTACAGCGGATGCAGTATACCACACTGGCAGATGTGCAGGTGAACCTCTGCCTGATGTGGAAAGTCTTCTTGGGGCCTGGGGTTGGGGTGAGGGAGGAGGTGTGGGGGCAGGTGTAGCACTTCCTGCGGTTACAAGGAAAAGTGCCGGGTGTGGTGGGGCTGGAGGGGAGTGTGGAGCGGACAAGGGAGTCGCGGAGGGAGTGGTCCCTCCGGAAGGCAGATAAGGGTGGGGAGGGAAAAATGTCTTTGGTGGTGGGGTCTGATTGCAGATAGCGGAACGTGCAGCCCTCCACTCCCTCCGCTCCAATCCCAACCTCACCATAAAACCCGCGGACAAGGGAGGAGCAGTTGTAGTATGGCGCACTGACCTCTACGTTGCTCAGGCCAGGCGCCAACTCTCTGACACCTCCTCCTACCGGCCCCTGGATCATGACCCCACCCCCGAGCACCAAACCATCATCTCCCAAACCATCCACAACCTCATCACCTCAGGTGACCTCCCACCCACCGCCTCCAACCTCATCGTTCCCCAACCCCGCACCGCCCGCTTCTATC
>JAHRHZ010000002.1:691799-721475 GCA_024137785.1 Ginglymostoma cirratum
ATGTGGAAAGTCTTCTTGGGGCCTGGGGTTGGGGTGAGGGAGGAGGTGTGGGGGCAGGTGTAGCACTTCCTGCGGTTACAAGGAAAAGTGCCGGGTGTGGTGGGGCTGGAGGGGAGTGTGGAGCGGACAAGGGAGTCGCGGAGGGAGTGGTCCCTCCGGAAGGCAGATAAGGGTGGGGAGGGAAAAATGTCTTTGGTGGTGGGGTCTGATTGCAGATAGCGGAACGTGCAGCCCTCCACTCCCTCCGCTCCAATCCCAACCTCACCATAAAACCCGCGGACAAGGGAGGAGCAGTTGTAGTATGGCGCACTGACCTCTACGTTGCTCAGGCCAGGCGCCAACTCTCTGACACCTCCTCCTACCGGCCCCTGGATCATGACCCCACCCCCGAGCACCAAACCATCATCTCCCAAACCATCCACAACCTCATCACCTCAGGTGACCTCCCACCCACCGCCTCCAACCTCATCGTTCCCCAACCCCGCACCGCCCGCTTCTATCGCCTCCCCAAAATCCACAAACCTGAATGCCCTGGTCGACCCATTGTCTCCACCTGCTCCTGCCCCACCGAACTCATCTCCACCTACCCAGACTCCATTTTCACCCCCTTGGTCCAGGAAGTCCCTACCTACGTCCGTTACACCACCCACGCCCTCCACCTCCTCCAGAACTTCCAATTCCCAGGTCCCCAACACCTCATTTTTACCATGGACGTCCAGTCCCTATACACCTGTATGCCCCATGCTGATGGCCTAAAGGCACTCCGCTTCTTCCTGTCCCGCAGAACGGACCAATCCCCCTCCACCGACACCCTCATCCGCCGAGCCGAACTCGTCCTCACCCTCAACAACTTCTCTGTCAATTCCTCCCACTTCCTACAAAGGGGGTGGCCATGGGTACCCGCATGGGCCCAAGCTATGCCTGCCTCTTTGTAGGTTATGTGGAACAATGCCTCTTCCGTACCTACACTGGCCCTAAACCCCACCTCTTCCTCCGTTACATTGATGATTGCATCGGCGCCGCCTCGTGCTCCCACGAGGAGCTCGAACAGTTCATCCAATACACCAACACCTTCCACCACAACCTGAAGTTCACCTGGACCATCTCCAACACTTCTCTCTCCTTCCTGGACCTCTCTGTCTCCATCTCGGGCAACCACCTAGAGACAGATGTCCATTTCAAGCCCACTGACTCCCACAGCTACCTGGAATACACCTCCTCCCACCCACCCTCCTGCAAAAATGCCATCCCCTATTCCCAATTCCTTCGCCTCCGCCGCATCTGCTCCCAGGATGAGACATTCCACTCCCGTACATCTCAAATGTCCTCATTCTTCAAGGACCGCAACTTCCCCCCCACAGTGGTCGAGAACGCCCTCGACCGTGTCTCCCGCATTTCCCGGAACACATTCCTCACGCCCCGTCCCCGTAACAATAACCAAAAAAGAATCCCCCTCGTCCTCACATACCACCCCACCAACCTCCGGATCCAACGCATCATCCTCCGACACTTCCGCCAACTGCAATCAGACCCCACCACCAAAGACATTTTTCCCTCCCCACCCTCATCTGCCTTCCGGAGGGACCACTCCCTCCGCGACTCCCTTGTCCACTCCACACTCCCCTCCAGCCCCACCACACCCGGCACTTTTCCTTGTAACCGCAGGAAGTGCTACACCTGCCCCCATACCTCCTCCCTCACCCCAACCCCAGGCCCCAAGAAGACTTTCCACATCAGGCAGAGGTTCACCTGCACATCTGCCAATGTGGTATACTGCATCCACTGTACCCGTTGTGGCTTCCTCTACATCGGGGAAACCAAGCGGAGGCTTGGGGACCGCTTTGCAGAACACCTGCACTCAGTTCGCAACAAACAACTGCACCTCCCAGTTGCGAACCATTTCAACTCCCCCTCCCATTCCTCAGATGACAGGTCCATCCTTGGCCTCCTGCAATGCCACAGTGATGCCACCCAAAGGCTGCAGGAACAGCAACTCATATTCAGCCTGGGAACCCTGCAGCCCAATGGCATCAATGTGGATTTCACAAGCTTCAAAATCTCCCCTCCCCCAACCGCATCCCAAAACCAGCCCAGCTCATCTCCACCTCCCTAACCTGTTTTTCCTCTCACCTCAAGCCACACCCCCATCTCCTATCTACTAACATCATCCCGCCCCCCTGACCTGTCCGTCCTCCCTGGACTGACCTATCTCCTCCCTACCCCGCTACCTACACTCACCTTTACTGGCTCCATCCCCGCCTCTTCAACTTGTCTGCCTCCTCTCCACCTATCCTCTCCTCTATCCATCCTCTATCCACCTCCCCCTCTCTCCCTATTTATTTCAGAACCCTCTTCCCCTCCCCCATTTCTGATGAAGGGTTTAGGCCCGAAACGTCAAGTTCACAGCTACCTGAATTTGTTCAGAATGAAATGACTTAGAACATTTTTGAAAGGCATTTATTGTCAGTCACATTTCTTATGACAACTACTTGTTTCCTGATGACCAGCTTCCTGGGCTTAAAACTCTCAGGTTACAGTTTATGCTTTGAATATTTTCTTTGGAATAGTTGATGACAAGTCTGTAGGGAAGGGGCTCTGCTCATTTCTCCTGATTCTGGAAAATAAGACTCATCATTAATTCTGACTGTCCTCCTGCAGAGCAACTCTAAGATTTCTAAACACGATGTCTCCTGAGCAGGTTGCATCTGCCAAGATCCTACGGACAACTGCCTACGTTTTGTGACACTTATACACATGTCAGAATATCAAACTATTAGCCATTTGAACAACACTAATCTTATCTTTCACCAGATGTGTCTATTTTCCCATCTTGAATCTTGGCAAGGAGAAATTTGCTTTTTCCACTTACCTAGTGTTTGTGCATGTATTTGTTTTGGGTTATCTTGAGAGGCAAGCATTTTCTGCTTCATATTACAAATTGTATGTGTGTTAACTAGTTCTGCATCTTCAATGAATGTGTTCTGTTTCATGATAAATCAATGATTTTGTCCTTACTGATGAAACCTGATCAATAGAGAATTTTTTGTTATAAGTCTAATCTAGGAAAGGAGACAACTAGACACATCAAGTACTGGGAAAATCGATTACACTGATGTTGTGTCTGTGCAGCAATGAGACGAGAGAGTGATAGTGCACTCTTTCCGTCTTGGACAGAACAGTAACGTCATGGGCAAATATTTTGGAGAAAACAGCAGTTTGAGAAAGATGCTTTGAATTAGCTTATGGTTAGACTGCACCATTACTTTCTCTTTCACAAACATGTTTGAAATGCTCACCATCAAAGAAAATATCCAGGCTCCATTTCTAAAACTGTGTATAATGTTGTTCAGATTGTGTTAACCTTCTGAATGTAAACAAAACTGCTTGTTCATGTTGCATGGGAATTACTCTAATTCCTGTTTCACTGACACTGCCATCATCGTGTCAAAAGCACTGTAAAAACCAAAAGTAACTGTTTCAACAACAAAAAGGATTACTGACACAATCATTTAAGTGGAACAACAAATTATCTACTGGAAACTTCTCCAAAGTCAACATCAGTCAGACAATCAGAACCCAGACACCTCCTAATGGGTTTGGAAGACTAACAGTCTAAAAACCTACCTCGAGCGGTGAGCGGTCTTCATTTTGGTGTCGGCGGCAGTTCGAAGCGGGAAGAGCGGCAGCGAGCACCAGAGGCCTGACGGGAAGGTAAGACGGTTTAAAAACTTACCTCGAGCGGCGAGCGGTTTTTTCCTCACCGGGAGCGGCGGGAGACCAGGAGGTTGTGAGGAAGGTAAGGAATTAGTATATATTTGGGCAGCAGCTGTATATTTGCTATATATTAGTATATATTTGGGGAGAAATGAAAGAATAGGCAGGATGAACACGTGGCTTGAGGGACGGTGTAGGAGGGAGGGGTTCAGATTTGTGGGACACTGGGACTGGTTCTGGGGAAGGTGGGACTATTACAAATTGGATGGTCTACACCTGAACCAGACTGGAACAAGTGTTCTAGGGGGAGTTTTTGCTCGGGTTGGGGAGGGTTTAAACTAATGTGGCAAGGGTCTGGGAACCAGAGGAGAAGACTAGTAGACAGTGAGGTGGAAACTAGAGACTGTAAGGATCATGAAGTTAGCATTACCAAGGGGAAGAGTAGGCAGAGAGCAGATGAACGCAAAGGAACTGGTGGTCTGAAGTGCATATACTTTAATGCAAGGAGTATAGTGGGTAAGGCAGACGAACTTAGGTCTTGGATTAGTGCCTGGGAGTATGATGTTATTGCGATCACAGAGACTTGGTTGAGGGAAGGGGATGATTGGCAACTAAATGTCCCAGGATATAGATGCTTCAGACAGGACAGGGAGGGAAGTAAAAGGGGGGGAGGAGTTGCATTGCTGGTCAGGGATGATATCACGGCTGTGCTAAAGGAGGGCACTATGGAGGGCTTGAGCAGTGAGGCATTATGGGTAGAGCTGAGAAATAAGAAGGGTGCAGTTACATTGTTGGCGCTGTACTACAGGCCTCCCAACAGTGAGCGTGAGGTAGAAGACCAAATAGGTCGACAGATTATGGAAAGATGTAGAGGTAACAGGGTGGTGGTGATGGGAGATTTTAATTTTCCCAACATTGACTGGGATACACTTAGTGTCAGAGGTCTGGATGGGGCAGAATTTGTAAGGAGCATCCAGGAAAGTTTTCTAGAGCAGTATGTCAATAGTCCAACTAGGGAAGGGGCCATATTGGACCTAGTGTTGGGGAATGAGCCAGGCCAGGTGGTAGAAGTTGCAGTGGGGGATTTCTTTGGGAATAGTGACCACAATTCTGTAAGTTTTAGAATACTCGTAGACAAAGATGAGAGTGGTCCTAAGGGAAGAATACTAAACTGGGCCAAGGCCAATTATATCAAAATTCGGCAGGAGCTAGGAAATGTGGATTGGGGGCAGCTATTTGAAGGGAAGTCCACATTTGATATGTGGGAGGCTTTCAAAGATAGGTTGAAGATAGTGCAGGATAGGCATGTCCCTTTGAAAACAAGGGATAGGAAAGGAAAGATTCGTGAACCGTGGATGACAGGAGAAATCGTGCGACTAGCCAAGAGGAAAAGGGAAGCGTACATAAGGTCCAGGCAGCTAAGAACAGAACGGTCCTTGGAGGAATATCGGGAGAGTAGGACCAATCTTAAACGAGGAATCAAGCGGGCTAAAAGGGGTCATGAAATAACTTTAACCAACAGAATTAAGGAGAATCCCAAGGCCTTTTATTCATATATAAGAAGCAGGAGGGTAACTAGAGAAAGGGTTGGTCCACTAAAGGATAAGGAAGGAAGGAAGGTTTTGTGTCGAACCTGAGAAAATGGGTGAGATTCTCAATGATTACTTTGCATCAGTGTTCACTGAGGAGAGGGACATGATGAATGTTGAGATTAGAGATAGAAGTTTGTTTACTCTGGATCACGTTGACATAAGGAGGGAAGATGTGTTGGGTAGGCTAAAGGATATTAAGGTGGACAAATCCCCAGGACCGGATGGGATCTATCCCAGGATGCTGAGGGAGGCGAGAGAGGAAATAGCTGGGGCCCTGACAGATATCGTTGCAGCATCCTTAAACACAGGTGAAGTGCCGGAGGACTGGAGAGTTGCTAATGTTGTCCCCCTGTACAAGAGGGGTAGTAGGGATATTCCAGGTAACTACAGACCAGTAAGCCTGACGTCAGTGGTGGGAAAGTTGCTGGAGAAGGTACTGAGGGATAGAATCTATTTATATTTGGAAAAGAATGGGCTTATCAGTGATAGGCAACATGGTTTTGTGCAGGGGAGATCATGCCTTACTAACTTAATAGAGTTCTTTGAGGAAGTGACCAAGTTGATAGATGAAGGAAGGGCTGTAGATGTCATCTACATGGACTTTAGTAAGGCGTTTGATAAGGTTCCCCATCGTAAACTAATGGAGAAAGTGAAGTCACATGGTGTGCAGGGTGTTCTAGCTAGGTGGATAAAGAACTGGTTGAGCAACAGGAGACAGAGAGTAGTAGTTGAAGGGAGTTTCTCGAAATGGAGAAAGGTGACCAGTGGTGTTCCACAGGGATCAGTACTGGGGCCACTGTTGTTTGTGATATCCATCAATGATCTGGAAGAGGGCATAAGTGGTCTGATCAGTAAGTTTGCAGATGACACAAAGATTGGGGGAGTAGCAGAAAGCATAGGGGATTGTCAAAGAATACAGGAGAATATAGATAGACTGGAGAGTTGGGCGGAGAAGTGGCAGATGGAGTTCAATCCGGGCAAGTGTGAGGTGATGCATTTTGGGAGGTCTAATTCTAGAGCGAACTATACTGTAAACGGAAGAGCCTTGGGAAAAGTTGATGAGCAGAGAGATCTGGGAGTTCAGGTCCATTGTACCCTGAAGGTGGCTGCACAGGTGGATAGAGTGGTCAAGAAGGCATATGGTATGCTTGCCTTCATCGGACGGGGTATTGAGTATAAGAGCTGGCAGGTCATGTTAAAATTGTACAAGACTTTGGTTTGGCCGCATTTAGAATACTGTGTACAGTTCTGGTCGCCACATTACCAAAAGGATGTGGAAGCTTTGGAGAGGGTACAGAGAAGGTTTACGAGGATGTTGCCTGATATGGAAGGTGCTAGCTATGAAGAGAGGTTGAGTAGGTTAGGATTGTTTTCATTAGAAAAAAGGAGATTGAGGGGGGACCTGATTGAGGTCTTCAAAATCATGAAGGGTACAGACAGGGTTGATAGAGATAAGCTTTTTCCCAGGGTGAGGGATTCAATAACGAGGGGTCACGCGTTCAAGGTGAGAGGAGAACATAGAACATAGAACAATACAGCGCAGAACAGGCCCTTCGGCCCTCGATGTTGCGCCGACCTGTGAACTAATCTAAGCCCATCCCCCTACACTATCCCATCATCATCCATATGCTTATCCAAGGACTGTTTAAATGCCCCTAATGTGGCTGAGTTAACTACACTGGCAGGCAGGGCATTCCACGCCCTTACCACTCTCTGAGTAAAGAACCTGCCTCTGACATCTGTCTTAAATCTATCACCCCTCAACTTGCAGCTGTGCCCCCTTGTACTAGCCGACGTCATCATCCTAGGAAAAAGACTCTCACTGTCCACCCTATCTCATCCTCTGATCATCTTGTAGGTCTCTATTAAATCCCCTCTTAGCCTTCTTCTCTCCAATGAGAACAGACCCAAGTCCCTCAGTCTTTCCTCATAAGACCATCGCTCCAGACCAGGCAACATCCTGGTAAATCTGCTCTGCACCTTTTCCAATGCTTCCACATCCTTCCTGTAATGGGGTGACCAGAACTGTACGCAATATTCCAAGTGAGGCCGCACTAGCGTTTTGTACAGTTGCAGCATGACATCACGGCTCCGGAACTCAATCCCTCTACCAATGAAACCTAACACACCATATGCCTTCTTAACAGCACTATCAACCTGGGCGGCAACTTTCAGGGATCTATGTACCTGGACACCAAGATCCCTCTGCACATCCACACTACCAAGAATCTTTCACTACCAAGAGAAAAGTTTAAGGGGGATACACGCGGAAAGTACTTTACACAGAGGGTGGTAGGTGCCTGGAATGCGTTGCCAGCAGAGGTAGTAGAGGCAGGCACGGTAGATTCATTTAAGGTGCGTCTGGCCAGATGCATGAGTAGGTGGGGAGCAGAGGGATACAGATCCTTAGGAATTGGGCGATAGGTTTAGACAGTGGATTTGGATCGGCACAGGCTTGGAGGGCCGAAGGGCCTGTTCCTAGGCTGTAAGTTTTCTTTGTTCTTTGTAGTTATATTTTAATCTGTTACAGGGACAACTGTGTCAAAGAATATCCCTCACACAATAGAACTGCAAGTTACATCCAACCCATAAGAAGATGTATTAATAACTTTCCAATAATCCTTGCAAAGGGCCATAAACAGTTGGCCTTTGTCTCAATGCAAATTGCTTCTTCTTCACCAGGAGGCTTGGTCACATAACTTCCACAGTGTTGAATACTTTTCAACTGTGCAATTCTGAAATAGCAGACAGATCAGGGGTCAGTACTGCTCCATTCCACATCTACTGACAAAATCTACACTTTTAATTTCACGTGACAAAGGAGAAACCGATAGCTTGTAAAATGCAGCCACTCACCTGTATTGTGCACTCTGTAAGTAATTCTGCTTTCATAAAATGAGTGAAGCAGAAATCACATTTCAGCAAATCTTCATCAAAAGACTTTTAAAAATAAACTGCTGACAGCTCTTCAACAGCGGGCTAGCCAATCAACCCACAATAACAAAATGGTAAATCTTGGTCTTATTTTGAATTTAAGTGGATATCTTGTTTGTTAAGGATGACACACAGTTTACTTGAAAATAGAAACTGAAAAATGGACATTTGGATTATTAGGTTTTTCACAACTCAAAAGAAAAGTGGAACTGTGTAGTCACTTTGTGGTGACGCAGAACAGATACACGTCCTGGAAGCTGATTCAAATACATTTGTTGGATACATCAGCACTAGATGTTATTTCATTAAAATGTAAGATGCCCAGTAACAAAATTTTGATTGGTTATAAATGGGCAATTTGTTACTGGACTGGGAGGAGAAAGATTAGTTGGGACTCAGACCTTCAAGCCTGTCAACAAATGAAGTAATATTGAAAGAACTTGTGAAAAAAACAACAAATTCTAATTGAAACCAAGGTCTAGATATAACTGAGTAGCTACTGAATTGAGGGACTTTTGCAATCAGTAACAACAACAAACTGAGAAAGTCACCTCATTTCATTTTATGGATTGAACTCTAATCCACAGACTTTGTGCATTTTGACCCGCCTACTTTCAATCCACAATATTCCTAAAATGACTGTTTGTCTCATCGGTCTTGTCCATCTTCTGTGTGAAGTGTCTGAGTGTTTGGATTTAGTTGGGGGAGTGGGTGGTGGTGGGAAGCTTAGCTAAAGTTTGCATATTAGTAATTAATAATCTTTTTGCCACTTGTTGGTACATAAGGTTGTTACAGTGAATACATTTTTTCTTCCTTCAGATTGTGGTCACATTCAGGCATGAACCATTCCTAGAGATTCAACTGGTCATTTCTCCCAGGTGACAACTCGTGTAATGGTGTTTTCAGGGCACAACTTCCACCAGGGTTATGACATGTTCCAATTTGACATCTCCATGTGTATTTATGATGTGCATACATTGTGAAGAATTCCTGAATTTATACAAGTGAGTGAAATAAACCGTACTTCAGGTTTAACTTTACCAGTGTTACTGTATTCCTTACAAGGTCAGAGCGCACAAGAAGAGAAATGGGGGAAAGACACTCCCACAGTTTAAAAAACGGGATGCAAGAAATCACAATCAATTACCAACAAGTGTGCAGTATAAGGAAAAACATTTGTTTTAAAACTCACAAAATGTCTATAACAATGGACTTCATAGCCCCTCAATACTGGTGTTATTGTCACTAGTTGTTTGATGGGAGTGAAAGCTGCTTATTGTTCTGTGCCCCAGTCCCACTGAACGTTTTTCACATTGAGCTCATTTCAAACCTTACACTCTGCGAGAGCCTTCTTTTGGTGATCAGGTCAAAGGTTAAATTGATCTTCCTGAATGGACTGACGGGATGAGAGGTTTGAGACAGACAAGCTGAGACAGATAGTGCCTTGGAATGACATCTCCCCTGTGTGAGCACTAGAGGGTAAACAACACAGACAGCTCTCAGTGCCACGCAAGCAGTTGACCCAGCTTCAAGTCCATGTGGAGATGTCAGTGTCTGGTGAGAGAGGAGGAGATAGTGAAACAATCCTGACACACATCACACGAGAAGGTATACCATATTGCTTCACCGATATTCCAAGAGATCCAAAGATCCAGAGAGTCCGACAATCGTGTAAAGGCTTTATTACAGATCTCACTCAGAAAGGGTTACTTCCCTGTGAGTGTTTTGGTTGATCGGGAGTTTCACCGGTGAAACTCCCGATCACCGACTGTACAAAAACAGTCACAACATTGCACCTGAAAAATTTCTCCCGTCTGAATCCTGTGGATTCCCCAATGTTTGAAGACATCATGAAAGATTCATCATCAAATCATGCATGAAGGGTTACTCCCCTGTGTGGATCCTCTGATGGAACAGGAAGTTCCCAGAACTTGAGAATGATTTCCTGTATATTTCACGTGTGAATGTAACCTCTTTGTGTGAATGCTTTGCTGACTGCGAAGAGTTGATAAATTCAAGAATGATTTGATACACATATCACACATGAATGGTCTTCCTTGTATGAATAAATTGATGCCTGCGTAGATTCAATTACTCCAAGAATGAGTTGTGACACAACTTCCAAGTGCATGGTTTCTCACAAGTATGAATCCACTAGTGGAATAGGAATCTCCAAGGGGTGGGGAATGATTTTTCATACAACTAACACTTAAACAATTTCTCTCCTGTGTGTATTCGTTGGTGTGTGCGAAGGTTTCCTGACTGTGTAAATGATTTGTTACACACCTCACACCTGAACGGTTTCTCTCCTGTGTGAATCCTCTGATGGATCAGGAGTCTTTGTGAAGTGGGGAATGATTTGTCACACACTTCACACTTAAACAACTTCTCTCCCGTGTGAATACGTTGGTGTGTGCGGAGGTATCCTGACTGTGTGAATGATTTGTCACACACCTCACATTGGAAAGGTTTCTCCCCTGTGTGGACACGTTCATGGATGCGGAGGTTCGATGATGATGAGAATGATTTGTCACACACTTCACATCGGAATGGTTTCTCTCCAGTATGAATCCTCTGATGGAACAGGAGTCCCGATGAAGTGGGGAATGATTTATCACATACCTCACACTTAAACAATTTCTCTCCTGTGTGAATACGTTGGTGTATGTGCAGGTATCCTGCCTGTGTGAATGATTTGTCACACACCTCACAATGGAAGGGTTTCTCTCCTGTGTGCACACGTTGGTGCGTACGGAGGAATACTGCTCGCGCGAATGATTTGTCACACACCTCACACCTAAACGGTTTCTCTCCTGTGTGCATACGTCGGTGTATGCGGAGGGATCCTGACCATGAGAAAGATTTGTCACACAGTTCACAGCTGAATGGTTTCTCTCCTGTGTGTACACGCTGGTGTAGGGTCAGGGATCCTGAATGTGAGAAGGATTTGTCACACACGTCACAGGTGAACGGTTTCTCCCCCGTGTGGACACGTCGGTGTAAGTGGAGGTTTCCTGACTGTGAGAAAGACTTATCACAAAGGTCACACTTGAATGGCTTCTCCCCTGTGTGAATCCTCTGATGGAACAGGAGTCTCAATGAAGTGGGGAATGATTTGTCACATACCTCACACTTAAACAATTTGTCTCCTGCATGAATACGTCGGTGTATGCGGAGGTATCCTGCCTGTGAAAAGGACTTGTCACACACCTCACAATAGAAAGGTTTCTCTCCCGTATGGACACGCTGGTGTGTGTGCAGGTATCCTGACTGCGTGAATGATTTGTCACACACCTCGCATCGAAATGGTTTCTCTCCTGTGTGGACGCGTTGGTGTATACGTAGGTATCCTGACTGTGAGAAGGACTTGTCGCATACCTCACAATGGAATGGTTTCTCCCCTGTGTGGACACATTGGTGTGTGCGAAGGTATCGTGACTGAGAGAATGATTTGTCACATACCTCGCACTGGAACGGTTTCTCCCCTGTGTGGATACGTTGGTGGACGAGGAGTTTTGATGACTGGGAGAATGATTTACCACACTGCCCGCACATGAATGGCTTCTCCCCTGTGTGAATATGTTGGTGCATGGTGAGGCTTGATGACGATGAGAATGACTTGTCACACACATCACATGTGAGTGTCTTTTTCCCCATGCGAATGCGTGGGTTATTCATCAGATACAATGATCACCAGAAATCCTGATTATGCACCTCAGATATGAATAGTTTCTCCCAAGAATGAATGCATCACTGATTCATGAACATCAGTGACTTTACAAAAGCACTGTTGAAAGTTTCTCTATCATCTAACTGCTTTTGTTTTAAAAGATTTACAACAGATGGACCTTGTGTGTTGACAGCTTACTCGCTTACACATTAGAACTGCCACTCACCTGTAGAAAAGAGTTAGTGGTTCATGAAGCTCAATGATTGATTAAAGCTCTTTCCACACTTGGGGACCACTCACACTTTTTCCCAGCCTGACAGATCACGCACAGTCAAACCATCAGAAATGTTGGTTCTGATGGAAGATCCCGCACGACTGATCAGTTTCAATGATAGTTCCAATGATATGTCAACTCTTCTGAACTGGAACAATTTCTATATGGTGCTTTCGCTCAGCAAGCGTCTCTGTTTGGCAATGCTGTGAAGGGATTGGATGTCTTCCCACAGTTGTGCAGTTGTTCACTGGGTGATGGCCAGGGTCTATCTGTAGCCTACCTTCTCTGTATTCTCTGGTGTCATATAATGAAATCCTTCTGCAAAACAGGAAATTGAAACATGATTTCCACCAACACTCCCTCTTCTGTAAACTTGCTGAATTCTCAGTCACTTCTTCTTCACATGTTAATTGCATGGGGCTGTCACTGACTCAACAGCATTTATTGCCATTCCTAATTTCCCTTCAGAAGGAGATGCTGACCCACTGGAACCATCAGACTCCCCTGGGTGGGGTGGGGCTTAGGGGCAGAGACGAACAGTCATGCAGATGTTATACCTAAAAAGCAGCTAGTAATGAAAATCCACTAATTTTCACAGAAACAACCAACAGGCTACAGGATAATAACCAACACAGTCAGAACTCAACCACAGAAATCAGTACGAATCTGTAGACACTCTACACCTCCCACATAATTACACCTCACCTTCTCATATTCAGGAATGAGCCATCAACAAAACCCAGCCTGGAAATCAGAAGGGAAATGCTTCCAATAAACACACTCAATATCCAACACACAGCTCCAGTCAAACAGTTCAGCACAAAGCACCGAGTAAACAGCTCTCTCAGCTGGATCTTCTCACACAGCATAAGGGACATTTCCACCCCTGATTACCCACAGGATAGTCAGACTGCCTGAAGATTGGTGTGGATATTATGGGATACAATTTGTATAAAAGCTGCTCCTTCACTCACCATCTCCTCACTTGGTTTTCAGTCCCTTTAGGAAGTGAACCAGCTCAGGAAGAGGAAGAGGCGGGAACGGGCAGAGTGGGTGGGCTCTCTGATTGACGTCTGTCACAGCCAATCCAAATATTTCTGCAGCAACATGAGTTTCCCGAAACTTGGGAAACTCACCGGTGAAATGGAGGTGACTTTGTGCAGCAGATCAGGTGGAGATTTAAACTTGTCATTGCCCCACCTGAATAAAACCTCATAGTGCAGTTGCTGCCTCAGTTCCCCTGGTAAATGTTTGACAGAGATTTCCAATGTAGGAATAGCATTCTTCATCCTCATCGGCTTTCACATTAGTGAAGTCTCAGTTGTGTTTGACAGCAAATTAGAGGGAGAAGAACAGTATCCACGGCAGTGAAATAGATGTGGAGAGCTGCATAAGCTCAATACAACTTCCTGACACAGATAAATTGTAGAGAAACCATTCAAGCATGAAATGAGTGATCAAGCATTCACATAGTAATCAATACTTTTCCCACCTCATCAGGATGGACCAGGCCTGCATGGACAGCTAACATTTTATTAAAACAAAGATGTCAGTTCTGCAAACAGAGGTAGTGGGGAACAGTGAATGAACATGAAGCGCAGTCTGCCAGTATCAGAGACTCACTGTGACACTGATCACTGGTCTTTTGCATTTAAGGGAACCCCACAGTTCCCTCCTGGTCCGCACTTTCTGAGAGGTGCATCAAAATCACACCCATCACACCCATGGTCTGAGACCGGGCTCAGAGAAATCAACGTTGTGATATTCATTACAATCCATTCCATCCCCATTTCACCTTTTGTCTAAAATATGACCCCCTTGAAAGTGTAGCATTCCCCCAGTGTCAGGCTGTATCGATTGGGAGTGAACCATCGACCCACAACTTGCTCACTCAGCTCCCCCACAGAGAATGATATCCAGTGACTGACAGTGGGTCAGTTCATGGCTTGTCACAATCTTTCAGTCCGGGATCTCACAATCCCATCTCTATGACAGCAACAGTGCGAATCTCGATCAATAAGTCAATTTTACTCCCATTTTCCTCTCTAGTTGTGTTCACCTGACTCTCATCTGGGAGCAATTCTACAGGCACCTCCAGCATTATGCCTGCTGCCCCATTCTTAACTTTGAAGATTGAAGAATGAGTGTAGGGTAAAAGGACTGAGGTAAGAGGGAGCTTCTGATCCTGCCCTCACACACTGACATTCTGTAGCAGGTTCAGGACTCAATACTGACTTCAATAATTTTAGAGCCTGAGCACTTTCTTCCATGTTCTTCCCCAACACCCACACATCAAGCCTTGTCCTCACCAAAGCCAATCCATTTTCATTCCCTACTGGACCCCATTAGTTTTTTTTTTACCTTCCCAGATTGACCATTATCCATTCTTTTGTCTATCTAACTGCTATTCTCTCTTTCTGGCTCCATCTCCCAATATTGTTCACTTCTTCCCCACTACCCCATCATCTTCAGCAACCTTTTCCTCGCTAACAGTTTCTCTCCACAGATGCGCATCACCTGCTGAATTTCTCCAGCTATTTCTGTTTTCTTTTGCCCTAATCTTACTGTTCTGCCCCTTGCTCCAGACTCTCACCAGAGAAATAATTTCTTTCTGACTACCCATTCAACTTGTTTCATAATCTTTAACATCTCAATTCAATTACCCTTAATTTTCTACATTCAAGGGAATGCAACCTCAAATCTATGCAACTTGTGCTCTAATTTAATGCTTTTATCCTCAGGAACATTGTGATGAATCTGCACTGCATCCTTCCAAAACCATTATATCTTTTCCCAAGAGATAACAAGGTGTAGAGCTGGATGAACACAGCAGGCCAAGCAGCATCAGAGGAGCAGGAAAGCTGATGTTTCGGGTCTGGACCCTTCTTCAAAATTTTCTGAAGAAATTTTCTCCAGCATCGGCAGTTCCCACTATCTCTGATATCTTTTCCCAAGCTGCAGTGACCAGAACTGAACACAGTTCTCGAGGTAGGGTCTAAACAGAGCTTTGTACTGCTGGAACATAACTTCCACAAGGACACAGTTAGTTTTGGGGAGGAGAAGGTGTGGGTTATCTTTTCTCTTCAGCATGGTCCTGCAGTAATCTACAGTTTTGACAGAGGTAAGCAGGACCAACAAATGCTTGACATGGTCCAGTCAGATCTGCCGATGGAAGATTAAACCAATTGTGTACCAGATACACTCAAAGCTTTACCCTTTGGATTTCAGAAGCTGAGCTAACAACTGGGAAGAAAAAGTGAAGTAAGACAAAGAACCATGGATGCTGGAGGTCTTCAGAAGGGTCACTGGTCTCAAAATCTTAACTCTCTTATCTCTCCACATTTGCGGCTAGGTGTGAGTTTATCTGGCAGTTTCTACTTTTATTTGTTTCAGGAAAAAAAGTAAAGGTAATTTTTGAGTAACAGATGTGAAGGTGTATTTAAGAGAAATGGTTAAACCAGACAGACAGCTGCAGAAACATTGTGGTGAATGGATGGTCAAAGGGCAGAGGAATTGGAAATTAGAAAGCACTGTCCAACTCACCTTGGGGGATGAGGTTCTTCCAGAAATAAAAACTGATTCATCTATGACCCACGTGATCTCTGTTACCATTGATTGGTTTCCATGACGTGAATGAGATCCATCCAGTGTCACTAACATTTCGCGTCATTTCTAACCATTGGAATTGGGAGCCAGAATAAAGTGTCATGAATTTGAAGAAACTTCTATCTTTACCATTCTGAGAGTTTCTCAAGACATGATTGTATGTGTGTGTGTGTGTTAGTGAAGTGCACCAGCTCTCAGGAGTGGGTATGGGATAGAATCAGACCCTGCTTTAGTTGGTGATGTGAATTCTGGACAGATCTTCTTCAGGTTATGGGTGTTTGACTCACACCATAGGGAAAGTTTGCACTCTCTTGTCTGGGAGGACTACTCTCTCGAGTATTGGCGGAATGGGGGCAGGAGGGATGAGTCTTAACAAACTGATTTCCCCAGCCCATCATACCTTGATGTAATAACAGTGTGATTTGTTCACCTTACACTCTTTCAAGACTCATTTCAAATTCTGGGAAAGATCTTGAGTCATTTTCAAGTGTTTTGTTATTTTGATTAATTTCAACTTTGTTTTACCTTGAATATTGTTTTGCTGTTTCCCTGCTGCTTTATGAATCCTCTGTGTCCATTTAGAACTCTCAGTAAATTAAATTGTGAGTTCAGCTTATCTACCTGATGTCAGCCTGGTGCATTCCTGTTCACTGAAACACTCAGGATCCTACAGTAAGAGTCCTGTACGCAATTTATTGGTCAACTTCGCTGTGCACTGAGATATTTCTCCATCAATGTGTTCATAATTTGTCATTCAAAGGAAGCAAAACTTTTCCTGAAGTTGGAAGGAAAGACTGAAGTTTATAAATCATCATCAATTACAAACTCAGCCTCTTGGAAAGCAGCATCACCTTCGATTCAGTGCTTCAAGAAGTGAAGCCACTGTTATAAGTTTGCCAACAGCAAGATCGCACAACTCCCAAATTTCTGGAGACTAAAAAATATTTTTGTGATGTTGGTTGGGGGTGCATATTGTACAGAAAACTGGGTCAAGTCCCAAAGCTGTGTCCAAAACACTTTACCCCCTGAAAAATGGCTGATTTAAAGTGGTAACTATTTCAAGCTCCAGATGTCAGTACTGTCTTTGTGTCTTGGTTCCTAAGCTGTGAAAAATGGTAAAGTCCCCTGGGGTCAGGAGAAGTAAAACGGATGGTGAGAAGTCAACAGACTCCAGGATCGAGGAACAACCTTGGGCTGAAGGTGGCAAATGGATCTTCATTTAGAAGAATGTGAGGTGTTGCATTTTGGTAAGGCAAACCAGGGCAGGAATAGTACAGTTAATGGTAGGACTCTGGAGAATGTTGCCCAACAAAGAGACCTAGGGGTGCACATGCATTATTCCTTGAATGTGGAGTCATAGGAAGACAGGGTGCTGAAGAATGCGTTTAGAACGCTTGCCTTCTTTGGTCAGAACATCGAGTATTGGAGATGGGACATCATGTTGTGGCTGTACAGAACATTGGTTAGGCTACTTTTTGAATACTGCATACAATTCTGGTTGCCCTGCTATAGGAAGGATGTTATTAAACTTGAGAAGATGCAGAAAATATGTACAATGATGTCGCTAGGACTGGAGTGTTTGAATTATAGGGCGGGGCTGAACAGATTGGGGCTTTTTTCTCTGGAGCGTCAGAAGCTGAGGAGGTTTATGGTGGTTCATAAAATCATGAGAGGCATGAATAGGGTGAATACCCAAGGTGTTTTTCCTAGGGTTGAGGAGTCCAAAACTAAAGGGCATAGGTTAAAGATGAAAAGGGAAAGATTTAAGAAGCATCTGAGGGGTAACTTTTTCACACAGAGGGTGGTGCATGTAAGGAACATGCTGGCAGATAAGATGGTGGAAGTGGGTACAATTACAATGTTTAAAAGGCATGGGTATATGAATAGGAAGGGTTTAAGGGAAATGGACCAAATGCTGGCAAATGGGACCAGTTCAGATTGGGCAATCTGATCAGCATGCATGAATTGGACCATAAGGTCTGTTTCTGTGCTGTAAGACTCTAACCTGCAGACTAGGTACTGATAGAGGATCCCCACATCAAGCAAAACTCCACATATCCTCAATCCCACTGGTTCAATTTCAGTCACACACTAGAACTGTCTGCTCACTGTAAACCCATGGTGTTCCTCAATGACACTGGTCAGCAGTTTGTCCTCCTGCTGGGACTGCAGAATTGTCCCTGTTGGAACCATTGTGCACCTTCCCATAACTAGAGGACAACAACTCTCTTCCTTAAAACCCACACCACCCCAATTGGCCCAGTCCTGCTCCCAAACCCAGTATTCATGGATATTCGGGTCAGTGATACAGGAGCTTGAGTGATGGAGACTGGATGTGTCTTGATCCTGATCTGACTGTCTGTGACCTGGGTTAATCCGACACTCATTTTGATGGAGTTTTACTTTGTATCTAATCCATGCTGTGCCTTCTCTGTGAGTGCTTGATGGAACAGTGTCAACGTGGTGCAGTTATTCCATTCTTATGTAGGTGAACCCTCACCTTCCTCTTACAATCCAGAATCTAATGTTCAGCCTGAACTTGTCTGGGTGTAGAAAATTAACACTGTTCACAACTCCTGAGGATTGTCAGGAAAAAATTGTTGCAACCTCTATTTTCAAAAATTGTTAACTCTAGCCCCTTTTAGTGTATTGCCTAACTCCAGTGGAGCAGATTCTGACTTTGTGAAATCGTGTGAAACCTCTACTTAGAATTGAAAGCCTACCTTACCACTCTCCTTGTTTTTATTTCAGGAATATAAATGGAGAAGAGATGTAAAACAGGTTGATGACTTTCTAAAGGAAATAAAAACAGGTTTTCTGCTGTTGCATAATCACCCTTCCCTTCCATAACATGTTGCTAGACATTCCATTCCTTCTTTTGTCTTTTGTTGTTATTTAAAAGCCTCTGCAAAAGCTCAAAAATTCTAATAAGAAGGTGCTCAGTAAGCAGCCACAGTGAACAAATTGGCCACAGGTCATGTCTGACACAGGGCAGGACAGGTGACTGAGGTGACAGCGGGGGACCAGTGACCATAGTTCTAGTAATTTTAAAACAGTTATGGAGAAGGGATAAAACTGGTCCACAGGTTCAAATTCTAAATGAGTGAATTTTGATGGAATTAGACAGGAGCTTGCAGGTGTTGATTGGAGTAGTTTGTTTGCAGGCATAGGAACCTCTGGCAAGCGGGAAGCCTTTAAAAGTGTGATAGATAGAGTTCAAGGTCTATATGTTTCTGTGAGGGTGAAGGACAAGGTTGGCAGGAGTAGGGAATCCTGGATGACAAGAAATATTGAGGCTTTGACTAGAATAAAAGGAGGCAAGGCTCAGGAAAAGGCACCTGGGATCAAGGGAAGGAAATCAGGAAGGAAAAAGCTTTGGCTGAGAAGATTATGGTGAATCTAAAGAGATTCTTTAAGTAGATTAAAGGAAAAAGAACTAGAGAGAGAATAGGACCCCTCAAGGACCAAAGTAGATATGTATGTGTGGAACCGCAGGAAATGGGCGAGGACTTCAATGAATATTTCTCCTCTTGTGTTTGCCGTGAAGAAAGACATGAAGACTTGCTAACTTGGGGAAGTTAGAGGCGATATCTTCAGGACAGTCCATATCACAGTAGAGGTGTTGGAAGTATTAGAATATATGTAGGTGGATAAATCTCCTGGTCCAGATCAGATATATCTAAGAACCGTGCAAGAGGCTGCAGAAGAAATTACGAGGCCCTGGCTGATATATTTGCATTGTTAGCCATGGGTGAGGTCCCAGAAGACTGGAGGGTAGTGAATGTTGTGCCCTTATTCAAGGAGGGCTGCAAAGAAGAACCTGGGAATTATAGACCAGTAAGCTTGCTATGTAAGTTACTTGAGAAGATTCTGAGGGATAAGATATACATGCATTTAGAGACTCCAGGTTTGATTAGGAATAGTCAGCGTGGCTTTGTGCATGGGAGATCATGCCTCACAAATTTGTTAGAGTTCTTTGATGAAGTGACTAGGAAGGTTGATGAGTGCTGGGTGGTAAATGCAGTCTATGTGGATTTCAGTAAGGCCTTTGATAAGGTTCCACATGGTAGGCTGCTCTGGAAGGTAAGATCGCATGGAAACCAGGGAAAGCTGGCAAACTGGATATGCAATTGGCTTGATGGTAAGAAACAGAGAGTAATAGTGGAAGGATGCTTGTCAGACTGGAGGCCTGTGACTGGTGCTGTGCCTTAGGGGTCAGTGCTAGGCCTACTGCTATTTGTTATCTACATCAATGATTTGGATGAGAAATACAAGGCGTGATTGGTAAGTTTACAGATGACACTAAAATAGGTGGTATTGTGGACGGTGAGGAAGGTTATCAGAAATTTCAGCAGGATCTTGAATAGGTGGGGAAGTGGGCTGAGAAATGGCAAATCAGGTTTAACATAGATAAGTGTGAGGTGTTGCATTTTGGAACATCAAACCAAGGTAGGAGTTTCATGGTGAATGGTAGGGCTTAAGGAGTGTAATGGAACAGAGTGACCTTGGAGTTCAGGTGCAAGGTTCCCTGAAAGTGGAGTCACAGGTAGACAGGACAGTGAAGAAGGCTTTTGGCACACTAGCCTTCATCAGTCAGGGCATTAAGTACAGAAGTTGGGACGTAATGTTGCAGTTGTACAGGACGTTGGTGAGGCTGTCCTTGGAGTACTGTGTTCAGTTTTGGTCATCTTGCAACAGGAAGGATGTTACTGAACTGGGAAGAGTGCAGAAGAAATTTACACGCAAGGGACTGAGTTATAGGGAGAAGTTGGACAAGCTAGGACTTTTTCTTTCGAGCATAGGAGACTGAGAGGAGGTCTTATAGAAGTGCATAAAATCATGAGAGGCATGGATAGGGTGAATGTACTGAGTCTTTTTCCCAGGATTGTGGAATTGAGGACTAGACAGCATCAGTTTAAGGTAAGAGGGGAAAGAATATATGGGAATCTGAGGGGCACAATTCTTACAGAGGGTGGTACACATATGGAATGAGCTGCCAGCGGAAGTGGTTGAGGTGGGTATATTAACGACATTTAAAAGGCATTTGGACAAATACATGGATAAGAAAGGTTTACAAGGATATGGGCAAAATGCAGGGCAATTATGTCAGTGTGGATTTTGGTCAATGGACCCATTTTGGGCTGAGGGGCCTATCTCCATGCTGTAGGACTCTACGACTCCTCTTTCCAATATTTTATTGTACCATTCATAATCTTACAACCATCAGTTCTCTGCTCCCCTTCTGAGTTAAATAAATATAAAACTCACAAACACAGTGTCTGAGTCACAGTCTTGCTGTTAATCCTGCTTCTGAAAAGTTGCTGCTTTAATTCTTGCTGTTCCTTTAGCGTCGTTGACCTGTTTGATTTCATCCAATCTCCTTATTCAACTGATTTTCCGAGCAGCTCTATACCGTGCAGTGCTGCCACTGCTGTTTGCTGCTGTTTTTACTGTTGTCTGTTTCTGGGCTTACTGCTCTGTTGCATTTCCAAGGAATGTGGATCACATTCAGATGTGGTGACTCCATACAGCTCATTACCTTATTGTTATTTACAGTTCTAAAGGGTAGTCAGAGAGTTCAGTGATTCAGTCAAATCGTTGAATTGAATAGACACGCATTCATTCAATTCTAATTCATTGTGTGGTCTGAGGCTTCATTCACCTTCTTGTGACTAGTCAATTGAAAATGTCACTCATCATGTCCATCAGGTTTTCAACGTCCACAGAATGCTGGCAGGGTGGTCTGGCCAATTTCCGAAAATTAATCATTACAAAATGGCCTTTTTAATGTTTTTAAATGTTGACTTGTCTTAAGAAGTTCTAGTTAAATGCCCAACTACAATCTTCATTTTAAATGTCAACAAATCATTCCTTCAGGTTTGTGTCCAAGAGTTTATTCAAATGGTTCTGACCCTATCATACTTTCAGACAGTGAGCTCCATAGTCTCAACACATTAAAAACATTACTCAAATCTCCTCTAATCTTGACTTGAATCTACTGACTTTAAATCTCTGCTCCCTGGTTACTGACCTCCCTGTTGAGGAAAACAAGCTTGAAACAATCCCAAGAGCTGCCTCTGCCCTTCCCTCCCTTCCACTAGTCTGCCTGGACAAACTTCTGTTAATGGTCTCTCCGTCCTAGCCCTGAACTCACATTGTTCTCTAGTTTCTCTCCTTTCTCCCCTGACGCTTGTGAAGGAGATCCATCTCTGTGTGTATTCACTGAAGTTCCAGGAGATCCAACATTAATACAAGACTCACGTCAAAAGAGTTTCTCTGTGTCTGTGGACGGAGGGATGAGAAGATTGTGTGAAAGCCTCATCACACACCTCACACCACAGTTGTTTCTTTCCAGTGTGGATCTGCAGATGCTTTTGAAGATTGGGGAAATTGGTGAAAGTCTCACTCATCACATTTCAAAGTTTACTCCCCTCTACAAGTCCTCTGGTGTTCCATAACAGCCAAAGATGCCACAAAATCTTAATCATAAACCTCACAGTCAAACAGTTTCTCAGTGATAAGAGGAACTGCAGATGCTGGAGAATCCGAGATAACAAGGTGTGGAGCTGGATGAACACAGCAGGCCAAGCAGCATCATAGGAGCAGGAAAGCTTGACGTTTCGGGCCTAGACCCTTCATCAGAAATGGGGGAGGGGAAGAGGGTTCTGAAATAAATAGGGAGAGAGGAGGAGGCATATAGAAGATGGATAGAGGAGAGGATAGGTGGAGAGGAGACAGACAAGTCAAAGAGGCGGGGATGGAGCCAGTACAGGTGAGTGTAGATGGGGAGGTAGGGAGGAGATAGGTCAGTCCAGGGAGGACGGACAGATCAAAGGGGCGGGATGAGGTTAGTAGATAGCAGATGGGGGTGCAGCTTGAGGTGGGAGGAGGGGATAGGTGAGAGGAAGAACAGGTTAGGGAGGTGGGGACGAGCTGGGCTGGTTTTGGGATGCGGTTGGGGGAGGGGAGATTTTGAAGCTTGTGAAATCCACATTGGTGCCATTGGGCTGCAGGGTTCCCAGGCTGAATATGAGTTGCTGTTCCTGCAGCCTTCGGGTGGCATCGTTGTGGCACTGCAGGAGGCCCAGGATGGACATGTCATCTGAGGAATGGGAGGGGGAGTCGAAATAGTTCGCGACTGGGAAGTGAAATTGTTTGTTGCGAACCAAGCGCAGGTGTTCTGCAAAGCGGTCCCCAAGCCTCCGCTTAGTTTCCCCAATGTAAAGGAGGCCACATCGGGTACAGCAGATGCAGTATACCACATTGGCAGATGTGCAGGTGAACATCTGCTTGCTGTGGAAAGTCTTCTTGGGGCCTGGGATGGGGGTGAGGGAGGAGGTGTGGGGGCAGGTGTAGCACTTCCTGCTGTTGCAGGGAAAAGTGCCGGATGTGGTGGGGCTGGAGGGGAGTGTGGAGCGGACAAGGGAGTCACTGAGAGAGTGGCCCTCCGGAAAGCAGACAAGGGAAGGGAGGGAAAAATGTCTTTGGTGGTGGGGTCGGATTGCAGATGGCGGATGTGTCGGAGGATGATGCGTTGGATCCGGAGGTTGGTGGGGTGGTACGCGAGGACGAGGGGGATTCTTTTTTGGTTGTTAGTTTTGGTTTCTCAGTGTTGGATTCTCTGCCGGCGGAGGAGGTTCAGCGGCTATGAGTATAATTTTTCACCCACCTCACACTTGAACAGTGTCTTGCTTCTGTGGATGCTTAGATGTGTGCGGAGGTATAATAACAGCAAGAATACTTTGACACACAACTGTGAAAGGTTTGTCTGCGGCGAGAGTGTGCTTACGTCTGTGGAGAGTTAATGATTTGAGAATGATTTGTTACATCTCACGCACTTGAACAGCTTCTCCCCACTGTGACTGCACTGGTATTTGCGGAGCTCTGATGGTCAGGAGAAAATTTTCTGATGCATTGCACAAATGAAGGGATTGTGTCATGTGTGAACGTATTGGTATGCACAGAGGTTTAATGATGCAGAAGAACTGGACCAGTCTCTCCTGTATTGACCGAGTTAGTCTGAATGTTTGTTTGATAGTCTCAAGGTGAATTTCCCACACCCCTCACACCTGAAGAGTTGCTCTCTTATGTGAATCCTCTGATGGAACAGGAGGGTCAATGGCCTCGAGAATGGTTTGTTGCACACATCACATATGAATGGGCTTCCAGATGTGTGAGTGCATCTGTGTTTGTAGAAAGCCAATAAATTACAGAATGATTTGTTACACATGTTGCGTGTCAATAGTCACTCCCCTATGTGAATGCATCGGTGTCTGCGGAGGTGTGATAACTGTGAGAAAGATTTATCACACGCCTTGCATGTGAATGGTTTCTCACCTGTGTGAATTCGTTGGTGTGCATGGAGGGTTGATGAATTAGTAAATGATTTGTTACATATGTCACATGTGAATGGTTTTTCCCGAGTGTGAATGCGTTGATGACCATGGAGTGTTGACGAGTGTGAGAACGATTTATTGCACACATTGCATGTGAATGGTTTCTGCCCTGTGTGAATGCGCTGATGAACACGGAGGGCTGAAGAAGTTGAGAATGATTTGATACAGACCTTGCACGTGAATGGTTTCTCTCCTGTGTGAATGCGCTGGTGTTCAAGGAGACCCCATGACTGTAAGAATGATTTGTCACACAGATCACATTTAAAGGGTTTCTCGCCTGTGTGAAGATGTTGGTGTCTGCGGAGGGTTGATGAGTACAAGAACGATTTGTCACACACCTCACACTTGAATGGCTTCTCACCAGTGTGAATGCGTTGGTGATTCACAAATGTCATTGACATGGTGAAGGTTCAGTCACAAACCTCACACTTCAGTGGTTTCTCTTCCATGAAGTTGTTTGTGTCAACCGCGGTACAACAGATGCACCTTATATGTCAGGAGATTTTATGAACCCCAGGGGCCCTCCTCATGCACTTGAACAGCCTCTCACCTGTATGAATGAGTCAGTGGTTCATGAGGCTTGATGAATGATTGAAGCTTTAACCACACTTGGAGCCACTAAAACTTCTTCCCAGCTTCTCACCCTGACAGATCACTCACGGAGCAACTTCTCTTGTTTGAGAGGCTGAGTAGACACAAGACTCTGCTACTGTGAGCTGCACCAGGAGAGTCAGAAGCAGCTTGCTTTTGGATTTTCTGGATTTACACGAGGATTTGATTATTTTCCATTTCATTCCATCAAGATCTTCTGTATTTGTTGACGCTTCAGAAAGGTCGGTTCTGATGAAAGGCTCCACACCACTGACCAGTTTCAGATCTGATGATATCTCAAAGCTCCCCTGACCTGACCGATTTCAAGCTGATGGTTTCACGGCCCAGCCTTCTGTGTTCAGCAATGCTGCGATGGGACTGATGTCTTCCCATAGTTGTGCAGTTGTTCCTTGGGTGATGGCCAAGATCCATCTGCCCTGTCTATCCTCTCTGTATTCTCCAGTATAGTATGGTACATTCCTTCTGTAAAACATGGAAGGGAAACATGATTTCTTCTAACTCTCTCTCTCACCTTTGATGAAGGGGCCAACTCTTCATACCGTTCTTTAAATTCATATTTTCCTAGGAAGTGGGTGTAGCTGACTGGCCTGACTAATATAATGATGCCCATTTAAGTTTCCCCTTCGAGAGATGGTGCTGAACTTGAATCGTGACAATCCACTGTATTGGGGAGTTGGAGGCACACTGACAGGGCTATTGTGAAAGTAGATCCAGGACTCTGATCCAGTGACAATGAAGCATGGCGATTGAATTCCAAGTCAAGATGATGTGTGAATTTAAGGTGAAATTACAGGGGATGAGGCTCATGTGCATTTGCTGTCCTTGTGCTTCGAGCTGCTGGATTTCACAGGTTTGGAAGAAATGTAATGTTCTGTGTGAATGGTTCACAATGCTGTCTATGTGCATTCTATTGTGAAGAGAGTGAATTTGAAGGTGTTGGACAGGATACCAATCAAACGGGTAGTTTACTTCTGCCTGATGTTCAGTGTTGTTGCAGCTCCACTCACTAGGCAAATTAAGAGAAACAATCAGACAGTTAGGTTTTACGGGACTTGGGGATGCAGGTACTGAAATCATTAAATATTATGAACAGGGGCAGAAAACATTAAAATGCCACATGGAATATCTCAAGGAAAAGAAAACAAGGGGATGGAAGTCACGTGAAAGTGATACAAAGCTCTGGTTTCACCAAACTTTGAATACTGGGGGTAGTTCAGGGCACCTCACTACAGGAAGGAGACACTGGTCTCGAGGGAGTGCGGTGTAGATTTACTAGTCCCTGGACTGCACAGTTACATAATGAGGAGAGATAAAACAATCTAAGGTTATATTTCATGGCGTTTTGAAAATTAAGGGGTGATCTCATTGAAGTTAATTGACGGGATGACAACTTTTAATCTCACCTGATCTGCTATTCAATGTCACGTCCATTTCACCAGTCAGTTTCGCAGCTTCAGAAACTCATAAAATAAAACAAAGAACCACCAAAGCTTGAGATCCGAAACAAAAACAATTTGCTAGTGAAATTCAGCAGATCTGGGAGCAACTGTGGAAGTAAAGCAGAGTTAACATTTTAAGTTCAGGGACACTTCATCAGAACAAAAAGTTAATTCTGCTTCACTTCCCCTACCCCCACCCCCAACCACACACAGATGCTGTTAGACCAGCTGAGTTTTGCCAGGAATTTCTGGTTTTGTTTCAGAAAACTCACGTTGCTCCAGAAGTATCTGGATTGGCTGTGAGAGAGGTCGGAGAGTCCAACCACTCTGCCCATTCTCTCCTATTCACTTCACAAATTCACAGTTATCCACTTTTGGAGCGAAAACAGGAAGGCAGATTATTGTCTCAATGGCTATAAATTAAGAGAGGGAACTGTACAATAAGATCCGGGTGGCTTCCTGCACCGGTTGCTGAAGGTAAGGATGTAGGTGCAGCAGGTGTTGACCTTCATAGTGAGAGTACAGAAGCAGGGATAGCTTGCTGCAGTTATACACGGCCTTGGTGAAACTACACCTGGAAGACTGTGTGCTATTTTGGTCTCCTTATCTGAGGGAGGATGTTCTTACAAGAGAGGGAGTGCAGCGAAGGTTTACCAGACTGATCCCTGGGATGGCGGGACTGACAGGTTGAATTAGGCTTACATTCACTGGAGTTCAGAAGAATGACGGGGAATCTCAAAGAAACCTACAAACCTTTAACAGGACTAAACGTGGATGTGGGAAGGATGTTACTGATGGTACAGGAGTCCAGAACAGTCCAAAGATATGGAGCAAACCTGTTTAGGACTGAGTTGAGAAGACTTTTTTTAATTCAGAGAGTGGCAAGCATGTGGGATTCACTGTCATAAAAAGCAGTCAAGGCCAAAACAATCAAAACATCCTTGCAAAAGAATCTGGACACAGCACATGGAGCTAAAGGCGGCACGGTGGCTCAGTGGTTAGCACTGCAGCCTCACAGCGCCAGGGACCCAGGTTCAATCCCAGCCTCGAGTGACTGTCTGTGTGGAGTTTGCGCATTCTCCCCGTGTCTGCTCCGGGTGCTCCAGTTTCCTCCCACAGTCCAAAGATGTGCAGGCTAGGTGGATTGGCCATGCTAAATTGCCCATAGTGTTCAGGGGTGTGGGGGTTATAAGGGGATGGGTCTGGGTGGGATGCTCCAAGGGTTGGTGTGGACTTGTTGGGCCGAAGGTCCTGTTTCCACACTGTAGGATTCTAATTCTAAAGGGATCAAAAAATATAGCAAGGTGAGGGGGAGCCAGGAGGAGGTGATTGAGTTCAATGATCAGTGACAATCGTAATGAATGAAGCAGCAAGCTTGAAGGATAAAACAAGCTACTCCTCCTTCTATTTTCTATGTTTCTGTGTTAATTTACAAGATAATAATTAGCTTCAAACACACGGTATTTACAAGAGAAAGTCAGAATCCAAAGACAGTCTACACCTCCCAGATAATAACATAGAACAGTACAGGCCCTTCGGCCCTTGATGTTGCGCCAACCTGTGAAACCAATCTGAAGCCCATCTAACCGACACTATTCCATTATCATCCATATGTTTATCCAACGACCATTTAAATGCCCTTAAAGTTGGCGAGTCTACAACTGCTGCAGGCAAGGCATTCCATGCCCTGACTACTCTCTGAGTAAAGAATCTACCTCTGACATTAGTCCTATATCTAACACGCCTCAATTTAAAGCTACGTCCCCTCGTGCTAGCCTTCACCATCCGAGGAAAAAGGCTCTCACTGTCCACCCTATCCAATCCTCTGATCATCTTGCATGTCTCTATTAAGTCACCTCTTAACCTTCTTCTCTCTAACGAAAAGAGCCTCAAGTCCCTCAGCCTTTCCTCATAAGACCTTCCCTCCATACCAGGCAACATCCTGGTAAAATCATCTTAAAACATCTTATCTTCTCATATTCAGGAATAAGCCATCAACAAAACTCAGCCTGGAAATCAGAAGGGAAATGCTTCCAATAAACACACTCAATATCCAACACACAGCTCCAGTCAAATAGTTCAGCACAAAGCACCGAGTAAACAGCTCTCTCAGCTGGATCTTCTCACACACCCTAAGGGACATTTCCACCCCTGATTGCCCACAGGATAGTCAGACTGCCTGAAGACTGGTGTGGATATTATGGGATACAATTTATATAAAAGCTGCTCCTTCACTCACCATCTCCTCACTTGGTTTTCAGTCCCTATAGGAAGTGAACCAGCTCTGGAAGAGGAAGAGGGGAGAATGGGCAGAGTGGGTGGGCTCTCTGATTGACGTCTCTCACAGCCAATCCAAATATTTCTGCAGCAACATGAGTTTCCTGAAGCTTGGGAAACTGACCAGTGATAGTGGAGATAACAAGCATGGGGCTGGATGAACACAGCAGAAAAGATTTTTTCTGATGAAGGGTTTAGGCCCGAAACGTCAAGTTTTCCTGCTCCTATGATGCTGCTTGGCCTGCTGTGTTCATCCAGCCCCACACCTTGTTATCTCGGATTCTCCAGCATCTGCAGTACCTTTTATCTCATTATCAGTGATAGTGGAGGTGACTTTGAGCAGTAGATCAGATTCGAAACACTCGAATGTGAACATAAGGAATAGATTATTGACATTTTAAATGGAGTAACTTTTTCATGTCGGTACCGTCTATCGAACACTCACATGAGAAGGTACAGCAGGAGGTCATTCAGACCCTTATGCCAATTCGAATCTGACTGATCCGTGTACTCATCCCATTCACCCACAGCCTCCCTTATTCCTCAACACCCTTCCTGATGTAAATCAATCAATTTAATCAATTCCTCGAAAGTGGAATCGCAGGTAGACAGTGTGCTGAGCTGGTGGTCAGTGCATTCAGTATCGGAGTTGGAACGTCATGTCGCGGCTGTACATGGGTGAGGCCATTTTCAGAATAGCGCACACAATTTTGGTCTCCCCACTATAGGAAAGATGTTGTTAAGCTTGAAATAGTTTAGTAAAGCTTTAGAAAGATGTTGGTGGGATTGGAAATCTTGAACTATACGGAGAGGCTGAATAGACTGGGGCTTTTACCGTGGAGCATTGGAGGTTGAAGAGTTACCTTTTAGAAATTTATAAAATCATGACGGGTGTGGTTGGGTGAATAGCCAAGTACTTTTTTTTCCAGGGTAGGGGAGCCTGTAACTAGAAGGCATAGGTATAAGGTGTGAGGAGAAAGATTTAAAAGGGTCTTGAAAGGCAGCTTTTTCAGACTAATGGTGGTGTGTGTATGGAACAAGCTGCCAGAGGAAGTGTTGGAGATAAAAGGTACTGCAGATGCTGGAGAATCCGAGATTACAAGGCGTGGGGCTGGATGAACACAGCAGGCCAAGCAGCATCATTGGAGCAGGAAAACTTGAC
>JAHRHZ010000002.1:721875-785399 GCA_024137785.1 Ginglymostoma cirratum
ATGATGCTGCTTGGCCTGCTGTGTTCATCCAGCCCCACGCCTTGTTATCAGAGGAAGTGTTGGAGTTGGGTACAGTTGCAATATTTAAAAGGCACCTGCATAGATACATGAATAGGAAGGATTTAGAGGGATATAGGCCAAAGGCTGCCAAATGGGATTAGATCAGTTTAGGATATCTGGTCGTTGCAGAGTTGACTGAAGGGTATGTTTCCATGCTGTATGACTCTATAACTCTATCTGTGACTTTAATTGACATTTCAAAATAGTGATTGTGCTGGGGTATTGGGAGATGACAGGATTTGTCTCGGAAGTGGTGTGGACATTATTCTGAGTGTTGTGATAGTGTTCAGCTTGGGAGATGTATTGCATTACTTTGTATCACTGGCAAGCAAGTGACAGAATGAGAATAGGCTGGATCCGAACTGCCCAGATAGTTTCATCTGACAAACAGAATGTGACAATGACTTTGAGATTTATTTCAAGGCAAACATTTTCTTTAACCCCAGAACTTGAACCCACAATCAGGAGACTAGTGCCTTATTTACTAGGACACTGGGGCTGTCCAAAATACGGATTTGGTGATTGTAAGTGGACCCTTTGTCTCTCTGTAATCACTGCCAAATTTCACACCTTTTTACGGGCTGGTGCATTCTTTTCAAGCACAACCCAACTGGATCAATTCTCGGAGTGAGCTGACAAGGATCGTGATTTGCATGTGAGCAATTAATGCTGCAAAGTATTGTTTGTATGTGAGGAACAATCGGCTATCAAAAACTTTCCTTGCTTGTCCTGACTCTCAGTTTCAGTGATTTTCCCAACCCTAATTCCTGGCCAACTCCTTGGTCTTGCTGTCTCAACCGGCCTCACTCTCGTCACATCAATCACAGAAAAGGCCATCTCTGATCACTTCTATGGATCACTCAGCACCCAAATCCCTCTTAAACATTCTAGCTCTACCACCTTCTGTGTCCCTCCAATAGAAATAACTATTTCCCAATTCACTGACAACTGCACTGTCAGAATCCCTAATGTCTCAGCCTTTCATCCTCCTTTCTCCACAACATTTCTGCAGTGACTGATTTACTCAAAGCCAACCTCACCTCTGGATTCCGAGTCAGTGGATGTGAAACGTTAACTCAGTTCACTCTCCACAAATCTCCCAGACCTGCTGAGTTTCTCCAGCAATTTCTGTTTTTGTCTGTTTCAGGTCTCCAGAATCCATAGTTCTTTATTTTGTTTTAAGTTTGGTGTGGGATAGTACTCAGAGGAACTGGAGAGGTGAATAGACTGATACATCCTGGGAGAGGGGAATAGACTGAAACATTTCGGGAGAAGGGAATGAACCAGGGCATTCTGAGAGAGGAACTGGGCAAATTGAAGGTTGAACATAACACATTGGAATTGAGGAGAGCTGAACCTCCACGGGAGTCGAACCTTCAACAGGGCAGTGCAGTCAGCCTCAACACGCGGGGCTGAGACTCACACAGCGAGCCCCAACTCTCTCCCTGGGTCACAGAGCAATATGTCATATTTCTCTCTCCTATTCTCCTCTATCTCTTCCGGGTATACTTTCTCTCCATTGCCATGTTCTCTGTGCATGTGCTGATCCCATCTCTACACGTCATCATTACCTTAGATGCTGTGTGTCTTCCTCTTCTGATCTGCTGTCAAAAATATCCGAAGCTGCGCATCTCACAGTGATGTCATTTTGAAGGCTAACAAAAATAAACAATGCTATCCCCACACTAGAAATCTAGACACCAGCTGCAATAAGTGAGGTTTTATTCACGTGGGACAATGCAGGTTTAAATCTCCACCTAACCCGCTGCTCAAAGTCACCTCTATTTCACCGGTCAGTTTCCCAAGCTTCAGGAAACTCATGTTGCTGCAGAAATATTTGGATTGACTGTGAGAGACGTCAATCAGAGAGCGTAACCACTCCGCCCATTCATTCCTCTTCCTCTTCCAGAACTGGTTCACTTCCTATACGTACTGAAAACCAAGTGAAGATAGCAGCTTTTATACAAATTGTTTTCCAGCAGCTACTCCAAGAGTTAATGCTGGTGTTCACTGTGAACAGCTGAAGAGCTGAGTCAATACTCAGCAGCGAGGTTCTGGTTTGAAATCGATATGTAGAGAGGAGGTGAGTGAAATTTGATTTGAAGGAGAGAAATGTCTGATGCATTGCTTTGTCCTTTTCTTGATCACTCATTCACCTCTCTTGTGGAACTGCAGACAGCTTGTTGAACTGTAGACTTAGCCTTGCTCACGAAGGCTGTTATATTCAGTCTGCCTTTTGGAGAGAGGTGGCCTGCGAAATGTTTAATGAAGAATTTTGGGGAGAGCACAGAATAGATTTACAGGAATAGTTTCAAGATTGAGGAATTACAATTACTTGGATAGACTGGAAAAGAGTAGAGTAGAAAAGCCTAAGAGTACATTTGGTAGATATGTTTAAAATCCTGACGGGCAGAAGAGTCATTGCTTGTTTGGCCACTTCAGAGTCAATCATGTTGTGTGGAACTGGAGTCACATGTAGACCAGACCAGACAGTTGTAGCACCTTCCCCTCCCTGAAATGACAATATCTGGGATTTTGAGGTTGTCTAAAAAGCTTGCACAATTTTGTTTTGAATTTATTCTACAAATTTCAAATGGATTAAACTCACAGCAAGGAATGGTTGAAATAAAGAGCAGAGATGCCTTTAAGGGAACTGGACAAGCACATGAGGGGAAAGGAACAGAAGGACTTGCTGATAGTGTGAGATGAAGAGGGGTGGCGGGAGGCTCATGAGCATAAACAACAGTATGGATCAATTGCTGCAAAAGCTCAGCAGGTTTGGCAGCATCTGTAAAGAAAAAATCAGAGTTAACATTTTGGGTCCGGTGACTGTTCCTCAGAACTGATGGTGGCTGGGAAAACGTTGGTTTATAAGCAGAAAATAGGGAGGGAGATGGGGTAGGGAGTAAATGATAGCTTAGAGCTGGAAAAGAGAGAAGAGCAGTTGGATAGACATAGGAGTTGATAACGATCTGGCTAGGAGGGTGGACAGTTGTTAATGGACAATGTTAGTGACTAACAATAGGTATTGTGTAATGGCAGAGTATGTGATAGCAAGGCCTGGTGTGCGGGATGGGGGAGGTTAGGACATGGGAGAGTTTAGGTCCTAAAATTATTGAACTTGATATTGACTCCAGAGGGCTGCAGAGTCCCCAAGTGGAAAATGAGGTGTTGTTCTTCCAGCTTGCGTTGAGCTTCGCAGGAACACTGCAGCAAGCCAGAGACAGAGATGTTGGCCAGGGAACAGGGTGGTGTGTTAAAGTGGCAGGCAACAGGTAGCTCAGGGTCTTTTTTGTGAGCAGAACGTGGATTTTCTGTGAAGTGGTCACCCAGTCTACGCTTTTTTCCCCCAATGTAGGAGACCATATTGTGAGCACTGAATGCATTAGACTAGATTCTGGGAAGTGCAGGTGAAGTGGTGCTTCACCTGGAAGGTATGTTTGGGCCCTTGGAAAGTGGACAGGGAGGAGGGAAATGGACAGGTATTGCACCTTCGCTGGTTGCAGGGCAAGGTGCCGTGGGGCTGTAGGGAGGTGTTCGGGGTGAAGGAAGAGTGGAGTAGGGTGTCCCAGAGGGAATGCGGAACTTGTACAAGCGAGGGGAGGGGAATATGTGTCTGGTGATGCCTCTCACTGGAAGTGGCGGAAATGGCATCTGATGATCTTCTGGATGTGGATGCTGGTGGGATGGCAGGTAAAGACAAGGGGAACCCTATCGCTCTGTGGGAGGGAAGAGGAGGGTGAGGGCGGAAGTGCGGGAGATGGGTCGGACCTGGTTGAGGGCCCTGTCGACAACGATGCTGGGGAATCCTCGGTTGAGGAAGAAGGTGGACATTTCGGAGGCTTCCTTGTCGGTGGACCTCATCTGAACATATGCGACGGAGACAGAGGAACTGAAAGAATGGGATGGAGTCTTCAAAGGAAGCAGGGTGTGAGGATGTATAGTCCAGGTAGCTGTGGGAGTCAGTGGGTTTATAGTGGATATTAGTGGCCAGTCTATCCCCAGAGATGGAAACAGAGATGTCAAGGAAGGGAAGGGAGGAGTCAGAGATAGACCAGGTGAAAGTGAGGGCAGGGTGGAAATTGGAAGCAAAATCGATTAACTTTTCCAATTCCGGACGAGAGTGGGAAGCAGCACTGATGATGTCATCGATGTATTGGAGAAAGAGTTGTGGGTGGGGGCCAGAATAGGATTGGAACAAGGAAAGTTCCACATACCCCACAAAGAAACAGGCATGACTGGGGACCATGTGGATATCCAGCCACCCCTCTGACCTGAAGAAAATGAGAGCTCATAGTGATTTGCTAGCCTGTTTTACACTCTGCCCGACTGTTTATTCCAATGCCCTTATGGTGCCTGGGAAGATGTGGTGGGGCAGGGTGGGTCTGAGTGGAGGAGAGATATTATTTATATTGTCTCCTCCTGGTTCCAGATAAGTGAGGTAAAAGAGAAGACTTGCACCTGATCCCACCCCCACCACCACCCCTCCCACACACAGACAGGGAAATGGCAAACTGGCACTCACTGTGGAACTGTCTCTAACTAAGGAGTGAGTCCCCTACAGCAAAGGAGGACAGGGAGTTGGAAGAAATCATGTTTCCTTTTACTGTTTTACAGAAGGACTGCACTGTGCTACACCAGAGAATACAGAGAGGATAAACATCGCAAATAGATCCCGACCATTACCCAAGGAACAACTGCTCAACTGCTGGAAGACATCCAATCTCTTCACAGCTTTGCTGAACCAAGAGGAGGTTGGTCAGTGAAACCACAATCTGGAAATTGGTCGAGTCAGGGGAACTTTGACATATCATCAGATCTGAAACTGGTCAGAGCCTTTCATCAGAACCAACCTTTCTGAAGGTTTGGCTGAGGGTGATCGGTCAGGGGGAGGCTGGGAAGAAGTGTGAGTGGCTCCAAGTGTGGTGAGATCATTCACTGAGCCTGAAGAGACTCATTCCTACAAGTGAGAGGTTGTTGTGTTTGAGGTGTACAAAGAAGGTTCACAGTTTGACAATATTTCTGAACACACAAGGTATATCTGTTGTGTATCGGTTAACACAGCTGCAGCCACCTGCAAAAGAAACCAGTCGCAGTTTGGTGCACAATCAAGGCTCATGACTAACCGACGTATTCACATGAGAGAGAAACCATTCACATGCGAGGTCTGCAACAAAACATTTTCGGAGTCATCAAACCTCCGCAGACACCGACGCATTCACACAGGGGAGAAACCGTTCACATGTGACGTGTGTGATAAATCATTCTCACAGTCAGAGAACCTGCTGAGACACCAACGCATCCACACAGGGGAGAAACCATTCACGTGTGAAGTGTGTGACAAATCATTCTCAGAATCAGAGAACCTTCGCACCCATCTACGTACGCACACTGGGGAAAAACCATACACCTGTGAGGTGTGTGACAAATCATTCTCCCTCTCCTCTACCCTCCGCAAACACCAACACGTTCACACAAAGGAAAAACCATTCAAGTGTGAGGTGTGCAACAAATCATTCTTAGACTCTTCGACTCTCTGCTCACACCAACGCATTCACACAGAGGAGAAACCATTCACGTGTAAGGTGTGTGACAAATCATTCTCCAACTCATCAACCCTCTGCAAACACAGACGTATTCACACAGGGCAGAAACCGTTCAGATGTGGATTTTGTGAGAAGGCTTTCACCAACTCCTCTGATCTGCTGAAGCACCAACACATTCACACGGGAGAGAAACCATTCACTTGCAAGGTGTGCTGTAAATCATTCTCGGCATCATCATCCCTCCGCACACACCAACGCTTTCACACAGGGGAGAAACCATTCACTTGCAACGTTTGTGAAAAGGCTTTCACCATCTCATCTGATCTCCTGAAACACCAATACATTCACACAGGAGCAAAACCATTCCCGTGCAAACTGTGTAATAAATCATTTTCACAGTCGACAAATCTCCGCAGACACCAGCGTGTTCACACAGGAGAGAAACCATTCACATGTGAGGTGTGTGACAAATCATTCACGGAGAGATCGAATCTTCACAGACACCAGCGCATTCACACTGTGGAGTAACTTTTCAACTGTGAGGTTTGTAACAAAGGAATATGATGTCTTCAAACATCCTAGGACATCAGAGGATTCACAAGGGGGGAAATTCTTCAGGTTTGGTGTTTGTGACCAGGCTCTTACCCACTCCTCTCCCAATCTCTTTAAACATCAGATCTTACAGAGGTTAGAAACCATTCGAGTGTGTGACAACTGAGTGTAACTTTGAACAGAATGCTGACATTTGGGTGAGCAAGGGAGTTTTTAATCTGTTTAGAAATTTATTTGTATTTAACATTTAACTAACTTACTGTTTAAAGTCTAAATTGCATCCAGCTTTTAAGCCAGGATTCACAAGCTCTCTGAGACCTGTTCATTAAGTTATTTAATTGAGTGAAGTAAGTTGATTCAGAAAATGAGCTTAAACTTTTCTTTCCCTTACCTGGGGCTGAGCTAACTTACATCCAGGCATCTCAATGTGACTTTGAATAGAGTGCTGGGAGTTAGGTGAAGAATGGGAGAAAGTGCTTCTTTGCTTTTACTAACTTTTCACCATATAGGAATTGGTTCTGACTGAAGTACAGGGGAAGAAGCTAGCCAGTTGGTGAATATTTGGTTAGTAATTCAGGGCTGTTCTAATGCTATGGTTTAAATTTGTCCAGAAGAGGTGGGAAGATTAATAAATATTTCAAAGGAAACTAAATTATTAAATAAAATCATTAAGGAGTTAATTCAAATACATTAAGGATGGGAGGACGAGTGAGATGTCGCAGGTGTAGCAACGTGGGAGCTGCTGGATGCCAACTTGATCCAGTGCAAACACATCTTGAGAAAGTTTTTGGAGATCAAGTTTTGCAGCTCAGGGTTTATGAGCAGGAGACTGAACTATAGAGACTGATGCATCAGGTTGGGGGAAATTTACTTGGACACTTTATTCCAGGACACAGTCACACCCCTGAGAATATGGTCTTCTGAAATGATTATTGGAAAGGGAAAGAAAAAAGAAGATGTGACTACAACTTAAGTGAGTAAAAAGATAAAGAGGACAGGAATGCAGGAGCCTCGCTTTTGTAATTGTCCAAGAGGCTTGAGGTTCATTCAGCACATTTGATGAGAGTGAGAGCTGCATGGTGGATAAGATAACTGACCGTAGCACTGTGACACAAAAAATTATTCAAGCAGGGACGGTGCAAAAAGGAATATAGTGATATTAGGGGATGGTAAAGTCAGAGGGATTGACCAAAAGAACTGCAGATGCTGTAACTCATAAACAAAAAAAAAAACAGAAATTGCTGGAAAAGTTCAGCAGGTCTGGCAGCATCTGTGAAGAGAAATCAGTGTTAACATTTCGGGTCTGGTAACCTTTCCTCAGAACTGATGGTAGCTAGGAAAATGTTGGTTTTCATGCAGAAGATAGGGTGGGGAAGGGGGTAAGGAGTAAATGATAGGTGGGGATAGAGCCCAAAGAGAGAAAAACAGTTGGGCAGACAAAAGAGTGGGTAATGATCTGGCTAGGAGGGTGAATAGCTGTTAATGGAGACTTTTAGTAGCTAATAATGGGTTCTGTGTAATAGTAGACTATGAGATAACAAGGCCTAGTATGTGGCAATGGGGGCTGGGGCATAGGAGAGTGCAAGCCCTAAAATTATTGAACTTGATATTGAGTCCAGAGGGCTGCAGGGTCCCCAAGCGGAAAATTGGTGCCCCTTCGTTTTAAGATTATACTGCTAGTCTGAGACTCTCACATGAGGGAAATAATCTCTCAGCAATTACTCTGTCAAGCCCCCTGACATTCCTACATATTTCAATGTGATCACCTCTGATTCTTCTAAATTCTAGCGAGTAGCCCCCAACCTGTTTAGCCTATACTCATAAGACAATCCCTCCATACAGGGGAACATCCTTAGTGAACCTTCTCTGAACTGCCTCCAATGAAATGATACCTTTCCTTAGATAAGTGGACCAAAACTGCTCATAGTACTTCGGATGTAGTCTTACCAGCACCTTGTACAGTTGCAGTAAGACTTCCCTACTCTTCTCATCCAATCCCTTGAAATAATTACCTGCTGCACCTGTGCGCTAGCTTTCTGTGTGCACAGGTACCCCCAAGTTGTAGCCAAAATTTACAGCTTTCTGCAGTTTTTCACCATTTAAATAACATTATGTTCTTTTGTTCTGCCTTCCAAAATGAACAACTTTGTATATTCCCACATTATACTCCCATTTGCCAACTTTTTAACTCACTTACTTAACCTGTCAATATCTCTGTCCACACTCTTTGTATCCCTCCTGTAACTTGCTTTTCCACAAATTTTCATGTCATCTGCAAATTTGGCTACAGTATGCTGAAGGATTGATGAAAAGTCCAGACCCAAAATGTCGATTTTTCTGCTCCTCAGATGCTGTCTGACCTGCTGTGCTCCTCCAGCTCCACATTTTATCGACTCTGACTTCCAGCACCTGTAGTCTTTTCTATCTCCTAGTCGCTGAAATGTACATTTTAACAGCAGTGAACCCTGTGAAATCCCACTGCATATAGGTTACCAACCTGAAAAAGAACCCTTTATACCCACTCACTGTCTTTTGCCCAGCCAAATATACCCCAGTATACTTCCTCCAACCCTGTGGGGTCTTAAGACTTAGCCTTTTGTGAGGTACTTTGTTAAACACCTTCTGGAAGTCAAAATACAACACGTCACTAGCTCCCCTCTATCCACTCTGGTTGAGATATCCTCAAAAAACATCCTCAAAATAAATTTGTCGGGCACAATTTCCCTTTCATGAAGTCACGTTGACTCTACTTGATTAGATTATGATTTTCCAAATGTGTTGCTATTCGTTACTTAATAATTGATGTTACCAAATTGATGTTACCTGCTTTATGTCTTCCTCCCTTTTACAAGAAAGGTGTCACATTAGCAATTTTCCAGTTCTGTAGTACTTCTCTAGCATCCAAGGAGTTTTGGAAAATTACAACTAATGTATCCACTATCTCTGTAGCTACTTCTTTTAGGATTCTAGCATGCGAGCTTTCAGGGTCAGGGCACTTATTTGCCATTAGTCCCATTAGTTTGTCTAATACTATTTTCTACAGACAGTGATGGTATTTAATTCCTCCCCTGTATTCTTTAATATTAATAGGATGTTTCAAGTAACTTCCACTGTAAAGACTGATGCAAAATATCTTTTTAACTCCTGCCATTTCCTTGTTTCCTATATCCATCACCCTAGGTTCATTTTCTAAGGGGTCACAGAATCATACAGCATGAAATAGACCCTTCAGTCCGACATTCCCAATCTGACCTTGTCCTATTTGGCCCATATGTCTCCGAACCCTTCCTATTTGTGTGCCCATCCAGATGCCTTTGAAATGTTTTAATAGGTAGGTGATAGCCCAGTAGTATTATCACTAGGCTATTAATCCAAACACTCCAGTGATGTTCTGGGGACTTGGGTTTGAATCCCGCCTTGGCAGATGGTGGAATTTGAATTTGAAACAATAATCTGGAATTAAGACTCTAATGATGACCATGAAACCATTGCTGATTGCTGGGGAAAAAAAATTCACCTGGTTCACTAATGTCCTTTAGGGAAGGTAATCTGCCACCCTGCCTGGTCTGGCCTACATGTGACTCCAGACCCACAGCAATGTGGTTGACTCTTAACAGCCCTCTGGGCAATTAGGGATGGGCAATAAATGCTGGTCTAGCCAGCAGAGCCCACATCCCATGAATGAATTTTTTTAAAAATTGTACCAGCCTCGACCACTTCCACTGGCAACTTGCTCCATGCACACACCACCTTCTGCATGAAAATGTTATTCCTCAGGTATTTCCCCACCCACCTTAAACCTATGCTCTCTGGTTTTGGACTGCCCCACGCTAGAAAAAAGACCTTGGCTATTCACCCTATCCATGCCCCTTATGATTTTATAAACCGGTGTAAGGTCACTGTTGGCCTCCAATGCTCCAGGGAAAAAAGCCCCAGCCTATTTCAGCCTCTCCCTACAACTCAAACCTTCCAGTCCCAGCAACATCCTTGTAAATATTTTCTGCACCCTCTGGGTCAATGTTCATTTTGACCTCTGTCTTCTTTTTTCTATATTTAAAGAAACTCTTATAGTCACTTTCTTTATTCCTCACTAGTTTGCCCTCCTAGTTTATTTTCTCAGTCCTCTTTGTCTTTTTAGTCCTCTTTTACTAGATTCTGAATTTATCCCAGTCTTTGGAGCTTTCACTGATTTTGCCTTTTTGTATGCTTGGTTTCCCACGTAATTTGTGCTTAACTATTAGTCTGGAGCTGTGTGTTGGATATTGAGTGGATTTATTGGAAGCATTTCCTTTCTGATTTAGAGATTGAGGTTTGTTGATAGCTCATTCCTAATCTGAGAAGGTGAGATTGAGATGTCATTATCTGTGAGGTACAGAGTGTCTGAAGATTCTTCCTGATTTCAGTTGTTTGTGTGTGTGTGTTGGGAGCTGGTTATTACCCTTTGGACTGTGAATGGTCAGTTCTGATTGTTTATTGGAATCTGAATGTTAACTCTTGTCAAATCTCTCCAACACCCACCACGACCAAATCTCTGTAACCGCCTCAGAAAAGGAAATGAAGATTTACAATATGTAGAGCCCTTCACGACCACCAGATGTCCCAAAGTGATTTTCAGCCAAAAAAGTACTTTTTAAAATATCGTCACTCTCGATATGAATTCCTTTGAGTTTTGTCCTGGCTGGTCTGGGGATGGTATTATTTGTGAATGGCTGAAGAGCTGGGTCAGTGCTCAGAACTCTATGAAACTGAAGTTTGGAGAGGAGATCAATTGAATCTTATTTAATTTTGGGAAATGTGTGATGCACTGCTTTGTCCTGTTTCCTGATTATTCAGCTGTCTTGTAGAAATGAAAGCAGCTTGTTGTTTTGTAGTCTGAATCACAGAATCCCTAGTGTGGAAACAGGCAATTCAGCCCAACAACATGCAAACAGCATCCCACGTAGACCTATCTCCCAACCCTTTCCCTGTAACCCTATTTATTTCCCATGGCTAACGTACCCGACCGTACATCCCTGAACACTGTGGGCAATTTAGCATGGCTAATGCACCAAACCTGCACATCTTTGGACTGCCAGGAAGCCAGAAACCTACACAGACATGGGGAGAATGTGTAAACTGCACACAGACAGTTGCCTGAGGGTGGACTTGAACCAAGTCTCTGGCAATGTGAGGCAGGAGTGCTAACCACTGAGCCACCATGCTGCCTTGCTAATGGAGACAATATAGAGTTTGTTTGTTACAGAGAGGCTGAGTTAACCTGGGGAATGTTCAATGAAGATTTTTGGAGAATGTTCAGAAAAGATTGACTGGAAAACTTCTAGGATTGAGGGATTAAAATTACTTGGAGAGATTTGTTTGCTAACTTTCACATTTAAGTTGCCCCATAATTTTTCTCTGAAGATATTCATTTCCTCACGTTTAAGCTGTATGTTCTGAATGAAACTCGTGTTTTTTGCTGTGAAGAAAAATAAAGCAGTAGTTCAGTGCTTCAGCCATTTCCAAATTCTCCATAACATTTTCTGCCATCTCTGCTTCGAAGGAACTCATGTATATGAGAGCTACTCTCTTCCTCTTTAAATATTTACAAAAACTCTCCCATCTGTTTTACTTTTTTTAAAAATCAGTTTTTGGCATAGCTTTGCTAGTTTCTAAATAGACTCCCAATCCTCAAACTGGGTAGTTTTGTTCTTCAATAATGCAAGCCTCTTCCTTTAATCTTCATACTATCCTGAACTTCCTGAGTGAGCCACTGAGTGGGGATTTCCTGCTTATTTTTCACTGTGATTTTACAACCATACGTCTGAGTCTATTTACCCAATTAGCCTGAACTGTGCCTCCCTTGTACCGACATAATTGGCTTCAAGTTTAGAGTTGTTAGGAAATTGACATTTTCAAACTCATGTTGGAAATCAAAGATATTGCAATCATTATTTCTTGGTGGGTCTTTTACTATGATATTACTAATCAATGCTGCTTCATTACACCGCAGATAGATCCTGACCATTACCCAAGGAACAGCTGCACAACTGTGGGAAGACATACAATCCCTTCACAGCATTGATGAACACAGAGAAGGTTGGGCAGTGAAACAACTGTCTGGAAATCTTTTGGGTCAGGCGAACTTTGACACATGATGAGATCTGAAATTGGTCAATGGTCTGCAGCCTTCCATCAGCACCAACCTTTCTGAAGATTTGGCTGTGGATGGTTGGTCAGGGTGAAGCTGGGAAGAAGAGTGAGTGGCTCCAAGTGTAGATAAAGCTTCAATCATTCATTCAGCCTTATGAATCATTTCTACAGGTGACAGGCTATTCAAATGTGAGGTGTGCAAAGAGGACTCCAAGGCTCGTAAAATCTCCTGACACACAAGGTGCATCTGTGGAATAACTATTAACAAATGAATAGTTACATGGAAGAGAAACCCTTCAAGTGTGAGGTGCGTGATTGAGCTTTTAAACAGTCATTGATGCTTCTGAATTACCGTTGCATTCATGCAGGGGAGAAACCACTCAAATGTGATGCATGTAACCAGAGCTTTGCCTATTCACACAGGCAGGAATCATTTAGGTGCAGGGTGTGCAGTAAATCATTAACCTTAACCGGTCACTGACACTCCTCATGCACCAACATGTTCATATGGGGAGAAACCACTTATGTGCAACAAATCATTCTCAACATCACTAGACCTTTGTATATACCAATGCATTCTTACAGGGGAGAGACCAAACTGTGTGAAAAGTCATTCTTGTCATCATCAGTTCTCCATGTGCATCAATGCATTCACACAGAAGAGACTGGTCAGATATAAAGTGTGTAACAAATTGTTCTCACAGTCAGGAAATCTCTGCACATACCTTCGCACCCACACAGGGGAGAAACTGTTCAATAGTAAAGTGTCTGAAAGATCATTTTCTGCTTCACCAGAGAATTCAGACGGAGGAGAAACTATTCACCTGTGCCATGTGCAGTAAATCATTCACAAAGTCATAGAACCTCCTGTTCCCTCACAGGATCCACATGGGAGAGTGAAGGACTTATAATGGAACTTTCATGATGTCTTTGCTCATCCAGGGCACCACAGGATTCACACAATGAAGAGAGTCTACATGTGCAGTGTTTGTGACAAGGCTTTCGCACAGTTAGCATTTCTCTTCATCAACACATCCACCCAGGAGAGAAACAATTTAGTGTGACTTTTGTAATGAAATATTAACAGTTTGTAGACCTTGTGGAACATGAGTGAACCCACAAAGGAATGATCAATCTATATTTTTGCCCATCTTGTCCTCAGAGTGTTTACCTGTACACAGGGTGTTCAGTGGGACTGGGACACAGAACAAGAAGCAGCTTTCACTCCCATCAAACACCTAGTGATGACATCAGCAGTGCTGAGGGATTATGATGTCAACAATAGCACCACCTGCAGTGTGATGTCAGTGACACAGGACTTGGAGTAAACCCCCATGCAGTGAGGGCAACCCGTTGAGTTTGTATCCAGTTAACACAAACTGAACAACACTGTACACTGATGGAGAAAGACAGCATTGCTTTTGAACCTTTCAACTATCATCTGTTTGGGGTAGAGAGAAAGCAACCTGGCCACAAGCCGTTCAAAGCATCTCTCTCAAACCACTTGTATTTGCACCAGGGCATTTGCACAGGATGTTATTTTTCTTGCACAGTCGATACTTGGAAATAAAGTACAAGCAAGGGAAGCAGATGTACATCGTCAACATGCTGTCGAGAGCTGCTGTCACTTTCAAGTTGATGGTGTTTGTACAAAGTGTGAAATCTTTCAGATTTACCACAAGAAACAACAGTATGACATGCTCAAGAGTCATCAACCCAGTGGAGGCATTGAACCAGACCTTCTGGTCTCTGACTGTCATAAACTGGAGGTAAGATATTGGAGCTGCTCACACTGACACACTGTTCTATAGCAAATGTGTAGGAAGTTTGAACATCCAATAAGTCAGGACCCTCCAAAAGTTCAGACAGTCCATCCCTGAGAATTGAGACAGTTCCAAAGTATTCACCTGGATAGTTACCAGGAAATTTTAGGCAAGAAGAAACTTTGTATATCTGCTGGGTGTCCATGCAGCTACTCACACTGACCTTGCAACTATCCCACTACCACAACCCTCCAGCTCCCTGAGATCTGGCCTGATGAGACCATCACCCCAGCAGACTCAACTGTCCAGCTTTCATCACCCGACTACCCATTAAAAACCAAACTTATCTAAGACCTGAACCACCAACTCATTCACCAGTTCACCAGGTACCACCTGTACTCGTTCTCTTCGTTGCTGTCTGTGTGGATTCCTGCACTGATTCTTTTTACTTTTCCATGTAGATTCCTGTAGTAAGGAAGTTCATCTCACTGCTGCATCAGAAGTTTGATCAGAAAACAAACTAGGTAATGGGTAATTTTCTGTCTAGTGTCAAACACAGGGGCTCTGACTCAGAGTCAAAGGTTTGGGATGAACCTACCAAATCAAGCAAACTACACGTGTAACTCTTCAAATGCTAGAGAAAGTTGAGGTAAAAGGATGGCCTGCATCCATAAAGGTCAGACATGGTACTGTAAGAGAGTAACCGAAGATGGTGATACACCATGTACAAAGGAAGAAGGATCATTAACCTGAAAGAGATGAGAAAAGACATACTGAAGCACATCCTACACAAACTATTAAGGAATTGAGTATAGTCTATGGAAGGAAAGAGAAGTGCTCTACTGGCTAAAACAAGCAATGAGATGAAGGACCACATCAGCAAGTGCTACGTTTGTAATGAACATCAAACTAAACCAGATAAAGAGCTGTTCATGACTCCTGAAATCCCAGACAGCCCATGGATAAAGCTTGGAGTAGACCTCTTCATTCTCACTAGAACTATCTTGTCACAGTCAATTGCTATTCAGGTAGTGAGGAGTTACAGCAGTGACATCGGTGACTCCCAGTGAGACTGTAGAATGTCTGAAAGCACATTTCAGTCATTATGACATTCCTGATATTGTGATAAGTGAGAATGACCGCAATTCATGAGTGACAAATTCAGACAATGATTTGAGAAATTCAGCCCCACATATCATTTCCACACTATCAACAATATAATAGAAAGGCTGAAGAACTGGTGAAAATTGCTGAAGGGATAAATGTGTACGAAGTGATCTTCGAGTGGAGAAACACACCTACCGAAGGCAGGAAAAGTTGCCCAGTCCAGCAAGTAATGTCACATGGTACACAAATTGCTCTTCCAATTGATAAACCTTGACTGAGGTCAGAAATAGGAACAGGACTGAGTGACAAGATCAAAGTGAAATGACAGAAAGCCAAATGTTACTTTGACCAATGTGCTAAATCATTGTCAGGATTGAGAGGTGGACAGCCAATCAGAGTGCAGATGTTCAATACATTCATGAAAAGGCAGCCTGTGTGGTAACTTGAGACTTGTGTACAGAAATTGTCACTGTGATCGTTAACAGTGAAAGGAAACTGTCAGATCTGTTGTCAAAACAGCAGTCACCTAAATGCAGCCGGAGAAAGTGCATCTTCATTGCAAACAGCTGAAGAGGCAACTGAGTGAAGAACTGAATGACCATCAGTCTCAGAGGTAACCCAGCCTCCCAACAAATGCAATGTCTCAGCAACAACAGTTATCACAGTAACAATGACTTCCTGAGAACACTATGGGTATACTGACACCACCATAGCTTGCTTCAAGAAGCACACTACCATCCTCTCAAGGTCAGCTGGGAACTCTGCAACAAATAAAGTACCACATCTGAGGAACAACTTTTAAAAAACCTACTGGCGTGGCCAGTATATTCCCCAGAGACAGTGTCACCTCAAAAACCAGAAAACATTGAAATAAACAGCCAACAATTAACACACATATGAGAAGACCTAAACAATATAATGTGTGTACAGACACAGAAGAAATTGGAAGAGACAAAGAACAAAGCTATTTGTTCATTTCATAATTTTCTGTATTGACTGTGAATATGGACTAATTTTTAATTAAATACTTTTTCAATATGAAGTGGGGTGATTGAAATAAGTATCTTTAAACACTGTAAATTGCCACATGACTGTGATCTCTGATGTCGATTGTAAAGAAAGGTTTGATGGAAATAGCAATTTTACACAAAACATGGATCATTGTTTACAATTCCGATTGCTCCAAATACATTCAATGAATTTCCAGAAGCTTGAGAAATTGACTGGTGAAACAGAGGTGACTTTCAGCAGCGGATCAGGTGAGGATTTAAACTTGTCATTGTCCCATCTGAATAAAACCTCACTGACTTATTACAGCTGTTGTCCCAGTTCCCCTGGCAATCATTTAACGGAAAATGCTAGTATGACAGAAGCATTCTGCATCCTCAAAGACTTTTAAACTGACATCAATGTGGGATGTGTAGCCTCAGATGCGTTCAGATCAGAAGAGAAAGACCCAGAGCATCCAAGGCAATGATGATGTGCAATGGTGGATACTGCACATACACAGGAGAGAGGGGCATAGGACAGAGACATATGGGAGTAATCGGGTCCAGGAGAGAGCAAGGAAGGTAGAAGCAATTGACTCTTTTCTCCTCCATTTCTGTATTCCATTTCTGCCCAAACCTCCACACCCTCTTCTACCTGATCCTGTTTCCTACCTCTTCTTCCTTCTAAATACTCTATTTTACATGTTTTCTCTGTCTCTTTAATATGTCCTCCTCCAGCAATATGACAGAGGAGTAAGGGCAAAGTTCACTGTTTTGAATTCCATCATAAATGAGAAAAAGACTGCAATATTATTGAGGTAATAATGGAACTATGACAATATTAAACCATTTTAAGATATGTCTTTTGTTTACATTTCACAACTGAACTAAACTGTTATCTGTGGGCCTGTAATTTGCTGAATAGCTATAGTTTATCGACTGCTGTGATGAATATGACTGACTCTTGGTGCCTGAATACCCAAAAACTCTGAATGTAATTTTAAGAGCCCCCCTCAACCAGGCACAATTAGCAGAAACTCACCACTTGGCAGGACAGTGATTAATACTGCTGCCTCACAACACCAGGGACCTGGGTTTGATTCCAGCCTTGGGTGACTATCCCTGTGGAGTTTTAATGTTCTTCCTGTGTCCGCATGGGTTTCCTCTGGGTGCTCCGGTTTCCTCCCACAATCTAAAGATCTGCAGGTTGGGTGGATTGCTATGGTAAATTGCCTGTAGTGTTAGAGATGTGCAGGCTAGGCAGATTAAGCCATGGTTAATGCGGGGTTACAGGTTTAGGGTGGAGTCTGTGTGGGATGCTGTTCAGAGGGTTGGTGTGGACCTGGTGGGCTGATGGCCTCTTTCAACATTGTACGGTCATTTCTATGGTTGCAACCAGCTTCCTGACTGACAGTCAATGAAACAGTGTTACAGATCTCAAAAATTTAATTTACACTTGATTGACAATTAAAATTCCATTTTAGCAAGATTGAATGATAAAACAGACATAGACTGATGCTAACTCTCTGCCAGAAGCTATGCCGTCGCAGTTGTTATACATTTAACAAGTTTTACTGAAGCAAATGTTGAAAAAAAATGTTTTACTGAAGCGTGGTAAGTTGTGATCTGAATGGCTTTATGATCAATGCAGTGTGTAATCTGGATAATTTTGTGATGAAAGGAAGACAACAGTGACTGAAGAAATCTGCAATGTGTGATCAGTACTTTGTGGTCACAGGTCAAAAAGATGTAGTTTTCTGCTACAAAGATCTGCAAGAACTTGTTAACGGCATCTGACAAGATGAGAGCTAAGATTATTTACCTTTAAGAAGGCCTTGGATAGTAAGTGTCGAAGTTGTGTTTTCCTAATTAAAGTTCAAACAGTTATAAAACTGAATAAGACTATCTTAAAGTGAGAGAAAGCTGCAAGATAGAGAGGAGCAGAAGTAAATACAACTGCTTGGCAACAATCCCAGGCTATGTAATTAACATGATAAACATTAAGAACTTGAGGGGGTCAGTGTGATCATTGAGGGAACTGAGCTGGTTAGCACTGAGGTCATGGAAATGTCTTGTTCAGCAATTTTACTACCCGAGGACAGATGCTTATCTACAGGAAGGTCAATTGTCAGTATGTGAGTTTAATTGTAATAGCTCCACCTAAACACACATGCAAATAGAGACTCAGTACAGAAACTTGATAATGCCACACACTTGTTCTGCACCATTGTCTATCCAGGGGAAGACCAGAATCTAGATGGTGGACAGTCCCGGTAAAAGAGGAGGCGTCTACACTTTCTTTATTTGTTTTACAACATGGGCTGTGTTTCAATCGACAGAGATCCAGGTTAGGGGGAGAGCAAAGGAGCTATGCTCAGAAAGCCCAGAGCCTCAGGAATTTCTCACATGACCCCGATAATAACATTAATCCATGTCTATGAAGAATTCATCTTGAGTGCTTCAAAGAACATTTCTTTTGTTGCAAAATATTTTCTGGCTCCTTGTGTTTGTGAAAGTTGATACACAAATGCAAGCCTTTCCTTCTTAGAGAAACATTCTGTTTCCTGTGAACTGGAAATTAGAAATCCATTGATGGAGACTATATCCAGCCACAGTGACACTGTCCAATAAATTCTGGACAGGACTAACTTAAGTTTGTGGGTGTTTCAGTGAATAGAAACATACTAAGCTAACAGATCAGGGAGGTTGGGTAAAAGTTAAATTTATTGGAGGTTCTAAATCTATACAAAAAATTAATAAACATCAGATGAAAATAATTACATCCTGAACCTTGAATCAATTAAAATAACAAAAAGTTTGAAAATAACTAAGGTTTTTCCTAGAACATAAAATGAATCTTGAAAGCGTATAAATTGAATATATTACACCATTATTACATTGAGGTATGATGACCTGAGGGAATTTGAGTCTGTCGAGATTCACCCCCATTCTCTCACCATACTCAGGATAATCAACCTCCTGGATTGCACAGTACACGTATCCCCATGGTAATAGTCAAACAACTGTTTGTACACACACACACATACATCTCTCCATTCACCAGAATGTTTCTGTCACCACCAATCTGGTAAACCAGATCTCTCATATCCAATTCCTACAGCCTTGTTCCCAAAATTACATTCCTCTCTTCCTTCCTGCTTGATATCCCTGCTTCTCAATTCCAGAAGAGAACAGACCCCTTCTCTTCCCCACAACCAATTGTGTCCTTATGGAAGTTATGTTCCATCTGTACAGAGCTCTGTTTAGACCCTACTTGGAGAACTGAGTTCAGTTCTCATTACTACATTTCAGGAAGGCCTTGGAGGGAGTGCACTGTAGATTCACAAGAATGTTCCTGGGGCTTAAACTGGTTCAATTTAGATAACAGGTTACACAGGCTGAGCTTGCAGTTGCCTGAACGTGGAAAATTACGGGATAATCTAATTGTGATGTTTAAAACGATTCATCTAGTTGACAGAGAAAACCAGAGTTGACCAGAGAAAACCCCATCACCCATCTCTAACATCCTCTCCTCAAACCTCTCTGATGTTTATCTTTCTGTTTTTATTTCATACTACCCTCATTTCCACTTCTTTGAGCAAACTTTTAATTGTAAAACCAGAAAGTGTAGGAGCAGAAGTAGCCCATTTGGCCCATCAAGTCTACTCTGCCATTCAATGAGATTGTGGCTGATCTTATAATCCTCAAATCCACTTTTCCTGTCTTCTCCCTGGACTGACCTATCTCCTCCCTACCCCCCTACCTACACTCACCTTTACTGGCTCCATCCCCGCCTCTTCGACTTGTCTGCCTCCTCTCCACCTATCCTCTCCTCTATCCATCTTCTATCCGCCTCCCCCTCTCTCCCTATTTATTTCAGAACCCTCTTCCCCTCCCCCATTTCTGATGAAGGGTTTAGGCCCGAAACGTCAAGTTTTCCTGCTCCTATGATGCTGCTTGGCCTGCTGTGTTCATCCAGCCCCATGCTTGTTATCTCTTTTCTCTATATGTTTGTTTCTCTTGCTAATAAAAATCTGTCTTTCCCAACAACTCATCCTCAGCAGCCCTCCACAGAAAAGCATTCACGGATTCTAGGTGGCATGGTGGCTCAGTCGTTAGCACTACTGCCTCACAGCACCAGAGACCCAGGTTTGATTCCAACCTTGGGCGACTGTGTAGAGTTTGCACATTCTCCCTGTCTCTGCGTGAGTTTCTGCCAGGTGCTCCGGTTTCCACTCACAGTCCAAAGATGTGCAAGTTAGATGGATTGGCCATGCTAAATTGTCCAGGGATGTGTAGGTCAGGTGCCTTAGCATTGGGAAATGCAGGATTAGGGTAGGGGGATGGGTCTGGGTGAGATGCTCTTCAGATGGTCTGTGTGGAGTCAAAGAGCTGAATGGCCTACTCTACACTGTGGAGATTCTATGACAAATTCACTATCCTCTGAGAGAAATAAATTCCTCATTACTGTTTTAAATGAGTGACTCCTCACTCTACGATTACACCCTCTAGATCTAGACACTCCCACATGGGGAAACAACTTTTCCACATCTACCCTGTCAAGTTCCTCAGAACCTTGTATGTTGAATAGGTCTCCACTCATTCTTCTAAACACCAACGATACAAGCCCAACCGACTCAACTTCTCATAAGAAAATCCATCCATACCTGGAATCAAACTACTGAACCTTCTCTGGACTGCATCCAATGCTGGTAATTTTTTTCCTTATGTAAAGTCACCAAAACTATTCATGGTATTCCTGCTGAGATCTGACTAGTGCCTTGTACAGTTTTAACAAGACCTCCATATTTTATGAAACACCTTAGAATGTTTCACTATATTAAGGCGCTCTGTAAATGCAATCTAACGTTCTCTCACATTCCCTCCAATCCTCAAGGAACTGACCCGGAGGACAGATTGTGGACATTGACTGGCCTCTAGTCGTCTATGCAAGTAACCATTCAGCATGTGGAGAGCCAGACAGTGAATGTTGTGAGACAATGGAGACTGTTACAGCCAAGCCACATCCTGCCCTCCCCCGACTTCCCAGCTGGGCTTACTGATGAGAAACGGGATTCCTGGCTGATTCTCCCCCTCCATAGATCAGAGACACTGAGGCTATTTAAGGTACCTCCTTTATTACCCCAGGAATTGCTCCTCCCTTGGGTGCTTGTTGATCAGAAGCTGAAGCCTTTCTAACCACTGAGTGTTTGACTGTCTTCTTGGTCAGAGCGAGAGTCAGCTAGTGACTTGTACCTGCCATGCACTGAAAGGAAGCTGAGTTTATATAGGAGCTTCTACACATATTGTCTCCTTTTCGTGACGTTTCATGATGTAGTCAAAGGTTCAACTGACCTTCTCGAAATGATTAGCTGCATGGAGGAAGAAGTTTGATACAGATGCTGCTGAGACCAAAAGTACTTTGGAATAACAGCTCCCCTGTGTGAGCACTGGTGGGCAAACAACACAGTCAACTCTCAATGCAACAGAAACAAGTGACCCGGCTTCACATCCATGTGGCAATGACAGTGTCTGGTGAGAGAGGAGGAGGAGGAGGTAAAACAAGATTTGCACGTCACACTGGAAGGATTTGACTCTGTTTGGGTTCACTGATCTTCCAGGAGGTCCGAGAATTGTTCAAAGATTTTACTGACACGGTTCCTTGTAGTCATGAATTCATGGATGGGAAGATACGTGATCCATGTGAAAGCTTTGTTGCTCACCTCACATGTGAAAGGATTCTCTGAATCTGCTAGCGTTCCGGGAGGGTCCGAGAATTCAGGAGAATGTTATCATAAATATCTTACTTAAATCATTGGTCCCCTTTGTGGATCCTCTGATGTCTGTGTGAAGGCTCAGTCACACACCTCACATTTGAAAGGCTTTTCCCTGTGTGAATGTGCCGGTGATTTAACAGGCCTGATAACTGTGCAAAGCCCTTATTACACACTTCACATTTGAAAGCTTTCTCTCCTGTGTGAAGGCGAAGGTGTTCACGGAGAATAGAGGACCGCGAAAATGACTTGTCACACTCTGTACATCTGAATGGTTTCTCTCCGGTGTGAGTGCGTTTGTGTGTGTGAAAGTGAGATGAGCGTGAGAAAGATTTGTCACAAACCTCACATTTGAATGGTTTCTCCCCAGTGTGAATGCGTCGGTGCTGTATGAGTGTTGATGACTGCGTGAAGGCTCGGTCACAAATCTCACACTTGAAGGGCTTCTCCCCTGTATGTATCCTCTGGTGTGTCAGGAGATCTGATAATTGGACAAAAGATATCTCACAAATCTCACATTTGAAGGGTTTGTCCTCTGTGTGAATCCTCTGGTGTGTGAGAAGCCTTGTAGACGTTGCAAAAGCCTTATTGCAAACATCACACTTGAAGTGTTTCTGCCCTGTATGAACTGCCTGATGGACCAGGAGGTTTGATGACTGTGTGAAGGATTTGTCACACACTTCACAGGTGTACAGTTTCTCCCCTGTGTGAATGCGCTGGTGAGCGCGCAGTATTGATGACTGTGAAAATGATTTGTCACACACCTCACATGTGAACGGTTTCTCCCCTGTGTGGATGCGTTGGTGCGCACGGAGGTTTGAAAAATGTGAGAACGGTTTGTCACACACCGCACACATGAACGGCTTCTCCCCTGTGTGACTGCGTTGGTGAAGGCTGAAGTGGGATGAGCGTGAGAATGATTTGTCACACACTTCACATTTGAATGGTTTCCTTTCCATCTTGCTTCTTGGGTTAACAGTTGATGCAAAAGAGTGCCTTGTGTGTTGGGAAATCTTATGAGACTGTGCAGTCCTCCTCCACATCATCTGAACAGCCTCTCACCTGTTAAAAAAGTCAGTGGTTCATGAGGCTGAATGAATGATTGAACCTCTTGCCTCACTACGAACACAGTCATACTTCTTCCCAGCCTCACCCTGACTGATCACTCACAGCCAAACCTTCAGAAAGGCTGGTTCTGATGGAAGGCTCCACACCACTGACCGGTTTCAGATCTGATGATGAGTCAGAGCTCCCCTGACTCAACCGATTTCCAAGATGATGGTTTTACTGCCCGTCCTTCTGTCTTGAGCAATGCTGTGAAGGGACTGGATGTCTTCCTACGGTCTTGCAGTTGCTCCCTGGATGATGGTCAGTATCCAGCTGCAGTGTTTCTCCTCTCTGCATTCTCTGATGTCGTACCGTGCAATTCTTCTGTAAAATAGGAAAAGGAAACATGATTTTCTCCAACTCCCTCTCCTCCTTTGCTGAAGGGGTTGACTCCTCAGTTAGAGGCTGTTCCACAGCAAATGCCAGTCTCCTATTTCCTGTGTAGGGGGGTAGGGGGAGTTCATATGTAATTCCTCTTTTTTTCCTCACTTGTCTGTCACAACCCTGTTTGCAACAGGGACACTGGATACTGACCAGGACCAGACAATATGACTACTTTCTTTCCTCCGCCCAGACCCCATCTTCCCAGACAAGATGAGCACAATGGAAGAGATTCAGGTGGAACATCAAAAAAGCCACCTATTTGCTGTAAGCTTGCATCACTGAATCGTACCAATCTGGAAACATCCCTGACTCCTCTGCCACCATCCCTGGGAATGTCGCATCCCACTGGCATGTGGCAGTCCTTAGAATTGACTGCATGGCGTCTCATGCCTTCAGGTCAAATAAGTTCAAGAAAAATTACCACTCCCCTCCCATTTGATTAATGAGTACTTCACTGTGTTTATCACTTCACCAGGAAAGCAGACTGAGGACAGATCCCCAAGCTGGGGATCCATGAGGTGTATTGAGCCATCAGCAGCAACAGGATTGCATTCCACTACAATGTAAACAGCCTGCTATAGCTTACATTCCATGATTATCATCAAACTAGTGGATGGACATCAGCAATGATCTTATTGATGGCAGGCTAGGATTGAGAGATCAAATGAACTACTTCTGATCTTAAGACATTTATGTTCATAACAGAACACATTGCGTTGTTGGACTGGTTCCTGTACAGATAGTAATGCTGCAGATAGCGCAACATTAAAGTATACCTAGCACAGGTGACTGGTTATGTGAGAAATTGAAAAGGGGTTTTTATTTCTGTAAAAAGTGCTGCAAAGCACATTTACTCAGTGTTAATTTTCAAGTCCAGTGACTCCTCATCAGACAACTGTCAGTTCTGATGAAGAATCACAGGGCTCAAAATATTAGCTCTGTCATTCTCTCCATGGATGCCGTCAGACTTGCTGAGTTTCTCCATCACTTTCTATTTTTGTTTGCTTCAGATCTCCAACATCCATAGTTGTTTGTTTTATTTTACTGTTTAGTCAATGTTGCTTTTAGTTTTTTTTTAGAATAAAAGCCTTAGAATGGGAAATTATATAATATAATTACTCTTCAGTGGTCATTGAGAATAAGAATCTCTTTTAAATATTAAACAAAAACAGAAATTGCTAGAAAAGCTCAGCAGGTCTGGCAGCATCTGTGAAGAGAAATCAGAGTTAACATTTCGGGTCCAGAGTCCCTTCCTGAGAACTGATGGTAGCTAGGAAATGTTGGTTTTTATGCAGAAGGTAGCGTAGAGGAACAGGGTAAGTAGTATATGACAGGTGGAGATACAGCCCAAAGAGACAGAAGAACAGTTGGACAGATAAAGGAGCGGTAACAATTAGCCTAGGAAAATGAACAGCTGCCAATGGGAACAATTAGTGGCTAACAATGTCTGTAATAGCAGACCATGTGATAACAAGGCTGAGTGAGTGGGACTTGGGGTAAGGAATTAGGAGAAGGTGCCTTAAGCTCTAAAATTGTTGAACTCAGTATTGAGTCTAGAAGGCAGCAGGGTTCCCAAGTGGAAAATGAGGTGCTGAGCTTCGCAAGAACATGACCGTAAGCTTGAGACAGAGTTGTTGGCCAGGTAACAAGGTTGTGTGTTGAAGTGGTAGGCAACTGGAGGCTCAGGGCCTTTTTTTGTGGATAGAACAGAGGTGTTCTGCAAAGTGTTCACCCAGAATACACTTCATTTCCCCAATGTAGGTGAGACTACATTGTGAGCAACAAATGCAGGAGACTAGATTGAGTCAATTGCAGGCAAAGTGCTGCTTCACCTGGCAGATGTGTTTGGCTCCTTGGACAGTGAGAAGGGAGGAAGTAAATGGGCAGGTGTTATACCTCTGTGGTTGCAAGGGAAGGTGCCATGGTTCTAGGGGTTTGTTGGGAGTGAAAGAGATTGGATCAGGGTGTCCCAGAGGAAATAGTCCTTGCGGGAGGCTGACAGGGGAGGAGACGGCAATGTATGTCTAGTGGTGGCATACCACTAGAAGTGGTGGAAATAGCAGATAACAATCCTTTGGATCTGGTTGCTGGAAGGATGATGGATGAGGACAAGGGTTCCCTATCACTGTTGAGGGAGGGAAGAGAGAGGTTGGGGCTGAAGTGGGGGAGATCGGTCTGTCTGAGAGCCCTGTCAACTAGTGCTGGAGAATCATCAGTTGATGAAGAAGGTGGACATTCTGGAGGCCACTTTGTCGAAGCTGGCATCATCAGAACAGATGTGACGGAGACAGATGAACTGGGAGAATGGAATACGGTTTTTACAGGAAGCAGGGCATGAGAATGTATAGTCAAAGTAACTGCGGGAGTCAATTGATTTGTCGTGGATATTGGTGGCCAGGCTATCCGCAGAAATGGGGATATTGAGGAAGGGAAGGGAGAGTTGGAGATGGACCGGGTAAAGGTATCAGCGGAATGGCAATTGGAATCAAATTGATAAACTTTTCCAATTGTGGACAAGAATGGGAAACAGCACCAATGATAGCATCATTTACCAGAGAAAGAGTTGTGGGTGGGAGCTGGAATAGGACTGGAACTGTAACCCACAAAGAGACAGGCATAACTGGGGCCAATGCAGGTAATCGTATCTTTTATCGTATCTTTTTAACATCTTTTCAGTTTCTACGGAATCTGAGGAATCTCTCAAAAAACACCATGAAACAAGTGCATATCCAAATTATAACATTGAAATTGTGGGATCTTCCTGTGCACGGATTTACTGCCAAGTTTCCCACACTGCAATAGTATCCACACTTACAAAAAAAAAACTCATTAACTGTAAAAAGCTTTGGGACATCTGGTGATTATGAGAAGTTCTATATAAATGTTTTATTATCTCAAGCGGTTACAGAGATGGGGTAGAGAGAGGTCTTGGAGCAATTTAAAAAGAAGGAAACATCCAGATCCGAAGACACACATAGAACTAACCATTCCTAGTCCAGACGATAATAACCAGCTTCCAACACACACAAAACTCAACAAAACGAAATTAGAAAGAAGCCTCAGACATTCTGCACCTTCCAAATAATGACATTTCACCTTCTCATATTCACGAATGAGCCATCAACAAAACTCAGCCTGGAAATCAGAAGGGAAATGCTTCCAATAAACACACTCAATATCCAACACACAGCTCCAGTCAAACAGTTCAGCACAAAGCACTGAGTAAACAGCTCTCTCAGCTGGATCTTCTCACACAGCATAAGGGACATTCCCACCCCTGATTGCCCACAGGATAGTCAGACTGCCTGAAGACTGGTGTGGATATTATGGGATACAATTTGTATAAAAGCTGCTCCTTCACTCACCATCTCCTCACTTGGTTTCCAGTCCCCGTAGGAAGTGAACCAGCTCTGGAAGAGGAAGGGGGGGGGGGGCGTGAGAAGTGCGAGCCCAGCGTGGCTAGTCGCTGATGAATTATGGTATTAAACTGTTAACTGCGTTTTTCGTTTCTCTATGTTTTTAGTAAGAATGACTCTAATGTTTAATTTTTTAACTTTGTTTTCATTGCTTTTCTGCTTTGTACCTAAGATTCTGAACCTACATACGATTCAACCTTCGAGGGCATGGTGGATGGCAACTTGCAAACTTTAACATGTGACAATAAACCTCATTCCAAATTCATCAAAAGGCTATAATAAGCAGTGGGTGGGCTCTCTGATTGACGTCTATCACAACCAATCCAAATGTTTATGGAGCAACATGAGCTTTCTAAATCTTGGGAAACTGACAGGTGAAATGGAAGTCACTTTGAACTGCATATCAGGTAAGGATTTAAAGTTGTCATTGACCTATCTGAGTAAACCCCCACTGATTGCTTTCTCCGTTCCCTTCGTGAATGTTTGACATAGATTTCCTGTGTGGGAAGAGCGTTCTTCATCCTGGGAGGCTTTCAAACTGACAATAGGTATGTGAGATGTGTAGCCATGGATGTAATTAACAGCAGATCGGAAGAGTAATTGCCAACAACATCAGTGTTTTCTGCAAATCATCACTTTGAAGAGAAAGGATGATCGGAAATAAATGGAATTGAAAGCATGGAGGGTGAACAGATCTTTTTTGAGAAAGGTGACAGAATCAGGTTCAAAAGGCAAAGGGACAATATCTGAAGAGAGGGAACCGTGAACAATCTTGGTGAACATCGGGACCAGGAGGGGATGTTGAATGATCAGCTTAATGAGAATCAGCTCGAAGGAACAGGAGATTGGTCTCATAGACACGATGAGCTCAGGGAGATCATGAGGGGAGATAGGAGACAAAGGTGAGTGTTCAGGGTTAGGCCAGTGGAGTGTATTAATGGAAGGTTTCCCAGGTGGGTTGGTGGAAGAAAGGGAAATGGCCTGAACAGAGAGGCCATTTACTGGGGAGCAGAGATTTAAAATCAGTGATGACAGGATTAGAGAGCTGAGGACTATATTTTTTAAGCCCCAGAAGGTGGTGAGGAATTGGAACTCATTTCAGAAATCGTCATCACTCTTTTTAAAAAAAAAAAAAAAACTTCAAGGAATAGCTTGTGCACATTTAAAATAAGATTGAAATAACTTTTCAACATTCACACTGTCCAGCAACCACACACCTGGAAAATTACATAGTGGATTACATTCAGAGTCAATCTCTATCTATACTGCCCCTGGACTGTAGGATTAAACGAGGTCATTCTCCCACCTGGAACAGGAACAAGACTCACCTACCGAAGTTATTCAGAAGTTCCTACGTTACTGACCTTCATATCATTGGATGTCATGTTTGAAGCAAGACCATGGCAAATTGGGGAGGGCAACTATCAGACAAGTGATGGGAGAACACACTGTAGCTCAGTGTCACTCAGGAATACCACAGATTTTCAGACAGTTGCTGGTTGTTCTGGAGTGTGGCTATACTTGAGCAAGTGGGATGTAGGATAGCAGTGTTTTTGCTTGATGTGGGAATCCTTTATCAATATCTAGTCTGTAGGTTGTTCCTCTGTCTTAGTCTACCTACTTTGTTCCATCGGTCTCACTTCTCCTGATAAAGGGACTTTACCACCTTTCACAGCTTCAGGAACCCAGACACGAAGCCAGCACTGACACCTGCAGCTCGAACTAGTTTCCACTTTAAATTGAATCAAACTTTCTGGCTCCCAATTTAGAGAGGGAAAAGCATTCACACAGCCTTGGGACTGCTTCACTAAGAAGACAAATCTAACAAAAATGTCATGTTATTTTCAAAGATAATAGGAACTGCAGATGCTGGAGAATCCGAGATAACAAGGTGTGGAGCTGGATGAACACAGCAGGCCAAGCAGCATCATAGGAGCAGGAAAGCTTGACGTTTTGGGCCGAGACCCATCATCAGAAATGGGGGAGGGGAAGAGGGTTCTGAAATAAATAGGGAGAGAGGGGGAGGCGGATAGAAGATGGACAGAGGAGAGGAGACAGACAAGTCAAAGAGGTGGGGATGGAGTCAGTAAAGGTGAGTGTAGGTGGGGAGGAGATAGGTCAGTCCAGGGAAGACGGACAGGTCAAGGGGGCGTGATGAGGTTAGTAGATAGGAGATGGGGGTGCGGCTTGAGATGGGAGGAGGGGATAGGTGAGAGGAAGAATAGGTTAGGGAGGTGAGGATGAGCTGGGCTGGTTTTGGGATGTGGTTGGGGGAGGGGAGATTTTGAAGCTTGTGAAATCCACATTGATACCATTGGGCTGCAGGGTTCCCAGGCTGAATATGAGTTGCTGTTCCTGCAGCCTTTGGGTGGCATCATTGTGGCACTGCAGGAGGCCCAGGATGAACATGTCGTCTGAGGAATGGGAGGGGGAGTTGAAATGGTTCGCGACTGGGAGGTGCAATTGTTTGTTGCAAACCGCGTGCAGGTGTTCTGCAAAGCAGTCCCCAAGCCTCCACTTGGTTTCCCCGATGTAGAGGAGGCCACAACGTGTACAGCGGATGCAGTTTACCACATTGGCAGATGTGCAGGTGAACATCTGCTTGATGTGGAAAGTCTTCTTGGGGCCTGGGATTGGGGTGAGGGAGGGGGTGTAGGGGCAGGTGAAGCACTTGCTGCGGTTGCAGGGAAAAGTGCTGGGTGTGGTGGGGCTGGAGGGGAGTGTGGAGCGGACAAGGGAGTCACGGAGAGAGTGGTCCCTCTGGAAAGCAGACAAGGGTGGGGAGGGAAAAATGTCTTTGGTGGGGGGGGGTCAGATTGCAGATGGCGGAAGTGTCCGAGGATGATGCATTGGATCCGGAGGTTGGTGGGGTGGTACGTGAGGACGAGGGGGATTCTTTTTTGGTTGTTATTGTGGGGACGGGGTGTGAAGGATGAATTGCGGGAAATGTGGGAGACACGGTCGAGAGTGTTCTCGACCACTGTGCGGGGGGTTGTTGCGGTCCTTGAAGAATGAGGACATCTGAGATGTACGGGAGTGGAATGCCTCATCCTGGGAGCAGATGCGGCAGAGGCGAAGGAATTGGGAATAGGGGATGGCATTTTTGCATGAAGGTGGGTGGGAGGAGGTGTATTCTAGGTAGCTGAGGAAGTCGGTGGGCTTGAAATGGATATCGGTTTCTAGGTGGTTACCCTAGATGGAGACAGAGGTCCAAGAAGGAGAGAGAAGTGTTGGGGATGGTCCAGGTGAACTTCAGGTTGGGATGGAAGGTGTTGGTGAAGTGGATGAACTGTTCGAGCTCCTCGTGGGAGCACGAGGCTGCACCAATACAGTCATCAATGTAACGGAGGAAGAGGTGGGGTTTAGGGCCATGTAGGTACGGAAGAGGGATTGTTCCACGTAACCTACAAAGAGGCAGGCATAGCTTGGGCCCATGCGGGTACCCATGGCCACCCCCTTTGTCTGTAGGAAGTGGGAGGAATTGAAAGAGAAGTTGTTGAGGGTGAGGGCGTGTTTGGCTAAGCGGATGAGGGTGTCAGTGGAGGGGGATTGGTCAGACCTGCGGGACAGGAAGAAGCGGAGGGCCTTTAGGCCATCTGCATGGGGAATACAGGTGTATCGTGACTGGACGTCCATAGTAAAAATGAGGTGTTGGGGACTGGGGAATTGGAAGTTCTGGAGGAGGTGGAGGGTGTGGGTGGTGTCACGGATGTAGGTAGGGAGTTCCTGGACTACGGGGGTGAAAATGGAGTCGAGGTAGGTGGAGATAAGTTCGGTGGGGCAGGAGCAGGCGGAGACAATGGGTCAACCAGGGCAGTCAAGTTTGTGAATTTTGGGAAGGAGACAGAAGTGGGCGGTGCGGGATTTGGGAACGATGAGGTTGGAGGCGGTGGGTGGGAGCGAGATGTTATTGGGATAACATCCCATTGATTTCTATATTCTCTATAAATTAATGCTCGTTATCTGCTTACACAGAGGTATGCAGGCACTGCCTTAAAACTTCCTGCCCAACTAGAATTAGGTGTAAAACTTTGTAAATCCTTCTCTTCCTATACATAAGTCGAAAAGACACTGCCCTAAGTTTCCTGCCTGAATAGAATTAGGTATAAACTTTGTAAATCTTTATTTTCCTGCACAGGGGTATGTGGAAGCTGTCTCAAATAGGGTTAGGTGGCAACATTTGAAAAGGTATGAGACTTCTGAAATCCTGTAAAGAATGTAACTTCTGTTTCTGCTAAAGGGGCCAGGACACTGACCTTTGTTCAAGCCAGACACTTTGGAAGCTTGAAATTACATTCTGTCACTTCGGCAACTTGAAATCACCTCCTGCCGTCAGCAGTCACTTTGCGAACAATCGATACTGTATCCTGCTTTCTTTATGTTTTCGATGTAGTAATTGTTTGTGTGATCATGTCATTGTCCGATGTAGTGATTGTTTCATGTAACATGCCATTGTGAGATGTAAAATTGCTTCCCGTACAATGCACTTGATAAGGTATAAAAAGTGGGGACTGTCCGCTGCTCGGGGAGAATCGCTTACGAGACTCTGCACTCTGTGCCGGGTTGAGTACAGTCATACTCCACAGCTTGTACTTGCTTTGTAATAAAGGATTTGTTTTTCTAAACGGGTCAGTGTCTTGTTATTGCATCAAGTCCGTGAGGGTGTCCAAAAACGAACCGAACAGGAGGTCACCTGAGGTGATGAGGTTGTGGATGGTTTGGGAGATGATGGTTTGGTGCTCGGGGGTGGGGGTCATGATCCAGGGGCGGTAGGAGGAGGTGTCGGAGAGTTGGCCCCTGGCCTCAGCGATGTAGAGGTCAGTGCACCATACTACATCCATCCTGGGCCTCCTGCAGTGCCACAATGATGCCACCCAAAGGCTGCAGGAACAGCAACTCCTATTCAGCCTGGGAACCCTGCAGCCCAATGGTATCAATGTGGATTTCACAAGTTTCAAAATCTCCCCTCCCCCAACCACATCCCAAAACCAGCCCAGCTTGTCCCCACCTCCCTAACCTGTTCTTCCTCTCACTTATCCCCTCCTCCCACCTCAAGCTGCACCCCCATCTCCTATCTACTAACCTCATCACGCCCCCTTGACCTGTCTGTTCTCCCTGGACTGACCCATCTCCTCCCTACCTCCCCACCTACACTCACCTTTACTGGCTCCATCCCCACCTCTTTGAATTGTCTGTCTCCTCTCCACCTATCCTCTCCTCTATCCATCTTCTATCCGCCTTCCCCCTCTCTCCCTATTTATTTCAGAACCCTCTTCCGCTCCCTCATTTCTGATGAAGGGTCTAGGCCCAAAACATCAAGCATTCCTGCTCCTATGATGCTGCTTGGCCTGCTGTGTTCATCCAGCTCCACACCTTGTTATCTGTGCTATTTTCAATCATGGGTTAGTTATCCCTGTTGTTTGTGAGTCACACCAGAGACCTGAGCTCTAAATCTGACATGTCACTGTGTGTTGGAGCAGATAAGAAAATAAGACATTCACAACAGTATACTCCAGAAGGAACTTTATTGTCTATGGATGTTCTGGGATTACAAAAGGTAATGTGAAAAAATAATTCTTTCTTTCAATGTTCAGTAATGTTCTGCTTCCTGTGAACTGGTCATGATAAACTCATTGATAGAGAAAGTATCCCAGCCATAGAGACGTTGACCAATATATCATATATAGGACACTTCCTATAGGATCCTGAATGTTTCAGTGAATAGGAACACCAGGCTGGCAGATAATGTTCATTACAGGTTATAAATCTATACAGGAAGTCGAATGAACAATAACTTAATATTCAGCTTATGCCATACTTTGAATTAATCAAAATAACAAAACATTTGAAAATTCTTCAAGATCTTTTTTCCCCCCAGCATGAAATGAAACTTGGAAGAGTACAAGATGAATGTATTATACCGTTATTATATTGAGGTATGATTGCTAAGGAAGCTCACCTGACTCAGGACAGTAGTCTTCCCAGTCAGGAGAGTACAAACTTTACCCATGGTATTAATCAAAACATATGTCACTTGAAGAGGATTTGTTTATAAATCACCAACTAAAGCAGGGTCTGATTCTATCGCACACCCTCTCCGGAAAGCTGGCTCACTTTACCAACACACACCCCCTCACATCAGGGGGAACTCTCAGAATACAAATTACACGTTTTTTGTAAAATCCCTGTGCTTTAGTCTTGCTCCCAATTCTGTCAGAAATGACACCAAACTTCAATGATACAGGATTGAGCTTGGTTCCATCATACAAACAGACCAATGGCTACAGAGAATGATCATATGGGTTCATAGACCAAACAGTTTCCATTCCTTCCCCCAGACGAATCGGACAGGACTTTGTAATTTGCAACTCTCTGTCCACCATTAACCACAATCCTACTGTAGACTCCAACCTGCTTTAACCATTGTTGATATCCATGCATTTTACTCTTTTTCTTCCTCGTCAGTTTCCTTATCGATTCAGTCTATGAGCGAAAATTTGAGTGAATCCAGTGCACAACTGGTTTAACCATTCATCCCACATCAAGCAGTAGTGGTCGTGCTGACCTCTGTCAAAACTGTTTAGTACTCCAGGACCATCCTCAAGAGAAAGATAATCCACAACTTCCCCTTCCCAAAACCAACTGTGTCTTGTGGAAGTTGTGTTCCAGCTGTGCAGAGCTCTGTTTAGACCCTATCTAGAGAACTGTGTTCAGTTCTTCAGGAAGGATATACTGGTCATGGAAGAAGCGGAATGTAGATTCACCACAAATGTTCCTGGGGTAAATAGATTTAATTATGATAACAGGTCACACAGACTGAGTTTGCATTCCTTTGAGTGTGGAAAATTAAGGAGTAATCTTAATGGCGGTATTTAAGATGATTTAACAAGCTGATAGGAGCAGTTCGAGAGAAAGTATTTCTCTGGCAGGAAGGACAGGGGAGCAAAGTTTAGATCCAGGCTGTGTGGGGGTCATTCCCAATGTCAGTGATAGTGTGAATACCTTGTCACATTCTTACATTTAAATGGTTTCTCACATATGAATCCTCTGATGCAACAGGAGCTTTGATGAGCTGGAGAAGGATTTGTTGCACATATCGCATAAAAATGGTTTCTCCCCGGTGTGAATGCGTTGGTGCACACGGAAGCTCGATGACCTTGAGAATGATTTGCTACACACGTCACATGTGAATGGTTTCTCACCAGTGTGAATGCGCCAGTGACTGACCAAGGTTGATGACTGTGCAAATCCCCTGTTACACACCTCACACTTGAACGGTTTCTCCCCAGTGTGCATGCGTTGGTGCACTCGGAGGTTCCCCGACTTCAAAAATCCTTGGTCACACACCTCACACTTGAATGGCTTCTCCCCAGTGTGGATACGTTGGTGCTTTAGGAGTAGCGATGATTGTGTGAAGGCTCGCTCGCATACCTCACACTTGAAGGGCTTCTCCCCTGTGTGAATCCTCTGGTGTATCAGGAGATCAGAGGAGCAAGTAAAAGATTTTTCACATTCTGTACACTTGAATGGTTTCTCCCCTGTGTGAATCCTCTGATGTATCAGGAGGCTTGTAGACTTCAAAAAGGTTTTATTGCAAACCTCACATTTGAACGGCCTCTCCCCTGTGTGAATGCGTTGGTGTGTGCGGAGATTTGAGGACACTGAGAATGATTTGTGGCACACCTCACATGTGAACGGTTTCTCACCTGTGTGAATGCGCCGGTGTTTCACGAGAGCTGATGATTGTGTAAAACCCCGGTTACACACCTCACAGGTAAACGGTTTCTCCCCTGTGTGAATGTGTTGGTGATTCACAAGCGTTGATGACTGTGTGAATGCATGGTCACACACTTCACACTTAAATGGCTTCTCTTCCATTTAGCCGTATTTGTATTTAACTTTGTACATAAGATGCACCTTGTGGAACCCTGCACACAAACTTGACTGCCTTAGATATGTAGGTCTTCTTCCTCTAATTTCCTGTTAAACACATTCGAGGCCTCACTGATGTAAAAGCCTTTGAGGATGAAGAATGCTATTCCCACACCAGAAATCGCTGTCAAATATTTACAAGGGGAACTGAGACAGCAACTGCAATAAAGGAGGTTTTATTCAGATGGGGCAATGACAAGTTTAAATCCCCACCTGATCTGTTGCTCAAAGTCACCTCCATTTCACCGATCAGTTTCCCAAGCTTCAGGAAACTCATGTTGCTGCAGAAATATTTGGATTGGCTGTGAGAGACGTCAATCAGAGAGCCCGCCCACTCTGCCCATTCCCTCCTCTTCCTCTTCCAGAGCTGGTTCACTTCCTATAGGGACTGAAAACCAAGTGAGGAGATGGTGAGTAAAGGAGCAGCTTTTATACAAATTGTATCCCATAATATCCACACCAGTCTTCAGGCAGTCTGACTATCCTGTGGGTAATCAGGGGTGGAAATGTCCCTTATGCTGTGTGAGAAGATCCAGCTGAGAGAACAAAGTGTAGGAGCTGGATGAACACAGCAGTCCAAGCAGCATCATAGGAGCAGGAAAGCTTGACGTTTCGGGCCGAGACTCTTCTTCAGAAATGGGGGCGTGGAACGGGGTTCTGAAGTAAATAGGGAGAGAGGGGGAGGCGGACAGAAGATGGATAGAGGAGAGGATAGGTGGAGAGGAGACAGACAGGTCAAAGAGGCGGGGATGGAGCCAGTAAAGGTGAGTGTAGGTGGGGGGGTAGGGAGGAGATTGGTCAGTCCAGGGAGGACGGACAGGTCAAGGGGGCGTGATGAGGTTAGTAGATAGGAGATGGGGGTGGGGCTTGAGGTGGGAGGAGGGTATGGGTGAGAGGAAGAACAGGTTAGGGAGGCGGGGACGAGCTGGGCTGGTTTTGGGATGCGGTGGGGGGAGGGGAGATTTTGAAGCTTGTGAAATCCACATTGATACCATTGGGCTGCAGGGTTCCCAGGCTGAATATGAGTTGCTGTTCCTGCAACCTTCGGGTGGCATCGTTGTGGCACTGCAGACGGCATAGGATGGACATGTCGTCTGAGGAATGGGAGGGGGAGCTGAAGTGGTTCACGACTGGGAGGTGCAGATGTTTCGTGTGAACCGAGCGTAGGTGTTCTGCAAAGCGGCCCCCAAGCCTCCGCTTGGTGTCCCCAATGTAGAGGAGGCCACAACGGGAACAGCGGATGCAGTGTACCACATTAGCAGATGTGCAGGTGAACATCTGCTTGATGTGGAAAGTCTTCTTGGGACTTGGGATGGGGGTGAAGGGGCAGGTGTAGCACTTCCTGCGGTTGCAGTAAAAAGTGCCGGGTGTGGTGCTGCTGGAGGGGAGTGTGGAGCAGACAAGGGAGTCGCGGAGGGAGTGGTCCATCAGGAAAGCAGATAAGGGTGGGGAGGGAAAAATGACTTTGGTGTTGGCATCGGATTGCAGATTGTGGAAGTGTCGGAGGATGATGTGTTGGATCCGGAGGTTGGTGGGGTGGTACGTGAGGACGAGGGGGATTCTTTTTTGATTATTATTGAGGGGAGGGGTTGTGAGGGATGAGTTGCGGGAAATGCGGGCGACATGGTCGAGGGCGTTCTCGACCACTGAGTGGGGGAAGTTGTGGTACTTGAAAAACGAGGAAATCTGAGATGTACAGGAGTGGAATGCCTCATCCTGGGAGCAGATGCGGCGGAGGCGAAGGAATTGGGAATAGGGGATGGCATTTTTGAAGGAAGGTGGGTGGGAGGAGGTGTATTCTAGGTAGTCGTGGGAGTCAGTGGGCTTGAAATGGATATCGGTTTCTAGGTGGTTGCCAGAGGTGGAGACAGAGAGGTCCAGGAAGGAGAGGGAGGTATTAGAGATGGTCCAGGTGAACTTCAGGTTGGGGTGGCAGGTGTTGGTGAAGTGGATGAACTGTTCGAGCTCCTCGTGGGAGCACGAGGCTGCGCCGATACAGTCATCAATGTAACGGAGGAAGAGGTGGGGTTTCGGGCCAGCGTCGGTAAGGAAAAGGGATTGTTCCACGTAACCTACAAAGAGGCAGGCTTAGCTTGGGCCCATGCGGGTACCCATGGCCACCCCCTTTGTCTGTAGGAAGCGGGAGGAATTGAAAGAGAAGTTGTTGAGGGTGAGGACGAGTTCGGCTAGCTTCCCCTCCTCCATTTCTGAAGAAGGGTCTAGGCCCAAAACGTCAGCCTTCCTGCTCCTGTGATGCTGCTTGGCCTGCTGTGTTCATCCAACTCTACACCTTGTTATCGCAGATTCTCCAGCATCTGCAGTTCCTACTATCAGCTGAGAGAGCTATTTACTCGGTGCTTTGTGCTGAATTGTTTGACTGGAGCTTGGATATTGTGTTGGATATTGTGTTTGTTGGAAGCATTTCCCTTCTGATTTCCAAGCTGAGTTTCATTGCTGGCTCATCCGTGAATATGAGAAGGTGAGGTGTATTTGGGAGCTGGTTATTATCCTGCCAACTGTGGATAGTCAGTTCTTGTGTCTTGGCCTCTGAGTCTTTTCCATCTCCTCCAAGACAACTTGCAGTGTCAAAGCAGTGATGGACTGCATGTAAGGCAGAGCAGGTAGTTGTAGCATGTTCCCTATTCTCAAGGACAGTATTTGGGGCTTTAAGACAAGCTGAAAGTTTTTATATTCTTATTTTCATTCTGAAATTCCATGCAATTGAAATTAATATGAAATTTCAAATTGCATTAAATTCATATCCGGCACCATAGAAATTCAGCTGCTAAACCTGGGAGCTACATGTCTTTTTCTGACTTCTTTAAAAATTTAGAGCCTCAGGCTTTCCCAAAAACTTGGGCTTGGATTTGATAGTTTTGCCCAGTGGTATGACTGATACCTGAATTTGAGACATAAAGTCTGAGCAAATGCAGTGTATCTAATTTCCCAAGAGAAAGCAGAACCCCTCAATCAGCTACGTTAAAGTAATATTGTAATACATTCCTTAGATTTTAGCACATCCTGCCCAGTGTGTTTTCTTCAAATAAACTTTTGAGAAGTAAGTAGAGAATTTCAAAATCTCAATTGAAGTGTTGTTTTTCTTGAGAGTTTTTTTTTCTGTTAAACTCCCAAAACAAAGTATTCACTAGCATAACTCAATTCATAGTGAACTAACAGCCACTTATACATTCCAACTGCACACTTTCTAACTGAGGAGTCTGTCCCTTCAGCAAAGGAGTAGAGGCAGTTGGAAGAAATCAAGTTTTCTCTTCCTGTTTTACAGAAGGTTTGCACCGTACTACACCAGAGGATACAACAGACAATAGGTGCAGGAGTAGGCCATTCAGCCCTTCGAGCCAGCACCACCATTCATTATGATCATGGCTGATCATCCACAATCAGTATCCTGTTCCTGCCTTATCCCCATAACCCTCGATTCCATTATCTATAAGAGATATTATCTATACAGAGGGATAGACACTGCAGATAGATCCTGACCATACCCCAAGGAATAATTGCACAATTGTGGGAAGACATCCAGTCCCTTTACAGCATTGCTCAACACAGAGAAGGTTGCACAGTGAAACCATCACCTGGAACTCAGTTGGGTCAGGAGAGCTTTGACACAGCATCAGATCTGAAACTGGTCAGTGGCATGGAGCCTTCCAATAGAAGCAGCCTTTCTGAAGGTTCGGCTGTGAGTGACTGGATAAAGTGAGGCTGGGAAGAAATGTGAGAGGCTCCAACTATATGGACAGCTTCAATCATTCATCGAGCCTTATGAACCACTAACTCATTTCCACAGGGGAGAGGCTGTTCTAATGTAAGACAGGAAGAAGGCTCTATAGGTGCATCATTACACAACTGCTAACGCTAGGACAGCCACATGGAAGAGAAAGTTCTAGGTTTGAGATGTCTGAGAGGTTTTGCAGAGCCATTGACCCTCATGAGTCTTCGATGCATTCACAAAGGGGAGAATCCGTAAAAATGTGAGGTTTGAAACAAGGGCACTATGCAGTTATCAGTTTTTGTGAACCTCCCAGAGAAAAAGCCATATCAGATGGCAGATATGCAACAGTTCATTCTTGCAGTTGCCAAACTTTCACAAACACCATTGAATTTGCATGGGGGAAAAACTCTTTACGGGCGAATTGTGTAACACATCATTCCCCACTTCATCAAGACTCGGAGATGGGTCAGAAGCCATTCATGTGAAAAATGTAAGAAAGCAACTTCAGTGCCATCATGCCTCTGTGTACACCAAAGCATTGACACAGGGAAGAAACCATTCACATGCAAGATATGCAACAAATCATTCCCATCAACATTGAAACTCCATGTACACCAAAGCATTCACATGAGGGAGAAACTGTTCATGTGTGAGGTATGCGACAAATCATTCCCATGATCACAGCACCTCCACATGCATCAAAGGATTCACACAGGAGAGAAACCATTCATGCAACGTGTGCGACAGATCGCTCTTGCAATTAGGTTAGCTCTGAACACATGAATATATCCACACTGTTCAAGTGTGAGACATGTGACAAATCATCATCACAACTCCTGCGCAGTCAGAGGATTCAGGGGAGAAACCATGTAGGTGACAAAGCATTCTCTCTATTATCCACCCTCCACAGACACCAATGCATTCACACAGGAGAGAAACCATTCATGTGCAATGTGTGCAGCAAATCATTCTCGCAATCATGCAGCCTCCTGCTCTATCAGAGCATCCACACAGGCAAGAAATCATTCATGTGCAAGGTATGTGACAAATATTCTCACCATCTTCCCAGCTCCACGTATATCAACATGTCCACATGGGGGAGAAATCACTCATGTGTAGGTGTTGTGACTAATCATTCTCATGGTCAGACAGCCTTGGCAGACACTAGCAGCTTCACGTTGCAGAGAAATCATGAGCGTGGGATATCTGCAAAAAATTGTTCTCCAGGCATTGCATTGTCCTGCATTATCAGAGGATCCTAATGGGAAGTAACCCCTCAATGCAATGGAGAGATGGTGGTGGTGTGGTGCTGCCACTGGATCAGTAATCCAGAGCCATAAGCTAAAGTTCTGGGGTACATACACTGAATACAATCTGGAATTAAAAGCTAATCCTATGTAAACATTGTCAGTTGTAAAAATTTGTATTGTTCCCTTTAGTGCAGGAAATCTTCCCTTTGTACCTGGTTTGCCTTCTGAAATTGCCGAGCAAGCCATTCAAACTGCTACAAAGCTTAAGAAAATAAATAAACCAGATGGACCATCCAACATCATCTTAGGCAGATCAAGGGAAAAACTGTCCACTCATTGGAGATGCTCATGGGTGTTGTAGGTCAATCAACTCATCTCCAGGATATCGCTGCAAGAGTTCCTCAAGTGAGGCATTTTCTAATCAACCTGTGTAGCGATGTCATTCCATGCTTCTGGAAGAGGTGGGACTTGAATTGAGGCCTCCTGGTTCAGAGGTAGAGACACCACTGTCCCTCAAGAGCTTTTTTTTTCATTAGAAAAAAGGAGATTGAGGGAGGACCTGATTGAGGTCTTCAAAATCATGAACGGTGTAGACAGGGTTGATAGAGATAAGCTTTTTCCCAGGGTGAGGGATTCAATAACGAGGGGTCACGCGTTCAAGGTGAGAGGAGAAAAGTTTAAGGGGGATACACGCGAAAAGTACTTTACACAGAGGGTGGTAGGTGCCTGGAACGCGTTGCCAGCAGAGGTAGTAGAGGCAGGCACGGTAGATTCATTTAAGGTGCGTCTGGACAGATGCATGAGTAGGTGGGGAGCAGAGGGATACAGATCCTTAGGAATTGGGCGATAGGTTTAGACAGTGGATTTGGATCGGCGCAGGCTTGGAGGGCCGAAGGGCCTGTTCCTGGGCTGTAAGTTTTCTTTGTTCTTTGTTCTTTAGCTGTAGTTCTTCAGGCTAGAGTCCTAGGCCCAACTACCTTCAGCTGCTTCATCATGACCTTCCCTCCATCACAAGGTCAGAAATGGGGTTGTTCCCCAATGGTTGTACAATATTCAGCATCATTTGTGACTCCTCAGATACTAAAGCAGTCCACATCCAAATGCAACAAGACCTGGACAATATCCAGGCTTAGGCTGAAAAGTGGCAAGTAACATTTGCACCACACAAATGCTTGGCACTGACCATCTCCAATAAGAGACAATCTAACCACAGCCCTGAGTATTTAATGGTGATACCATGTCTAAGTCCCCACTATCATATAACCTGTGTGTTACCATTGACCAGAAACTCAACTGGACTCGCCATATAAATATAGTTCCTATAAGTGGAAATCAAAGGTTAAGAATACAGCACTGAGTAACTCATCTCCTTACTTTCCAATGCTGGTATACCATGTGGGCAGCATGATGGCTCAATGGTTAACTCAGCTCCAGGAGCCCGGTTTCAATTCCAGCCTTGAGAAACTGTGTGGAGTTTGCATGGTTCTCCCTGTGTCTGTGGGGGTTTCCTCCAGGTGCTCCGGTTTCCTCCCAAAGTACAAAGATGTGCAGGTTAGGTGGATTGGCCATGCTAGGTTGTCCCCTAGTGTCCAGGGATGTGCAAACTAGGGTCTGGTGGGATGCTGTTTAGAGGGTCGATGCAAACTTGATTCGCTGAATGACACTCTTTCTGCACTGTGCGAATTCTATATGCTCTATATATCTTCAAGACAGTTGGGAGAGTGTGATAGAATGCCTATCAATTGACTGGATGAGTGTAGCTCCAACAATACTCAAGAAGCTTGACACTATCAAAGACAAAACACCACATCCATTTCCTTCACCAGTTACATTCAATAGCAGAATTATGACAACATGCAATGCAGAAATTCACCAAAATGCTTATGCAGCTCCTTCCAAACCCATGACACTTCCATCTAAAAGGACAAGGACAGCAAATACATGGGAACATTACCACCTTCATGTTCCCCTTCAAGCCACTCACCATCCTGACTTGGAAATATATCACTGTGCTTTCAGTGTCACTGGGTTAAAATCCTGGAATTCTGTCCCTAATTGAATTATGGTTGAACTAACAGCACATGGATTACACTGGTTCAAGAATGCAGCTCACGACCACTTCCTCAATGCAAACAGAGATGTGCAATAAAAAGTGTAATAAATACCAGTGAGCAAGCTGGCATTTATTGCACCCACGCGCTATGAGTGGATAATAAAAAATCTCATACTCAGGAATATTTGGCACCCAGACTTGTCCTTCTTTGAGTCAGGTTTCCATCATCACCACCACCACAACATGACAATTCAACTTTGCAATCTGCATCTGTAACTTCCCAATTTATTTTACTACAGTCCACATATTTACAGACATTCACATTACTCTGATTTGCTCTTTGCTTCTTTCTCCCTGACTCTAACTTCACCTATTCAACTTACTGCTCTCTATGCCAGCACTAACTATGCCTTTCATTATTTTGCATGCCCTGGTATCTCCTCTACTTTTTTTTTGGCCCCCACTCCCCTGCCAAATTAATTCAAAGCCCTCACAGTAGCACTAACAAAACATCTCATAAGTAATTCATTCCCAGTTCAGTTTAGATACAACACATCTGTCTTCAAGAGGTGCCATCTTCCCAAGAGCCAGTCCCCAGAGAATCTAAAGCCCTCCCTCCTGCATCATCTTTCCAGCCACATATTCATTTGCTTATCCACCAATTTCTGTAATCACTTGCACATGGCTCTGGGACTAATCCCAAGACTGCTACATTGCTACTTGTGAACTTTCTACCTCGCTCCCTAAATTGCAATTGTAGGACAACATCGCCCTCCATAAGCCATTGACACCAACATGGACCACATGTCTGGATGGGCATTTTCCCCTCACAGAATATTGTGTAGCTAATCTATGACATCCTTAACCCTGGGAGGTAACATACCATCCTGGAGTCACATTGAAGGCCACAGGAATACGTGGCTGTTCTGATAACTAATGAAATGCGTATCACTGCTGTTCCTCCTTTCTCTGCCTCCCCTCTTATATCTTCAGGCCACTTGTAGGGCAAGTACAGTCAGAAGCATTTACATGCTTGAATAAACCAACAGACAAAGAAACTAGAGTCTTGTCTGATCACTGAAAGTGAGGAGGGTGGGTGAACTCCCACTTCAGACCTCATAAATGCATTTTACACCTCTGGTTGATTCATGTTGTCTTTCAAAATTGTGATATCAGAACTTCATCTTAGATCTCAGTCTTAACTGGGACCGGGCCTAATTGGAAGTTCAGAGCTTCAGTACAAATGAGGGAGATGTAATTGAAACTAGAAATATCAAGCCTCTATAGTGTTACCTTGCCACCAGATACCGAAAACAAATGTAGAATTTATATTGATAGAAGTCAGAGAGAGTGATTGGGGGTTGATCTAAAAGAGTCATGGGGGTGCACTCTATAGGGGTGGCATGGTGGCTCAGTGGTTAGCACTACTGCCTCACAGCATGAGGAACCGAGGTTCAAATCCAACCGTGGCCAACTGTCTGTGTGGAGTTTGCACATTCTCCCTGTGTCTTTGTGGGTTTCCAGCGGGTACTCTGTTTTCCTCCCACAGTCCAAAGATGTGCAAGTTGGGTGGATTGTCCACAGACTTCAGGGATGTGTAGGTTAGTTGCATTCGCCGCAAGAAATGCAAGGTTACAGGGATAGGGTCAGGGAATGCGTCTGGGTGGGATACTCTTTGGAGGGTCAGTGTGGACACAAATGGCCTGCTATCACACTGTAGGGATTCCATGAAATATACATCGAGAAATGACTCTCCATGTTCTTCAATATACAATACTACAAATTGAGGTATGCCATCATGATAGACACTGGCAAACTCTATCCTCTCATCAGTATTCCAAGTAAACTATTTCTGGAATTCATTAACATGAGACTCACCATCTGCGAAACTCCAAATTTGACAATGTTCCTAGATATAGAAAAAAGACCTAAAAAAAGACAAAAATAATTACCCTCATTGAAAAATAACAGAATCTGAAGAATACATAATTGTTCTCCACGAACCATGTAAGAATATGTATATCCGCCACAAGTCCGAGATGTAAAATCCAGGACTGTGATGCACTCCTTCCTGCCATGCTCTGTACCTGGAGACCAAATCAACCGGAGATTCAGCTTCGAGCCCACAGCTCGAACCCCTCACCTTGCTGCTGAAATTACCGGGAAAGTCAAAAAGACATATTGACTATTAAAACCCATCAGCAGATTGCTGGTTTTTAATGAGTCAATAACATGGAGATGTAATTTATCTGGTAGGACAACAATAGACGTTGGACACTGACTATGTCTCCATAAAAGCTGTGACCACAACTTCCACATCATAGAGACCATGAGAGCGGGTTTCACACAAAATAATCCAAAGTTTCAACTCCTTCCTCCGAAAAATATTCCTGTAGTCTGCGTTAAAATGGTTTAATATTGAGAAAACAATTTTTCGAATGGAAAGATCTGTCCCAAAATCTTGTGGAAACCCAACATCTCCAAAAATATTAGAGATAAAAGGTACTGGAGATACTGGAGAATCCAAGATAACAAGCATGGGGCTGGATGAACACAGCAGGTCAAGCAGCATCATAGGAGCAGCAAAACTTGACGTTTCGGGCCTAAACCCTTCATTAGAAATGGGGGAGGGGAAGAGGGTTCTGAAATAAATAGGGAGAGAGGGGGAGGCGGATAGAGGATGGATAGAGGAGAGGATAGGTGGAGAGGAGACAGACAGGTCAAAGAGGCGGGGATGGAGCCAGTAAAGGTGAGTGTAGGTAGTGGGGTAGGGAGGAGATAGGTCAGTCCAGGGAGGATGGACAGGTCAAGGGAGCGGGATGATGTTAGGAGGTAGGAGATGGGGGTGTGGCTTGAGGTGAGAGGAAAAACAGGTTAGGGAGGTGGAGATGAGCTGGGCTGGTTTTGGGATGCGGTTGGGGGAGGGGAGATTTTGAAGCTTGTGAAATCCACATTGATGCCATTGGGCTGCAGGGTTCCCAGGCTGAATATGATTTGCTGTTCCTGCAGCCTTCGGGTGGCATCACTGTGGCATTGCAGGAGGCCCAGGATGGACATGTCATCTGAGGAATGGGAGGGGGAGTTGAAATGGTTCGCGACTGGGAGGTGCAGTTGTTTGTTGTGAACTGAGCGCAAGTGTTCTGCAAAGCGGTCCCCAAGCCTCCGCTTGGTTTCCCCGATGTCGAGGAAGCCACAACGGGTATCTTGGACTTTGCAGCAAAAACTCACATTTGGTGAATAAACGTCAGACAGATTTTCTCTGCAAGTGCCTTCCTGTGTTTGATAGAGTGAGGGACAGGTCATCTCCTCAAACATTAACTGAATTACAGCCCCAAGCTCAGAAGGCTCCCCCTTCATTGAAGTCGTTTAAAACCTTCACAGGGACTCAGCTCAATTCTCCCGAACCCCTCAGAATCCCGCTTGGAACTACATTACCCAGGCTGCACGTGGGGCCAGTGCCTGCGCAGTGAGGGCGAAAATAAAGAATCAGCAGAGCAAGCCCGCGGTTGTTGTGCTGTTCCGCGCAGCAGCGGTTGTCAGTCAGTGTTCGGGAGTTCAAATCTCAGCGCGCGAGCGGAGCCGCTGTCACGTGGGCGGTTTGGTGTTCCACGTGCGCTTTTGTAAATGGCGGCATGAACCGAATTATTTTAACGCTTTTCCTCTCTTGAAAAACCAAAGAACTGCGGATGCTGGAAATCAGAAACAAAAGCAGAGAAACAAAAACTGGAAAAATGCAGCTGGATCTGGCATCATCAGTGTGGAGAAAGCAGAGTTAATGTTTTGGGTCCAGTGACTCTCCTTCAGAAAGGTCCTCTCATTCCCTTCTTTAACCTTCGTGCCCTTCCATCGCCGCCCATTGGCCTCGTCCAGCCCCCATCTCCTCCGTCCAACTATTGCTCTTCTCTCACTCCCCTTTGGCTCTCCCTTACCCAATCCCTTGTTCACAGCCCCACCACCTCCACCATTCACCCTGTTCTCTCTCTCCCTCCCCCTTGGGCTCAGACTCCTCACTTTGTGGACTGGTTATCTCTCAATCTGGGTCCCCTGTGGAATGAAGCCCTTCCCCCAGCCTTTCCTGAGGCTCAAACTCACTCAGCTGCAGAAAGATCCCAGAACCCAGCTCTGCCCGCTCTGTGACCTATTCTCAGGCCAGTCCTTTGTGGATAGACAGTCTCTTTTAGGTTGAAAGAGAGTCAAGTGGGGAATAGGAATTTCAATCTGGTCTCCATAATAGCAGCTTCTCCCTCTCACCTCCTTTCACCCTGAGTCCCAGGTTCTCAGTGTGAAAAATGGTGACTGCAAATACTCTGGGATCTTGTAGAGATCCCTGTCCTTTTGCACTAAAAACTGACACAAGCCCAAATTCTCAGACAGTCCCCACTGCTCGTGGCTGCCTCCACCTCTCAGGGAATTAACATTCTTGGACCATTAGTCTCTCCACCAAATTTCACTCTACTTGCATTTCGCCCAGGCACATTCAACTTGCAGCTGACAGTATTTGCGATTTTATGTACCTGCAGAGGACCTGGTCTGTGGAGCAGCTTTTAAAGACAATTGCGTATCATTCAGGTTACATTATCACATAACACACGAGGCAGCTCACAGAGCACAGGAATCACCCAGTCTGAACTGGACAGGGAGCACAGTCCCTTGGAAAAGATTCATGAGGAACTTCTTTCCAGCGTGTTATGAGCCAAAGAGGCACTCAGTGCCAGACTGGCCGTTGGGGTATTAACCCTTGATTAGTGGGTGATTGGCTCTGCCAGAGTCGCAATGCCAGGTTTTGGTGAGAGATCTTAAACCTCAGTGAGTAATAGTGTCAGGGCATTCAGTGTCAGACTGGATTAATAGCTTAGCTATGACTTTAAAATCATGCTCTGTATTTGTGACACTGTCACATTTGGAAGCTGTTTCTCTAAGTAAATCCTTGAAACAGTCTCATCACTTCAGTGACATCACCCTGTAATTTTCATTGGCATACAGCGAGGTCTCTGCAACTTGTTCAAAATTCAGTATCCATCTCTCTGAGACACACACTCCAACCACTCTATTGTTATGAAGGTGCAGTGCCCAGAACTGAAAGCAGTTCTCTAGAGTAATCTAATCAAAACTTTGGACAACAGAAACATAAACAGCAAATGGTGCAGTGCTGGGTTTTATTTACACATTCTTCGTGTCGGGATTTATTGACAGGGGACACTGTGAGGGTTTATTTACAGGGTGCTCTATGTCAGGGTTTATTTACAGGTGGCTGTGCGTTATATTTGAGACTCAAGACCTGATTTTTATCTCTATCTCTCCCAACCTCCACCCCTCCCCAAGTTTCATTTCCTCTGCTATTTCCATGCTGCAATGACCCCTCTTCCTGGTCTGCTGGAATTTCAGGCTGTCGGTTATGTTGATGATACCCCAATCGATTGCTACAAAAGTGACCCGTCGGTAGCGATGGATGGCTGAGTGTCAGGGCCCTAAGTATTGGGAACAGCAGACTCTGATCCTGAGGAGCTCTGAGCACAAGAAGCTGACCAAAATTCATACAGCCTTAAACTGCACAAACCAGAGTGGAGGTAGACCACCCCTGTATCCAGCCCCTGTGTCTGTCTGTTACCCATCCCCACAAATGATTCCTTATTTTTCTCTGCTGTCATCCACACCTCTTTGTCCCTTTATTTTCCCCATTACCCCCATACTGCTTGTGTCTGTCTGCTATCATCCCCATGTCTCTTTATTACTCCCAAGTCTCTATTGTCACCCACTCCCTGTGTCCTGTCAATTTCCCCCTTCCTTACTTGTTTCTGTTTCACTTCCCTTGCCATTTGTTCTCTGAAATGGTAGAGTGACAGGGATTGGTTGAGGTACTGTTGTAGAGGGCTGGCGCAGGCAAAGTGGACTGAATGGACCCTTCAATACTGTAACCGTTCTGTGATTTGACAAAAGGGAATACCTAGATCCCTCTGATTGCAAACATTCCTCACTCCCTCACCATTCTGCTTTTCTTTGTTCTCTACTTATTTAATGCTTCTGCACATTGTGTTCTGACTGTCATATCCTTGCTCTCTCTCTCGCACTTTTTCGATGTCCCTCAGCAACATCGGTGTCCTCAGGGCTGTCTCGGGTACTGACCCTCGTGGTTCTTGCTAGTTTCAGCTCACCAATTTGAATGTAGTATCGTAGAATCCCTACAGTATGGGAGCAGACCATTTAGCCCATCGAGTTCACACCACTCCAAAGAGCATCCCATCCACAGTCACCCTCCCCCATCCCTGTAACCCTGCATTTCACATGTGTAATCCACCTAGCCTGATATCCCTGGACACTGTCACAATTTAGCATGGCTAGTCCACCTAACCTGCACATCTTTGGACTGTAGGAGGAAACTGGAGGAAGCCCATGTAGACATGGGGAGAATGTGCAAACTCCATTCAGACAGTCGCCAAAGAATGGATCCGAGGTCCCTAGGACTATGAGACTACAGTGTTAAACACTGAGCCACCGTGCCACCCTAAATTTGACTTGTTTAGTCTGACTCTCTGTTTTATGTCCATTAACCACTCCCCAACCCATCAATCCATATTTTCTGTGATAACCTCTCAACTGGCACCTTATCAAAACTGATTTGAGAGAAAAGTACTGTGCACCACATGCACTGATTGCCCCATTATTTAACATATTCATTATGTTAATGGGACATAGGCCATATAGCACAGGGACAGGCTCTTCTACCCATCATGTGTGTGCTGGCGACCATGTTGCCATTCTAACCTAATCGCATCTGCCTGCACATGGTCTATATATGTCTATTCCCTGCCTGTTCATGTGTCTTTCTAATTGTCACCACCTCTGGCAGCATGTTTCAGACAACCACCACTCTCTTTAAAAGAAAACTTTCTCCCTCTTGCTTTAAACTATGCCCTAGTATTGACATTTCCACCCTTGAAAAGACACTATAAGTATCCTCCCTATCCACACCTCTTATAATTTTATGTACTTCTATCAGGTTGCCCCTCCGCCACGGCAGAAAAAACGGTCCAAGTCTATCCAACATCTCCTTATAGTTAGACTTCAAAACATTCAAAATAAAAGGTCAAAATCCGTTTCGCTGTCATAAAGCCATATTAACTATATTTAATCAGATTATAATTCTCTATATTTTCCTGTTACCATGTCCCTCAAAACAGGTATAAACACTTTGCCTGTGTCTGAATTGAGGCAGTAGCACTCTGGAATGTCCATCTTTTAATCGGCCCCATTATGTTTCCTTATTTTCAATCTTTGGAGACTGTTCAAGAATAGATGGAACTGGGGAAGGTGAAATCCTCCCACTAAACCCACTCGGCTGAATAGACAGGTCAGGGTGGGTGGGTTCTGTGTGCGAAGATCTCTGATTGGCTGTTTGTGTGTTTGATTGACAGAGATCCACATAAGCCAGGTGATGCATGGCTGTGAGCTCCAGAATGATGGGAAAAGCAGTGGATTTCACAAGGAAGGCTGGGATGGCCAGGACTAAATCAGCTTTGACAAGGAGCGCAAGGTGACGGTGACTCCGGTATCCTGGAGACTGATCCCCAAGAACAAGTGGGACAACTATAAGGCCTGGAATCTGCAGAATAAGGTTTACCTGGAGAGAACCTGGATCAAGTGGCTGAAAGCATACTTGAAACATTTATTGCCCAGACGATTTGCCTGGTATTCTGATTCATGAGACATTACCACTATACCATCACCTCCTTCAACCCCACATCTGAATGGAAGTGAGGGTTTGGGATGACTGTGAGTGAAGGAAGATGGAGATTGAGGTACAACTAAGAGTTAGGGATGCACAACTAGGAGTGGGGAGAGTAATTGAAAATGAGGTGAGGGGTGGGAATGAGAGTGAAGAATGAGCACTGACAGTTGTCACATTTGAGAAGTGGTCGTTGGCGGCAGCTGAGATTGAGATGACAGCCTGTCAGTGAGCGGTGAATGACAGTCATCTCTGGATAAAAGGGTGTATAACATTTATTTATTGGAGTCAGGGTCCAATCCCCATTTTAAAGGGGTATTTACAATACCCTGGGTTTAGGGTCTAACCCCAGATTAAGTATTTATTTATGTTTTGCTGTGATCTGCATCAATCCCTGCCTCTCATGAACCCGACTCTAATCTTTTCACTTTCTCAGTTGCTCCTCAAATGTTCCTTCCTGTGGATTCTGCATCAGCAACTGATTCAGCCCAACTGTCCTTTCTCGTGACAGGATTTCACCCTCGAGATCTTGAAGTCATTCTCCTAAAAAAAAAAAATCACATGCCAATTGGGCAAATGTACTCCACTGGCATTCTGCCCAACCGCAATGGCACTTACCAGTTCATGAGAAAGGCACGAATTGAGACCCACCTATTCCTGTCAGTATGAACACAGCAACAAAGGAGTGGAGATCAGACAGGGGGTTAAGAGCAGTGACTGCTGAGGATAGAACTTATGTGGATTACTGTGGGAGACAATGTATGTATGTCAGGGTCTGTGGGAAACTGTGTGTGTGTGTGTGTGTGTGTGTGTGTATGTGTGTCATAGAGTGTGAGGAACGCAGTGCAGGTGAGTCAGGGACTGTGAAGAATGGAGTGCGTGAAACTCAGGGACTACAGAGGACAGATTGTGTGTGTCATGAACTGTGATGTCAGTTTGTATCTGGTTCTGTGGGGAATGGACTGTGTGTCAGGGGTCTACAGGCGGGGGGATGGTGTATGCAGAGTGTATGCATGTCATGGTCTGCAGGAGACAGTGTGTGCGTGTCAGGGTCTATGGGGTACAGAGTGTGGCAGAGTCTACAAAGGACAGTGTATGTCCATCATGATCTGCGGCGAAGAGAGAATGTGAGTGTATGTACATATGTGTCTATGCACATGTGTGTGTCAGATTTTACTGGGGAACAGAGTGTATGTGTGCGTGTGTGTGTCAGGATCTACAGGGAGACAGAGTCTGTGTGTGTCAGGGTCACAGGGGAACTGTGTGTGTGTGTGTGTGTGTGTGTGTGTGTGTGTGTGTGTCATGGTCTACAAGGGAGCTCTGTTTGTTTGTGTGTGTGTGCGTCTGTCTTTTAGGGTCTAAGGGAGATAAAGTGTGTGTTTGTGTGTGTGTCAGCATCTGATGGGGTCAGATTATGTGTCTGTGTGAGTGTGCCAGTGTGAGGGGAACAGAGTGTGTTTGCGTGTGTCAGGTTCTAAGGGGGACAGTGTGTTTGTACGTACATCAGGATATAAAGGGACTGTGTGTGTGTGTGTGTGTGTGTGTGTGTGTGTCAGGCTCTGAGGGATGATTGCTGTGGAATTTGGGGATTAAGTCAGTGTGTGTTGCCTTCCTATATACTGTGGGTTGGAACTCCCCGTTGGTCATTCATTCTACCCTGACATCTAGCAACGGAAGTTGATTGTTGTCTTCCTTTTATGAGTTTGATCCCGGTGAAAATGTTGTTGTTCAGATGGTGTTATTCGTGTAACATGGTGCATTAAATTATGACAAATGTATCGTCCACATAGTGGATCCACAGTTTTGGCTGTATGAAGGGGGGGGTAGTGTGTTCCAGTCTTTGCATGACTGCCTCTGCAATATGTCCTGAGATGGATGACCCCACACAGGTGTGCCATTGATTTATTTGTATTTTTGCCCATTAAAGATGAAGTATGTGGTGAGGCATAGATCCAGTATTCTGAATATATCGTCCTTCCAGTTGGAGCTGTTTGCAGTCAGCATTCCTGCTGCATCCAGTAATGTGGCAAGTGTTTCTTTAGCTAGTGGTATATCAATGCATAGTGCTGAGAAGTTAAAGGATACCATAATCTTGTCGTTGTTGATTTTAATGTTCTTGGGGTTGCTAAGGAATTCCTGGGTTGAGTGGAAGTGTGGGGATATTCATAATGACGGTCATGCACCCTTTGTCCACTGGTAGAATTATGATGTTTCTGTCTTTCTTGAGTCCTTTGAGTGCTTTTCTTTCTGATGTGTTGAGGGAGGCCCATTCATTCCTCCAGTTCAATGTTATAGTTTGTCGGGTGGCTTGTTGTGTTTCATCCATGAGTCCATTATCTTTCAATATAGCTTCCACAGCGGCCACGACGTTTGTTCTGTTCACAGCTCTGTGTTTATAGTTTAGTCCATGTTTAAACTGACCAAATCCTCAATTTTCACAGCAATCATCCCAACGTCCACACACAAAGCTGTATTAGGACACTATTCAAATGAGCCATAACTCACTGCATCATGCCAGAATTACGCAAGAAGGAGGAAGAGCACCTATACAAGATCTTTGCTAACAACTGACTCCCAACAACTTCATCCGCTGGTGCGTACTAGATAGACAACACCAAGAGGATACAATACGTCTCAATACACTGGCCACACTACCCTGTATCAAAAACATATCAGAACTGACAACGAGACCTGTGACCACTAGGAATCATGGTAGCACAAACCCACAGCCACACTGCAACAAACACTCGCAAGGACAAAAGACTCCATACCCATAAGATGCAGGACCAACATAGTTTACAAAATACCTTGCAATGACTGAAGCAAACATTACATCAGCCAGACAGAACAAAATAGCCGTCAGGACACATGAACACCAGCTAGCAGCAAAATAACATGACAAATCTACCCTTATCTCAGCGCACTTAGACAATGAAGGCCATCAATTTAACTGGGATAACATGACCATCCTAGCTCAAACCAACCACAGACATGCAAGGAATTCCTAGAGGCTTGGTTTTCAACCCATAATCCAGTCAACAAATATGTGGAATTCAACCCCATATACAAACTCATGCAGAACATAACCGGAAATGACACAACTCAACCTAATAGACCAGATCACATAAATACCAAGTGGAGTAGAACAACATCACTTCATCGGAGGCCGCATTGATGATGTTACCTACCATGGTGATGAAACATCTGTACGATAACCAGCCAGCTCTGCGAGCAAGCCAACAACCTCATCCACAATCCGAGGTACAAATCTTCACAACAACGTGTGTGCGCGCATGTGTGCATTTGTGCACATGTGTGCGCGTGTGTGTGTGTCTGTGTGGGAAAGAGTCTGTTTGTGTGTCAGGGTCTAAGGGGGACAGAGTGTGTGTTCATTAGGGTCTAAGGTGGACAGAACCTGTGTGTATGGCAGTGTTGAAGGCGTACAGAGTGTTTGGTGTGTGTGTCAGGATCTGAGGAGGAACAGTCTATGTGTATGTGTCAGTCAGGGTCTGAGGGTAGTAGTGTTTACGTATGCTGTGTGTGTGAGGGTCTAAGGGGACAGAGTGTATCAATGTCTCAGGGTCTGAGCGTAACACTGTGTGTTTGTGTCAGGGTTTAATGGGAGCAGAGCATGTGTGTGTGTCAAGAGTCTGCGTGGGACAGTGTGTGTTGTTACGGAGGGGGAATAGCTGAACCTCTTTGATACTTAACCAAAACACAAGCCCCAATCTCCACTTTACAAATAGCAAGAAACTATTTATTTATTTATATAACCCTAACAATGAATAAATTAACAGAATTACCAACAAACCGAACAATTTCCCCTAAGCACTAACTGTTCCATCAGTAAACTAAATTCGAATGGAATGCTATTCAAATAAACACGTTTCCATTTATATAAACCCAATTACTTGGAAAACAAGAAATTAAAACTTAATCTCACCTAGTTCACGCAGACTGTCTCATGGAATATTCTGTCTTCTCGGGCCTCTTCACAATCGCCTTTCTTCCGCTAATTCTGCTGTCAGGGATGTTTTATCTCTATAATTGCTTCAATGAGGAATTTGACCTAAAATACCGTGGTACCTTTGATTAATTAGATGGGCTTTCTTTGAGAGCTGAATAGTGTGAACTCTGGCTGGTTGCAGATGACTCTCCCTGAATTTTCAAATGCCTTCGTCTTAATATACCTGTATTGACATAATCAAATTCTTATGATATGATCTGTTTCAGGTTTTCAACACCATCAGATTTAAATTCAGTTGGCTTTCTGAATCTAGGTGCTTAGTTTAAATTAATTGGACAAATTCAAAGTTCTTGTCTTCAAAGAAGTGCTACTTGACTGTTCTATACAAAATGTTTCAATTCGGGCACTTTCTGTGCACGTGCATTTATGAACTTTCAAGCACAAACAAAGCACAAGCTCTTAAAGGGACCATGGGACTCTTTTCCCCACAACCATTTTTACCAGTAAATTCTAACTTCCTGCAATTCATGAATACTGTACCCAACTTCATAACACCTCTCCCTTAAGAAAGAAAAGAACCATCATTGTGAAAAGATGGCTTAATTTCATTATTCTAAATTTTAACACTATTACCCCAATCACATAGTTCAGTAGTCTAAAGTTATACCTTTCATACTAATTCTAAATATACATATATAGATCACTGGACCGTACTGTATCTATCTTATCTACAAATTTTCTTTTAAACCCACGATGACGCATCTGCAATAAATTATTCCATCCTGGAACATGTAAAATTTATAAGTTAAAAGTCTGTAACATAAGACTCCAATGAAATAGTCTCATATTTTTGTCCTTAAATTTTTCCAAAGAGGGTGAGAGAGTTGTGGTCTTTATACACAATTGTCTCTGAACTATTGTTCATAACATAAACATTAAAAAGTTGTCAGGCCAGTGCCAAACTCAATAATTCGTTTTCAATTGAGTTTCTTTGAAAAATATTCAATTGGCCTTTCAATTCTGCTATCATCTGCCTATGGCTCAGTAGTTAGAACACTGCTAACCCATAGCGCCAGGGACCCAAGTTCAATTCTACCCTTGGGTGACTGTATTTGGAGTTTGCACATTCTCCCCGTATCTGTGTGGATTTCTGCCGGGTTCTCCTGTTTCCTTCCACAGTCCAAAGATGTGCAGGTTAGGTGGATTGGCCATTGCTGAATTCCCTGTAGTCTCCAGGGGTTTGTAAGTTAGGTGGATTAGCCATGGGAAATGCAGGGTTACAGCGAAAAGGGTACGGGAATGTGTGTGGGTGGGATGCTCTTTGGAGGGGTGGTATGGACTTGCTGGGCTGATTGGCCTGTTTCCACATTGTAGGGATTCTATGATCAATACAGCTCCAACCACTATCTCTGGTGTCAATAACAACTTTGAAGGGTTTTGAGAAATTTGCCATAGCTAGAACTGGTGCAGTAATTAATATGGCTTTTAAATTCTCAAGTGCCTCCTGGCATTGTTTTGTCTACTGAAATTTCTTGTTTTTCTTTAGCAAATCTGTCAGCGGTGCCACCGCGCTACTAAAGTTCAGCACAAACTTCCAGTGGAATCTGCTGAGTCCCAAAAATCAAACTACCTCTTTCTTCGAAGGTGGAAATTCCTTGATGGCCCTCGTCTTTATGCTCCTTGGGGTCATCCTTCCATGTCCAATGTTATGTCCTAAGAACATCACTTCTACCTTCACAAATTCAGTTTTTGCTAAGTTTGTAACCAGTTTTGCCTCCAGTAGTTTTTCAAATAGCTCTGCCAAATGCATCATGTGATCTTTCCATGAATGGCTAAAGATCACAACATGGTCTATATAGACGGCACAGTTCGTCAAACCTGCTACAACTCTGTCCGTAAGTCTTTGAAATATGGCTGGTGCCTTCTTCATACTAAAGGGCTTTACTTTAAATTGATATAGCCCATTTGGGGTTACAAATGCAGAAACTTCCTTCACTCTCTCTGTCAAAGGTACTTGCCAGTAACCATGGAGTAAGTCCAACTTCTTTCCACACAGCACCCCAGCCTTGGAATTGGGTATGAGTCTGATTTCATTACGATGTTGATCTTCCGATAAACCACGCAGAACCGTTGCATACCATCAGGCTTTGGAACCAACAAGATCGGTGAACTCCACTCACTTTGACTCGGCTTGATATCATCTTCTTGCAGCATCTCTTCCACTTCCTTATGTACCTGTGCAGTTTTGAGAGGTTTAAGCCTGTAGGTGTGTTGTTTTATTGGAATAGCATTCCCTACTTCAATGTCAATCACTGTGGTATTAATCTTCCCCATTCTATTCCCATATATGTCTTCATATTGCTGCAACGAGCCTTTCATTTCAGTCCTCTGTTCCTGAGACAGATAGCTCACTATTCTATCCCATTGTCTGAGGACTTCCTCATTCTTTAACTTACTTTGAGGTTCATCAAAATCAAATGATTCTGATTCTGATTCCTCACCATGAGGGGCAGTAACTAATACCCATTTCTCCATCCCTGTCCTTGTCATAGTAGGGTTTCAACATATTCGCATAACATATCCACTGTGACTTTATGGGCCTCTTACCTTCTTTTCACCATCTTGGGTTTCTTTTTTCACCTGTGGTAAACTGCTTCCAGTGTGATCTACTTTTTGTTTTCATTGAAGGATTTTTCCCAATTTATATCCCTCACAGAATGAAATGGCTGTTGGAAGCTAAATTTTGATTTATGCTCTAATACGTATCCATCCGCCATCTCTGCAGCTCTTCATACTTTGGTAACTTTCTGTTCCTCAATATGACGCCTTATCATCTCTGGAAGCGAATTTTTAAACTTCTCCAGCAGAATAATCTCTCTAAGATCTTCATATGTCTTTTCTGTCTTTAATGCTCTCACCCATCTATCGAAGTTGCTCTGTTTAATTGTTTCAAAACTCGACATAACTCTGACTTGGTTTTTTCTTTATATTTCTGAACCATTGTCTGTATTTTTCTAGTACCAATTTGTCGGACTCCAAATAGCCTGTTTAACATCTTCATAATCTCTTGATACCTCATCTGACAGTGCTGCAAATGCCTCACTGGCCCTGCCAACCAATTTGGTCTGAAGTAGCATTACCCACATAGTCTCTGACCAGTCCATCTACCTAGCTAGTTTCTCAAAGGAAATGAAAAAGTCTTCTACATGTTTCTCATTGAATTTTGGTAACATTTGGACATATTTGTATATATCCCTACCAGGCTGTTGGCTACAATGAATTTTCTCTTCCTCACTTCTATTTTGTACTTTTACTTCTGTCATTTGAAGTTCTTTTTCTTCAAGTTCCATCTTCATCTTTTCCAACTCAAACGTTCTTTCCCTTTTTTTCAGCTTCTAACTCCAGTTGCCTATTTGCAATTTATTTTTTTTCTAACTCCACGGCACTTGCCTATTTATCTGATACACCTAAGTGCTTGACCAACTCCGTTACAATTTCAGCTTTCCTTTTATCCATCATTAAACCTAATTCTAACCTGTTTTCTATCTAAAAGTATATCCTTTCTTTGTCTTTCTAAACTTTCTTGTCAAATTTAGGAAGCACGTTCAAATCCTAAAACCTCTTTAGCAATGTTAAGAGCCATTTCCCTCACTTTTCATTTCACCAACAATAAGTAACTGAAATTAAACAGATTTTTCTCACCTAAGTTTTATTTTAAAATCTAGGACACTAATCCCCAAGTCTGTTCAAACCTGTCCAGATCAGTTCAGATCTCCTACACGAGCTGTGTAGATCCCAAACTCAAACAGTCCAGTTCTGTTCAGATCTCAGACTTGAGCACCCAGTTTTGTTCAGAAGCAGGAATAGCCAAACCCCTCTGATAGTTAACCAAAACACATGCCCCAAACTGCTATGGAGAGATTAGAGGTTTCCCTTCTATTAATTACCCCCAGAACACCCAGAGAAGCTCACTTTTCCCCTCATAATCTGTTAAAAGTTGTTAAAAGAAAGACAATCCCTGATCTCCACTTTACTAATAAAAAGAAACAATTTCTTTATTCAGCCCTTTTTTATTACTAACAAACCGAACAATTTCCCGTAAGAACTAACTATTCCCTAACTGAACTAAATTCTGATGCAATGCTATTCGAATGAACACAAGTCCCATTTATATAGGGGTTAGTAGGAACTGCCGATGCTGGAGAATCTGAAATAACAAGGTGTAGAGCTGGATGAACACAGCAGGCCAAGCAGTACCAGAGGCGCGGGAAAACTGACGTTACGAAACGTCAGCTTTCCTGCTCCTTTGATGCTGCTTAGCCTGCTGTGTTCATCCAGCTCTACACCTTGTTATCTCATTTATATAAACCTGATTAAAAGAAAACAAGAAATTAAAACTTAATCTCTCCAAGTTCGAACAGACTATCTTCTGGAATAATCTGTCTCCTCCGGTGTCTTCAGTGTCTATGTATGTATATGTTAATGAGGGCCTAAAGGGGACAGTGTGTGCGTCACAGGGTCTAGGGGAACAGAGTGTGTGTGTGAGCGTGTTTGTTAGGGTCTAATGGGGACTGTGTGTGTGTGACAGGGTCTGAGGATGAACTGTGTGTTTGTGGGTCTTAAGGGGACAGTGTGTGTTTGTCAGGGTCTCATGGGTACAGAGTTTGTGTCAGTGTCTTGGAGGGGACAGAGCGTAGGAGTGTGAGCGTCTGCAAGAGACGTGTATGCGTGCGCGGATGTGTGCACCAGCGTCTGTGGGAGAACTCTGTGCGTGCGTATGTTTAAGTATTCAAGTGGATATTTATATTTTCATATTTCAAACTTTGTTACTTAGGTTTACATATCATTTTGCTGCTCCGAAATAAACCTGTTTGATGGTCGTTCTTATCCTAAACCTGTAAATGAAATATGTCATTAGCCATATTAGTAACTGGGTAAAACATTTCATTTTATGCAGAGACCAGGGATGCGCAGGCTCTGTAGAGACAGAAGGAAAACCTTCTACGTCAGACATAATGCAGGCCATTTTGATTTCCACAAAAGTAATGGAATCTGTTCAGTTATAAAAGTGATTAGCTGTCTTACAAATCAGAACTCTCCAGAATACGCCAGATGGTCAATGTTAGAAAATTGGAGCAGCAATAAGCTATTCACCCCTTGAGCCTGCTCCAATATTCAATATGGTCATGGCTGTTCATCCAGCTCAGTACCCACTTCCTGCAATCTCCCTGTACACTTTGATCACTTTAGCCCAAAGAAATAAATCCAACTCCTTCTTGAAAGCGCAGTTACTTTCTGTGGCAGAGAATTTCACTGCCTCACCACTCTCTGGATGAAGAAATTTCTCATTATCTCAGTCCAAAATGACTCATATCCTTCGACTGTGACTCCCGATTGTGGAGTCCTTGGACATCGGGAACATACTTCCCTCCATATGCCCTATTTAGTCCTGTTCGACTGTTATAGGCTTCGATGGGATCCCTTCTCATTCATTGAAGAGCTAGTGGATATGGTCCCAATGATTCAGTCTTCCTTCATATGCCAGTCCTCCCATAAGAGTAAACGGTCTGCTCAACATTTGTTGCACTCCTTTCATGGCCAAAACATCCTTCCCTCAGATCAGGAAACAAAAAAAAACTACATAATTACACCAGGTATAGTTTCACTAAGCCCGTTTACAAGAGCAGCAAAACATCCCTGCTCCTGTATGTGGAAACTTGCAACTTAACCATTTGCCTTTTTCGTCGCCTGCTATATCTGCATGCTTACTTTCAGTGACTAGTGTACAACGGCGCCCAGGTCCATTTCATTATTTGTCACCATTCAGGTAATAATCTGCCTTCCTTTATTTGGGACCTGAAAGTATAATCTCATATTTGTTCACATTAGACCTCATTCAGTTTGCCTATTCAATCAGACATCAGACAGACTCGATGCCCCGTACATGTGGTGTTTCAAATAATATTAAACTTATGGAATACCTTCTCTGGGAGTGTTTGATGGGTATGGTGTGAAGGAAAGTTTCATCCAAACATATGTACTCTGTGATCATAGAATCCCTACAGCCCAACAAGTCCACACCGACCCTCAGAACATCCTGTCCAGACCCGCCCCCCATAACCCACCTAATCTACTGCTCTCCGAACACTATGGACAATTTAGCATGGCCAGCCCACCTGACCTGCACATAGTTGAACTGTGGGAGGAAGCCCATGTAGACACAGGGAGAATGTGTAAACTTCACACAGTCACCTGAGGGTGGAATTGAACCCAGGTCCCTAGCACTGAGAGGCAGCAGTGCTAACCACCGAGCTACCATGCCACCAGCCTTAAGTATTTGAAAGCTTGGTGTTGAAGAAGTTTTACACTGGACCTGACATCCTGCTTTGTCTTCCTTGGCAACATTTGTTGAGAACAACAAGAGCTCTACGAAGAGCTCTACCTTGGATCTTATCTATCCCAGGAATTTTTGATCGGGACATGTGTAGAGGGCGCTCTACTTCAGTTCTCACCCCGTAGTGCAGCTGTCCTGATAGTGTTTGATTGGATGGTGTATTTTGAGTTTATTCTGTGACAGCCCACGATCTTATTATTTCAACAATGTTCCAATCAGTGGGTACTGCTGCTCATGCCATCACCTATTACTCCTCTCATCCCAGCAACACTCCCCCACAAAAGAGCTTCTCAATGTTCAAGTAGACGGCGACACATTTCCTGGAAGACTGTGCCATGGATAAAGTGAGAGCTGGTCTAATAACTAATGGTACATAATGTTTGCAGCATCAGTGATCGGGTTAATGAGGGTAATTTTGGGAGATTGCGCTCTCAGAATTTTCAGTGGGTGGGAGTGAAGCCAGGGACAGGTTTGCTTGGTCAGGAAGACTGGTTGACTAATGATGCTAAAACCTGGTTGTATGACCTTGTGACACCTCATTTAGGAGGGGCCTCAGCTATCTGAACAGTTTTTGGGTGAGTGCGTTTGCTCAGTTGGAATCCTTCCCATTCACTGGTACATTCTCAGGTTTTTAAATGGAAGAGTAAACAAGACTATTCAGCCAATTCTTTTCAGAACGCAAGTCTGCATCCATTTTATTTAAATCAAAATGTGAATGAGTACAGAGTTTTAAGATGGAAGTTTGAAATTATATAACTAATTAAGTTCAATTATATCAGTTGCCTATATTTGAGCAATCGATTTTGCTCAGTTAAAGTCTCACAAAAAATGTAACTGATTTAAGTTATTCACTGTCTTATTCATAGATCAGGCTAACAAAATAACACAGATGAAACGTGTAGGGTCACAATTTCCAACGGACTTTCACCACTTTTTTGCCAACCAAATCCATGCAAACAAATCCTCTTCTTCAGAACAGATACGCAGCTTTTTCGCCCAGGGCAATATTTTCTAACGGTGTCTGGAGATGGACTTTTCAATCATGAGGGAAATTTCTAGACTCTCACTCTCCAGTTCGTAATGCACCTTGTCACGATATGAGTGGCCAATATACTCTGTAATTTAGCCTAATTAGTCTTTGCCATTTCTGCCTAATTCATTTAGATAAAGGAACAATAAACTGATCAGCGTGTTTCTTACTTTGATTTTGAAAACACTTCTCAATGCAAATAGAGCAAAGTTTTGTTTATAATTTACTACAGTTAGATTTAAATGACTTCTAACCGAATTGTGCCTCAAATTCTAACCTGTAAATTCTCATCTAAATTATGTAAGAAGGCTTTTTTGAAAATGAAACTAATTACAAAATAAATACCCAACAGTCTGTATGAGTTTAAAGATCATTCTCATAATACAATTAATAAGTATTATTCATCATTTGCAGACTATATCACTGAAATTTTAAAATGTTGTGAAAAATCTGCCTTCTTAACTAATATGCAACTACAGTTACTGACGCAAATATAAACTATTCTGAAGATCGTAACTTTTTAGTGCACGTGTAATTGATGGAGTTAACAGAAGTTCCGTTTTTCTAAATGTGTGTGATTTAATTGTGTAAAATTTAAAAAATGAGTTTTAACCAAACTTTTTAAAACAGCTGAAACATAAACAGATATTGTTGAAGAAACTCGGGGGCAACTGCGTAGAGAAAGCAGAGTTCAGAATCACTGAACCCGCAACTTTGGCTTTTTTTCTGTTTTATTTTAAAAGAGCTATTGGTCAATCCAATATATTTAGTAACAATGTATTCAAGTTGGCGATTTGCAGAAATAATTGACAGTAGAATAATATGCCACGTATTTACTGTCAAGAAATCACCTATTATTCCCCAAGTCCTCTTAGCTCATTCAATAAATTTTAGCCCAATGATATTCAGTAGAAAATCACATTCTAAGCTAACAAGAATTACAGAATCCCTACTGTGTGGAAGCAGCCATGCGGTTCATCGAGTCCACACCGACAGTCCGAAGAGCATTCCACCCAGGCCGCCCCACCCCCTGCCTCCCATCCTATCCCTGTAACCCCGCACTTCCCTGGACACTATGGCTAACTTAGCTTGGCTAATCTGCCTAAACTGCACACGTTTGGCTTGTGGGAGGAACCTAGAGCACCCAAAGGAAGACCACACAAACACGGGGGAGAACGTGCAAACCCCACACAGACAGTCAAGGGTAGAATCATACCCGCGTTCATGGTGCTGTGAGGCAGCAGTGCTGACTAATAGGAAAAAGGTTGTTCGTTAACCATTTGGCTGAAGTTATGAAATGAATCCTGGTATCAGATCAATGCAATGGGAAAAAGAGACATTCTCAGATGTTATAATTCGAGTGTTATAATTGTTATAATTACAAGGTGTGGAGTGTTATAATTACAAGTGTTATAATTCGAGCAGTGTGGGACTGAAATGGAGTCTTCTGAGTTCAGCGAATACAAAACAGGACTTGGGATTCAGTACAGATTCCATGCTGAGAATTCTTCGATTGTTTTCAGCGTTTCAATAATTTAAATATTATTTAGTGGATATTTGATCCCATTGTTAAGTTCCTTGCTGAATTTGCTCTGGGTCACTGGGTAACTACATGTCTTTGTGTTGGTACTCAAAAGGAAGATCATAAAGCTGGTAACATCTGCGATGTACAGCGAGTCACTGAAATCTGTTGAATAACATGTTTATTATTCTCATTTGTAAGAAATATATCGCAAATATTACTACAATAATAGGAACTTTCTGGATACAGTGAAAAGTGAGATGGTGGATTTTCTTCGTTTCTCTATCTCTCGATCATTATGATCCACATCATTCTTCCTCCCTCTCAGCGTCCGGCGAATTTTTATGGTTGTTAATATGCGTCCCGCAATCAGAGCATTGAGCAACAAGATCAGAAATGTTGGGGGCATGGATTCAAATAGCGGTCAATCCAGCTAAATGCTATCCGTACAGCAATAGTATAATAATCCAATTTAAAATTGCAGCCCCGGCCATATTTTTGACAGTAATGTATGGCCCAATTGTAAAATAAAAGGGAATGTTTTTGAAACAGAGTACCAGACAGCTAGTTCCTATAACCACTGATGCCATTTTCTCGTTGCACTACTCAGTCCTCAGCGTCTGGAAGTAAAACATCAATGAAAGTGACTGTTAAACAGACAGAAATATTGGTGGCTGCACAAGCAATGGCAGAGTTAGCAGAGCAAATAGAGGTGAGTAAAAGGAATTTAGTTGGTATATAAAGATCATTGATCCTCCAAAATACCACTGTCAGTGATAAGAGTAAAGAGATCCGCCGATGCCATTGCTCACAAGTAGTGAGTGATACATTTTCCCTGGGAAAGGATCACAATAATTATATAATTATTTTTAAAAACAAACAGACAAGCCGTGAATCGCAAACAAGATTCATGAAGAAACGAGATAATAGGTATTGCAGATGCTGGAGAATCCGAGATAACAAGGTGTGGAACTGGATGAACACAGCAGGCCAAGCAGCATCATAGGAGCAGGAAAGCTTGACGTTTCGGGCCTAGACCCTTCATCAGAAAGCGTCTAGGCCCAAAACATCAAGCTTTCCTGCTCCTATGATGCTG